>VZTG01002709.1:539622-914622 GCA_013397845.1 Melanocharis versteri | reverse complement strand
AACCTAGCTGATTTTCTTGGTATTTTGCATTTATTTATGATAGGTGAAACAGAAAGCCAAGGCCCATTCCTAACCAGTTTTGATCATTAAAAAATCCATGGCAATTTTAACACGAATACGGCTGTTAAATTAATCACAGTGAACTGGCCAAATTCCAGTTCTGGTAATTACATCCTGCATACCTAAAATTCCCCCTGCAGTTTCAACTGGAGAAGTTACTCTTTGCTTTTCCTCTAAAAAAACATTGCATATCATGGTGCTACTAACATAACTTTTGGTCCAAAAATGTTCATTTCAGTATCAGGCAAATGGGCTGAAAAGCTTTTGGGTCTTCTCAGACTAAAGATACCTTAAAAACATAACTGTTCTGGTATGTTACTTTATCCAACTATTTTTTCCCCCCTCAACACACACATATTTACCATCTCCCCTGAATGCAGTGGAAGCATCTATTTATCCATCACTTCTCTAGTTAAGAAAACCTTGCCTGTGCCTTCCACAACCCTAACCTGCAAAATCAAGCATCCCACTCATCTGCCATGGAGTCAGGTGAAAGAAAGCAATGAGCATCCTCATGGGCTCTCCAGACAAAGAACAAGAAAACTCACTTGGCGTCTTGGATATGGGTCTTATGAAGAACACATGCACTTGCTGCTGCTGCTCTTTCAGAAACAAATATAAGGACTAGGATTCCCTCTACTCTTAGGCACCAGAAAAATGGCAGGCACGGTAGCAGTGCTAATTCTTTCTTTTCCACCAATAGTTATATGCAATAATTCAAAGTCCAGCATCCATCTAACCAATTAACCAGAAAGATTTGGATAAAAACCAGCTGTGGAAGTCACTATTAATTTTTAAAATAGCTAAATTATTAGGCCTTATGGATGGCCAACATTATATCAGAATCCTTCACATAGCGACTAGAAAAAACTCTTACTTGCTTTTCCAGAAGCATCCAGGTTAGTAGATGTAAATGTAGAAAGGCCAAAGACAGAGAGTAAGAGACCAAGAACACACTGCCACATAGGAAGAGAACATGCCTTTTAAGGTAAGACAAATACAGGGGACAGGGAGACGCGCAGATGCTGGGCTGCTCCAGGCAGGTAAGAGTAGGCATCTGTCAGTCTGCCACTGTGGCAGCCTCCTCTGACATGGCCCTGCTGGCTCCTCTCCAGGTGAGCTGCTTTCTGAGCTGAGGACAAATGTATATTGTACAGAAGGCTGGCTAGAGTTTTCCAAGTTTCTATTAAGGCACATTTTGTAGCTGATAACGTCTCTAAGTGTAACAAGCAAAATATTATGAATTGATTTCAGCATGAGCTATTCAAGATAAAATGGAATAGGAACAGTGGCTGAAGTAGAAGTGTTTAAATGAGACACAGGGTCTGTTCCTTGCTTCTGACCTCTGCAGATAAGCAATAAAATTATACATGGCTGCAACAGTATTCTGTGTCAAGAGTATTAAGTGGACAGCTTCTAATTACCTTTAGCTCATAAAGCTGGAGAGTTTGATCTATTGCTTAAAAGCTTTTTAGTTTAATTTATTTTAATCAACAATTCTATTTTTAGCAGTTGTTTCTAAGATGTTTTTCCAGTAAATGGGTGGGTAGAAAGGGTGGTTGAGGGTCTGGTTAGCTATCTGGCTTACCTCCCAAGATGTACAGCCCCTAAGTCCCCAGCTCAGTAAGAATCTGCTGATGTAAAATGAGATTGTGCTGGTTTTTCCATCAGCAGGAAATTAACGTACAATAAAGTCACTCCCCTTTCCCTTCCCGTAAGGGAGGGATAAAAAGAAGAGACTATGGGTTGAGATAACAATTTACTAAGAGCACAAAGTAATGGAATGCTGAATATAGTTATAGTAACAATAATTATAAATAATTAATATGGCAATATTAATAGCAAAAGTGTACAAAAAAGAGGTGTTTTACCCATAAAAAGGTATTCATCACTGGAAGCAAAACTAAGATGGCAGCTGTTCTGTGCAGGTCATGCCTGCGTGGTTCCCCCAGCAGAAGCAACGTGTCACCGTTCCCACCCGCCGCCCTCACACGTTTGGGACCAAAGGCAATATGGTGGTGGAGTTCACGTGGTGAACGCTTCCCAGCCCCCAGCCCCAAATAGCGAAGAACACTGACGCCCTGCCAGCCGCCTCCTGGCTGGCGCTGTTGCTTCAGCACTAGGAGTGATTGAGTTCTCTCCGCTGTCCCTTTCAGCACCAAAGGCCCATAGGTGCACTCTGGAGACAACAGGAGGGGGGACTGGTGGGATGGCAGAGGGGCTGAGCCTGCAGGAGTTAATGCCAACACTTTTCCAGAGCAAGATAGAATGGCCCTTTCTGAAAAAAACATGACCCGCAGCAATGATGTGCCTGGTATAGAATAACCTGGTCACACCCACACAGCACTGAACTCCCCCCTCCACCGTAACCAGGACAAAGGCACTGGAGTCTGGGAACCCTACAGCAGTGGCCATATTCTATAGAAATCTTTTTTTCTTCCAGTTGGCAACAATGTCCAATAATATCTAATGTATTTTTTATCAATGAGGTGGGATTCAGCGAGCAGAGGACATTAATGCTCCCATGCTTTTCTAAACATGGCTGTCATCCCTGGCAACATTTTCCTATGTCCCTGCTCATGGTGTAGGGAGCTAGGATGGGAAGCTCTTGACAAGGTGGTTATTAGGCATGAAGAATCCAAGAACTATGGAGAGGGGAAGAATGGCACTTCCCACTACTAATACAAACATACTGCTTGGTTGTACCTTCTCCCAAATAAAAAAAATGGCTCAGGAAAAGGGCAGTTTTGATCACATTTCACAATCCCTCAGACTCTGGGAAAAACAGTGGTGAAAGGGAAATGAAAAGACACACAACAACTTCTGAAACTCTGCCACAGGATGCTAGAAGTACAAGTCATCCACAAAGATCCAAGACTGTTTTCACTAACAAAACTTTTATTCAAGGCTGCAATGTTATTCTTGGGATCAAATTTAATAATCCAGTGGTACTGAACCTCCTTGTGCTTTTGGGGTATTGATTAATCCTTTGATGCTCATTTGGCTAATATGCATGTGGGCAATTCATGAACTAATTTTCATAAAATTTGGACCAGAATGGTATCAAGCTATTCTCTCACTACAGCACAAGCAATCTAATAAAAATATCCCCATATGTCATAAGCCAGATATTAAAAAGAGGAAAAAAAACAACACAAAAATCGTGGACGTCATGACTCTCATGAGACTACAGAAAAGATTCATCCTCAGCTATAATAGGAAAAATGACCTTGGCACAGGGCACTTCCTGAAAAACTAAGGACTGGCTGGGGTTAATGGCCTACAGCTTTGCCTGAGGCCATCAAGTCTCCCAGTCAGTCATTAATCCCCCGGAAGTACCCCGGTGCCTTGATCATTTCTACTTAATTAAAGTCAGTGATCCCCAGGATGCCTCCATTTCACCAGGAGACTCTTTCTAGTTACTTCAAGGAATGTGCCTCTCAACTCCCTCCCTTCGTTTCTCTCTCTCTCTCAAGATATTTGACATGACATGTTCCAATTTCCTTTTTAATGGCCAATGTTTAATATGGCTTACAAATAATTATTTTTTCTTTCATCTTTGACATGAACCCTTAGTCCAAAATTGAAAAATTAATTCTTTTTTTTTCCAAGGGAAAAAAATACATCTGTGGTTCCCGCATGAGGGACACTGAACCCAAAGTAAATAACTACCAAGGTTTAAAGAGCTTCCATCTTAAAAAACAAACAAAACCAAAAGCAATTCATCTAAATGAGGAGAATAAAACCCCAGAAGCATGGCGTAGGGATGAGCAGAAATCACACAGGATGATTTAATGGAAAGTCAAAAATGAGAATCTGCTCTTATTGCCCTTTTCCCCCATCCAAGTCTGTAAGTCTGGAAGCACTTATGAGGGTTAATTTAATGATTATCAGCGGCCCCACAGACTTCAGTGGAACTACACATATGCAAAGAGGTAAGGACTTGTGTTTTCAGAACCAAAGCCTACACTTACACAAAATAAAACAAACAAGCCAGAAGGGCCACCAGTGTAGCTCTCTTCAGAGAATCAATTTCATCCCACTGACACTTTGTTAAGAGCCTGTTTCAGTTTAAAAAATATAGACCTAGACTTTGAAATTTCAAATGGTGATCTGAAAACAGGCTACATATTAAAACTACACTCTTATGAACATCTGAAAATTGAGGTACAGAGTTAGGTCAGCGTCATATACAAGAGCCTGAGATGCATTCACCATCCCAAAGATCTGATAACCCAAGTCCTGATCTTTCAAAACTTTTGTATCTCATGTAGTAGGAGGCTGCAGTGCATCTTTAAATTAATATTCACACTTAAACCTGTACTGACTGTACAGAGTCCATGCACCTGATGATTTGGAGTATTTAAAGTCCAATTTAGAACTCTGCAGCCTACTTCTAACTCTATAACAGACTGCACCAACCCTACGGATAATAGTTCCTTTTGTTGGCCTAAGTTCAAACCAGGATTTTTACTTTGTAAAGAAAGCCAACAGCTATTCCAGACAACAGCAAAGGAGGCATTACAGTAGCCTTTCAAAACTCTACACTGCAGTAGGTCATTTGGCAAAATAGCAAATATTACGTGCATAAAAAGTACGTGCATGTATGCATGGCCCAGCACACACAATGGACGAATAAATACCTATATCTATGTGTACACACTATGCGCTTTGGGGGCGGGGGGTGTGTGTGTATACATAGAGACAGAGAAGGCATTAATTTCTTAATACTATCACAGAACGAGACTTTAACTAGACTGATTCATTATCCTAGCAATTTTGCAGAACAACTTGACAAGCTTGTTGAATCTCTACAGTCAGAATGTTCCATAAAAATCAGAAAATAAAACTGTCATATGATAGCCATATGTATTGAGTCAGTATTACCAATACTTTATTTCATGCTAGCCAAAAGCAATGAGTTAGCGAGTCAGACCGTAAATCCAAATGCATTTACACATTGCATCATAACTGACTGCTTCAGTCACTGACAGTGTAACTGAACTTGACTGCTATCAGTCTGAACACAAATGTAAATTTTCCTCTCGTGATTATAATAGCAGTGACCCATGTTTTTAGGATATTTTCGTAACTATTTAACACCACTTTCAAGGCATTTATGGGTGCTATAAGACCAATTATTATTAATTATTCCAACTGAAATAGCCTGTAGGAGTCCCAGTTCCTGGAAAGACTTGTGTGAGAGAATTTCCCAGTCGCAACAAAAGAAAGCTCACATGTGCATTGAATATACAAGTTATTTAATTATATGCAGATCATCACCTCAGTGATTCTTCAGCAACATTATGGAAGTTATAGTTATCATGGGTTCCTTTTAAAGTTGCCCTTCCTGGATATAAATAAGCCTTGACAAAGTCTGCCCAATCTTTTTATTATTTCAAGTTTGACATCACTAACACAGGAGGTGAACCCTTTGCAAGGGAGGATAACTGTGCTATAATGAAGATGTCATGATCTTGACAAACACAAAAGCGTTAATTTAAAATTTTAACAGCTGCAGGTCTGAATACAAACTTTTTCAGAATACTGACTTTCTCATCTGCTATTTTGGTTTGCAAACAACAAGCAAAATGAGCCTGTGCTGAATAGACCTCCTCTGTCTTGAATTTATCAGGGCGGATGAAAGAGCTTTATGCCTCCCAATTAGCACTAGTCAGATAGAAGTACATCCCCACACAATGCAGAATATTTGCAACCCCAAGATGGCTTCTATCCCTGAATAAGTACACCCCCATTTATGAGTTCTAACTGTTCATATTTCATTTGCTACTCATCTTTCAACATTGATGCTTTTCTTACAATGGAATGAGCTAGGGAAGAATGACACTAAGTTAAATGTAAACTCTTTTTGATATATCCCATACCATAGTATTGTTTAAACATTACTATTTGCTGAACTACACTCACATCAAGCACAACACGGCATAAAAACATCTCCATTTCCCATTGCATGCTCTTCCATTAGACAGTAGGACGTTTCAAAAAGTTTGAGATGGTGCCTGCAGGAGCTCAGTTGTGACAATAGAGAAGACACGTTTTGTAGATTTAAACGCTTTATTGGTATTAACTTGGTATTAACAAATGGATCCATGTATCAAAAAAAAGTAATTTCAGTAATCATTTTACTTATCAAAGAAATCATTTGCTAAGTGAACAAACTTTAAGCCTTTCAGTGAGAACAAACTTTGAACAGTTTAATGACGCTCTGGAAGAATTCCTTCTCTTGAACTACAGCTAAAAGACCTGTAAAAAATGTTATTTCAACATTGAAGCAGTTTAAGCAACTGACTGAAACCACAATGTATAAGAAGCATAACTTGAGCTTGGCAGATCAGAGCCAAATAAAAAGTGATGATAAGCGACATATCTAACAATGTGCTCCCAGTGTCTTGTCATTAACACAATTATGTCAGTACAGTCAATCAGCACTTTGCCTTGACATTAAAGTAGGATTCTGAATACATTTTTCTAGAGTTGGAGGGAGTAGGGCAGAGAAGAGTCATTGAATTTAAAGCCACAGTTATTCATGGCTTTTTAGGAAAACAAGGTTATCCATTTATCTTTTTTGTGCTGGAATAACGCTAAAATGATTCTTATGAGTTCAATACCATCTGTAATAGCCCTCTAGCTATACAAAACAAAGGGACTCAAGATGAAGCATTCCTTTCACGAATGAGAAACTGATTTACTACCTGAAGTGATAATTAATGCCATTCAGTTTGGTTTCAAGTAGGGATGAATAGGATAAAATGACAATGCTTTCCTTTTAAAAACGTTCTTTGCTATGTGCTGGGAGGACTGACAAACATATGCCATCAGCAGTGGCAAATGATGGCATCTGCCAGAATTAGCTATCCTAAGCAAACCATTATGAAATGGATCACCTTTATGGCTTAATGACAAAGTCTGTATAGAGGCCCAGATAGGGAGAAGCTCTATTCACTCCACCAAAGCAGAGATATAGCCCCTATGCTACTGTAGTCCACAACTGCAAGAATTTATTAAAGAATGTTCTTCAGGTAAAATTTGCCTGCATAAAGACTTCCACAGAAGATCTGCCTGCTTCAAGACATCTGTTTATTTTTAGATAAATTATTAAAACAATGCTGAGACCCTAGCCATAACCCTCCAGATGTTGGGATGTTCAGAAGTTATGCTGGCTTAAATCCTTACGTCGTGCCTTATGAGAGCAGCCATCCTGAAAAATCACCACTGGATTCCAAAGCAGCAGCTAGGACAATATCCAACAAACCAAATCCTCATGGGATATAAATTAAGCAAGAGCCTTGGTTTTGCTAATGAATCAGATCTGCCATATAAGATGCTAATATTCTTGGTACTTCCACCCTTAGAGTTGCTCTGTACGGGCTTCTGAACTAACTGCAGTATGCTGAACAATAGGCATCATTCTGCCCCTCTGGCCACTCTGACCAAATCTCTGTGAGCTTTTCTGACCCACTCCTGGCTTTCCTGATAGCTCTACATGTAATCCTTTCCTGATCCCCACTCAGCTCTCCTGATACCATGACTTCTGCTCTATCCCTCATGCAGCTCTAATATTTGCTCTAATAGTTCTTTCTCTGCTTCACTTTTACTTCCTTCTCCACATACTAAGGATCCAAATACCTCTTCCAGTGCTTCTGATTTCCTGCTCCTCTGACCTTGTGTCAGCCAGGACAAAATTGGTCTGATCACACATTCTTCTCCTAACAATATTGTATATAGCTACAATCCTCTCTTTTCCTTCTCCTTGGTATTTTGATCCTTTCTACCTCCATTTGTCCTGTTTTGATCTACTTTCAGCTTCCCCTGAGCCTCTACATTCCTCTCTGAGCCTTCTTTTGCTACACTGGATCCCTTCTCCACTCTTCCTGTGTGGCTTCAATTACCCTTCAACATTTCTTTCTCTCTAAAAATCCTCAGAAACTCAGCTCTGTAACACGTAGTATATTCAATATGTGTACTGTGAAATCAGTAGGAATTTAATAGCACAGAAATACACAGCCACTACTGCTGAAGAACATGACTGTGAAAAATGAAGAAAACAATATTTACTACCCATTCTCAACATTTATTTCTCAAATGTAAATATCTATTTAAATTGCATTTTGCCTACATTGTTAAGATACGGGCTCCTCATTCTAGTTTTAAATTGACACTTCTAAACCCTGGATCCCACAAGCCTCTATTTTAGCACAAGTTACATCTGGAGGATGAGAATATCATCATCCCCTGACCACTTTGCTCAAACAGGTACATGGCACCAGCAATGGACACGCGCAATGAGGACTAATGCAAGTTCCATCAGCTGCTATGACTGAAGAGCCATCCCTGGGTGGCCTGCGAGCAGTGTCCCTGCAGTGCCCTGCTCTGGTGGCACTCAGCTGCACGCGCTGCTCAGGATAGCAGGGCAGGAGCTCGGCTCAGCACCCATTCATGCCGTCATTGGAAGCAGAATTATTTCCTCATTTGCCAGTGGAGCACAAGGGGCTCCCCACTGACCACAATCACAGCATTGC
The DNA here is from genome assembly GCA_013397845.1 of Melanocharis versteri. Classification (NCBI taxonomy): domain Eukaryota; kingdom Metazoa; phylum Chordata; class Aves; order Passeriformes; family Melanocharitidae; genus Melanocharis; species Melanocharis versteri. The sequence continues at coordinate 906,022 of VZTG01002709.1, read as the reverse complement.
AGGCCTTGTACAGACCCACATGCTCACAAACCACTAACACAGGTAAGTCCTTACACTGCGGTGGAGATGTGCTAATGAACACCTTTTGCTGAGTGCTCATACACAGGTATTTCATGTCTGTAAGGGGGAAGTTTCCAAACAGCTGATGGTTCAAGTACATGTTGAGTTAACATTTCTCCCCATTTAAGAGTGTACTGCATCAGCAAAAATTCAGTAAGGAACATTAATTATCAAATGTGCCACTTTTGTGACTATTAAGTACCTCGTTAGACTCAGTTTTGGAAAACGCATTCATGAGCACTTTTATACAGGACAGAACAGCACATTTGGCATTGTTTAACCCTTTGACATGACCCAAAAGATTATGTTTCAAATTTATTCAGATTTTTTTGGATAATTTCCATTTTTATTTTGAGGGTTTTCTTAATATACAAAATTTTAAATGCACTTTAGCTGTTCTTGAAAAACAGGCAAACTAAAGACATTAAAAATGGTATTATTTTATTCAGTTGGAATAAAATTTATCCCTAGAGCTGCTACATGATTTTCATTCATACCTACAGCATTAAAAACTGGTTAAAGATAAAAACGTTGTCTACACGTTGTATATAAACATATATTCATAAACACTCATTGCTGACAACAACGCAAGTCTTTCTTTGTGTTTATATTAGCACATACAGAGTCAAATTTTTCAGCTACAATATATTTCCTTTAATCTGTCAGAAAGAAAACCTCATACTTCAGCAAAGACAAAAAAAAAGAAAAAGAAATTAAACCCATATTTAAAATATATCATCTAGCCTAACCTTTACTCCATTAGGGAAAATATGCCTGCAAAAAAGATTAAATACAAATTTGCTTTGCTTTTAAACCTACTTAAGAAGCACCTATCCTATCTGTTCATATAAATTCCAATGGAAAACACGATGACATGCAATTACTAATCTCAATGTACACAGCTATGCCTCGGGGACTTAGTGGTTCATATTTTACTGTTCTGTAATCAAATACAGAACTAATGAGTAAAAATATGCTTCCCCCAATAAATTCCCAGCACCTGGACAAGTGTCTGACAATGAAATGGAGGATGCTCACACAAAATTCATTCTGCAAAGCTATTAAAGTGTTATACTTGCCAACAAGTGTTCATTAAACAAGAATGAAGGATCTTTACGCCAGTTTCCTACCAAAGGCTTTTTAATATTTTAATGGAGAGTAAAGACTATTTATCTGAACTCTGATCAGTTAATGTTCAAATCTGTTATGAAAAAACAAGAAGTCCTTTATAATACCTTTCATAAAAATCCACTTTGCAATGCTTCAAATAAAGACTAAGAACTGTAAAAGATTATGTTGCATATAAACAAAATCAGTATCATTTTGAAATTATATGGTTATCCGTGGAGCTCTTTGGCATATTAGAATCATGTTGTATTTTTATTTAAGGAGTGGTTAGCAACAACCATGATACAAATGAAAAATAGGATTAGAGATGGCATCACTTGTGCAAGAGCATCTTCAGACTGCAGAGAAAGAAACCCAAATTTAATGGGACAGATGAAAAAAGTGGGAGACTAATAGATTATGCAAAGCTAGGCCATATACTGTTGGGGGGAAAAAAAGCACTAAAAGAAACATGCCAGGAAGACTGGCTGACACTCTCTTTTTCAAAAGGAATTGAAGTCTGAATCTAAACCAAACCCACATTTAATATAATCTACAAAAATAGAAGGACAGATCAAAAGTGCCTCTTAGAAATAAAAATATGGATCAATGCAAGACTTCACCAACATTTCCTTTTGCAAGAAGACTGATGACTTTGGATTTGGGTTTAGCCCTTCAGAATAACATAGACCTGATATATCTCCCAGATTGATGAGTGAGTAAAAAGCACCATTCATTCCTCAATTGCAGGTTTTTACCCAAGGACAGAAGAAACAGAGGCCAGGTCCTCTTTTACAGAATCCAGTCGGATGGGAAATGGGAGGATCCCAGTTGCTGGTGCTTTTCTTCTTGGGCCACTTCAAATTCCCAGCACTTGTGGCAATGTATTGACTGACAAGATATGTAAGGATATTTTGGACATGGTTTTGCTCTAGTTTCCAGCAGCCAGCATAAAAGAGAAAATAGTGTAAAAGGTGAAATAAAGATGTGGAATCATAGACTCATCTTTTTGGCTATTAATTTCTGATCCCTACTCCCAGGGTGTTGATGCATTTTAATTTAGAGACCCTGGCTAAAAGCAAGAGCAGCACGGAGAACAGGAATGGGAGTCTGCTCCCAAGACCTGCTTCTCACACATTCTCCTTGAGAGGCCAGCTTCTAAACCCATATGTTTCAAAACCTGATTTATAAGTATTTTTTGGGCAATCTGGTGAATTTGGTGGTATTTAACAGCAAATGCTTTGAGTTGCTTTCAAATATCTGCAGCATTTTGGAGGAGAGCTCTCCTCTTCATCCTTAATTCCTGTCTCTTCTCCTCTTCTCATTAAGCCTGATGTAGCTTCTGAAATTGGTGAAAAAATGACATGAGAACCACTAGAGCTTGGATGTGCTTGTTGCACAGCTTCTAATTGTCCTCTGCAGTCCATTTCAAATGAGTATCACATATGTGGCTATTTCATATTTTACAAAAAAGAGAAAGCTTTCTTTGTTCTGAAAGAAAGTAATGTGTAGCAGTGTGGAACACAAATATAAAGAGGTGAACGTTTTAAAAGCTATGAAGGTAGCAATGTGCAAATACATCTAAATTGCAAACCCAAACAATTATGTGGCAAGTACCCAACTGTGTGCACAGGTTTTGGTTATACAGGCACATGTGCATACTTTTAAAGGATAATAATTCTTTTATTGTTTTAATTTAAGCCTCTGCTACTGAAAGTTTCTGAATTCTTTTTGGGGAAAGCCAAGATTTCCTAGACTAAGCAGGTGTATGGTAGACTCTACCAAGAGTAATGCATATACTCATAAAACTACTGTACTGTGGAAAGAAGTATTTTTAAGGTGCAACAAAGTTGGGGTTTAGTAGAGTGTGAAGTTGTCAGGGAAAGATTTGTGAGGTTGGGAGTTCATTTTAATGCTTACTAATTAGAGTAGCATTGGCAGCTATAGTCCTGAGAAGTGAAGTACCTCTGCCAATGGAATACATTAACTGGCACATAAACAATAGAAGTACCCACTATCCTCTGATGTGCAGAAGGAAGAGGTGGCTAAACCAACAACATGAGCCTGGGCAATGCCAGTCTGTGATCTTTCCAGCATGAAAACCAATGAACACACCCAGTGCTATCTCACAAAGCTCAGATTTACTCTTGCCCATATATACAGACAAGCCTCCTGACTTATTATTGAAAGACAAAATATTTACAGTAGCATGCAACCCAGCTCCAATTAAACTTTACTATTGATTGAACTAGGAAAAGGACCAGGACTCTCAGCTCAAATAGTGAATATCTTGTTCATTAATTGCTGCCCTTAACAGTAGGCTTGTTTGATATTTAAATGATGTTTAAATTATACTTATCCACAGAAAAGTAAAATAACTAAAAAAATAAATCTAAGACAGTTTTTCTCCACCACTTTTTCTAGTTCAAAAGTTCTTTTGAAAGAACTCTTCTTCCTTTATGGAGAAGATTGACTATCAATAAGAACAATTTCAAGCAGATTGTTAATGCAGTTGCATTATCACCTACTATGATTACTACATTAATGAACGTGCACTTAGATTCATTCCCATGTCAGCCTTGGAATACTGATGTAACACTGTAACAGCTCCATCAATGACCAGCAGTCACATGAATGCCCTAGTGCATATGTCAACACTTTTTTGGAATAAGGCTCTGTAAACCTTATGTTATTGCATTCATCAGCTCCATGTAGAACCTTTTAATTAAACTAACTTGGTAAAGTACCATGCACAATGATGGAGCTTTATAAGTAATACATAATGATGATCAAATAACGTGTGAGGGAAACTTTGTCATGTTAAATTTATATTTAAACAGGTGAGAGACAGTCTGCTAAATTCTCTGCATGAGTTTACTACACTGAGTTTACTATAACTGACATCAGTTATTCCTCAGCTGCTCTTCTACTGGTCAGAACTCACATCCTGATTTTGTTGCTGAGTTCTGAGTATCTCAGTCTCCCACCATATTCTTGCTGGGCTGAGCAGCTGTTTGGGTTAGTGTATGTAACAGCCACCACGAAGTTTAAGAAAATCAGTGAAACATAAGTAAGATCCATTGCATGAGTGGTACTGCTACATATGACTGGCACATTTCCAATATTGCATTTACATAGACTTTAATCAGTATCTATAATATCTCTTTCCCTAAAGCAAATCCATTTTGTAACCTTTCACATGTAACTCTATGTGTGCCTTTTGTCATTCTCTCCAGTGAAGCTGATTCCTTACGTGTCCTTTTTTAATGGACCAAATAATGACATTTTGGTGCTAATTACACTTCCTTCACATATTTCAGAATTTAATTGTAAAAAGTAAGGCTTTCTAATGGTCAGATAATAGTTCTGAAGCTCTAAAAAACAGTTCAGTTGTATCCATTCCTTGCACCTCTCAGTCCCTCAGTGAGGCAGGAATAACTCTCCTTTTTTTACAAATGGTCAAGTCAGCTATACAAATCTGTGATCACAAGTAAGACACTGAGACATTTATTCATAGTAATACGGGGTCCCAGCTGCATGGTCCTTCCCATAAACTAAAAAATATATGGCAAAAGAGGACTGAAGGGTCATATACATTTTATCAATTTTTGGCTCAATATTTTGCTCTGAGTCACAACAGTTACACAGTCTAATGTGCATCGAAAAGATGCAGCTTTAAAAAAAAAAAAAATTTATAAAGGGGAAGGACTGTTCAAACCAACATTTTTAAAGGAAGGACCATTTTTCTAGTCTACAACCAGGCTGCTTTACACATGAAAATGTTGGAATGCTTGTTGGCCCAGGACAGCCAATGAACAAATACAAGATGACACATTTTGCCAGAAACAAGGGATGTACCATAATAAAGTTACAAAGTAAACAGTAATCATCAACTGCCTTTTTGATATTCAGAGGGAGAGAGGATCACAGTCTTCTTTACACACAACTGTGTCAAGGAGAAATGAACAGTAATTTTTTACCTCCCCGATTTCCAGGAAGTCCAATAGACTGCTTTCATACTAAAACCTGGAACAAAGATGGGGTTGTCCACTGCATTACAATATCTCACCTTATAAGGAAGTATTTGACAGCCTTAGATTAAACTCCTGAAAGCTAATGAAGATTCCTCCTTAATACACATTTCTTTTTTCCAGTTCGGGCTTGAAGTGACAACATTACAGAAATACCCTGAAGGTTTTTATTTAAATAGCATCCTATAAAACAATGTCCTCTTGTCAGTCAACACTAATTCAGCAGAAGTCAAGCTATAAATCTGTCCGAAGGCCAGCAAAGTGCTTAACTTGGCACATCCCTAATAAAATTAGGAATGTGAGTTTATTACATGAACCTTAAGTAGGTTTGGCCAAGATATTAAGATTTTTGCTTATGGCAACCATGGCTAATGTGGATTGGTATTTTCATTATAACGCACCCCACAGCATTTCCCAGTAAGGTCTCAGGTTTCCAAATTGGACAATAATTTTCTACACTATCTGACACATCACTAGGTGTTACAGATGAAACTCTGTCACTTAACTAAGTACAGTTTAACTTAAAGATGGCAAAGACTTTTCAATAATGCTAATTCTACTGAAAAATGAGGCCAAATTAATTAATACTTCTATTAATGTAACGTGATTTCACTTTGTTCAAGTAAAGAAGCACTTATAGGCTTTTAACCCAAGCTCAGATGCATTGTTTCAGCTCAAGGCAATTGAGAAGTGATTTCTACTGTAATAAGCTGAAATGCACATTAAGAAAAACAGTGAGAAGGTGAATTACACAGTTTATATTTTAGTTGTTTTTAGCCAAATATGCTTCTCAATTATATTGATGCAGAATGTCTCTTCAGAACAGTATTCTATAAAGCAGCTTCATGTTGTAACTCCCCTCTGACCATCTTCCACACCAAAATTCTGTGTCACAGAAACATCTTTCCTTTAAGGGAAGAAACACACTCTGAGGTTCTCACCTGGCTAAAGAAGAACATACAATCCCTGGCTTCTGCAAAACAAAGGCTTCTGGTTATTACTGCCTGGTACCACATGTGGTCCCAAGCCACACACAGCACTGCAAGCACTGCAACAAGAAAAGGTGCTTCTTAAGATTCTGCAATACCAAACACATGAATGTGCAGAGTTGCTAAAGTTCACTTCATGAAAAATACAATACACTCTGGGAAGGAAATATGATTGATTTCCTTTGAGTAGACTGTTTATCAGACAAACACATTTTGCAAACTTTGACATAAATTGTTAGTTTTCTTATCGTACTGACAATATAAAACCAGCACCTTTGTAGAAACTTCCTGAAAACTCTTTAATGACCTCTAAACAGTGTTATCTTATCATCATCTGACTTTCTACTTCAATAAATCATTTTAAAATAGGCAAAAAGAAAAATTGATATCAAAAATAGGAATTTGTTTTCCATAGCTTTAGTATTTAAGATGTGAGGAGTCTTCTCACAGAATAGTTACGATGCTGATAAAGCACTCACATCTTTGTATTTGCAGTCATTTTGCAAGAAAATAAAGAACAACTCTCACCAAAGAGCCTCAGGAGAAATGAAATGAAGATCTGCAGTTTCCAGGTCCTTGTATGTAAGGGTCTGAGAGCATTGTTCACTTTGAAAGGCAATTGCATATGCAAATCCCTACTTGATGTCCATGATAGAAAGACGCAATATGGTAACATTTTGTGTCTGCAGCCTGCTTGTGAACACATGGAGTGACCTGCATGCAGAGGAGGCCAGAGCCGGCACACACAGAGGTATCCAGAGCACATTGTCCACACTTGGGCTATCACAGAGTACACAATTAATATTTCAAAACTTTTAAAATAAATTTTTGCTTCAAACAAATAATCTCTTTTTGTGCCTGCATTTGCAGCTGTTATTTTAGCTGTCAAAAAAATCTATACAAGGAATGCATTGAGTGACAAATGTTCATCAAATTAATGAGCAAATAGAAAACATGCACTGGACACTTCCCACCCAAAATAAAATAAATCACTCTAAGAATCAACCTTGCATAGCTAGGGACAGGAAAAATACCATATAATCTAAGGGACTAACAAAATGCACATATGCTTCTCAGAATCTGAAAAATCAGTCTTTTCAAAGAACCTGTGTAAAACAAAGACTATTTTCTTGGAATTATTATAAATGCAAATTCCAAACAATAAGTATTTTCAAAGATGTTGCAGAGCTGTTGGACAATTTGAGAAGACATAAAACACGTTAGTTACTTGTGTGAATAATTTAGAGCCCTCTGCGTGATACTATCATCACAAAAAGGCTATGTCTAACTGCTTATTAGTAGGAAAACACAAAGTGCCTGTAAACCACCACAGCTCTACAATTTTCCTGTTTTCTTCTGCTGTCTGGGAAGAGTCTGCTGGTAACAATTGTAGTCCCAGGATGGCAGTCTTCACCTGTAGCACAAACACACTTGAAAGCACCATAGCAGCTTTTGAACTGACCAGGCATCCTGGTATCTGCACGCCTTTTGGTATTTTTTTCCCTGCAAGGTGAAGGTGCACCAAGGGTGAAAATTGGTGTGATGAGAAAAGTGCATCTTGACCTCTGAGAATTATCTGAACAAACTCCCATGTCTGGATACCTCAGAGCAGTGTGAACCTCAGTTCAGACCAGAGTTCCACAGAATAAGTCACATTTTCTTTTCAAGGCTACAATTAAAGCATCTCCCTTCTTATGTGAGAGATTTTTGCACAGAATTGCATTGGATACTAAAGACCTCTCTCGATCCTTCTGATCCCCCTCGATATCTCATTAAATTGACAGACCAAAGCCTATTACCATAGTTTTGCCAATTGCACAGTGGTTGTGTGATCTAGAGAACTCATCTGACATCACTAACTAAACTAATATTCCCTACTGACCTTTATCCAGTTTACAAATCCCCCTCTCTCCAGAGATGATAGGCCAGAGCATTACTCCATGGTCCCCTCCACAGCCAGTTTCTCACATGCAAAAAAAAAAAGGAGGTAGAGAAACACTACAAATCTCGCCTTAGAGCTGAAAAACTCTCTCATTGAGAAAGATAGTTTATTTCAATCTAACATGAATAGTCATATGCAGGTCTGGAGTTTTTACATTTTACAGCTCTCCTTAATTCCACATCTCCTTAATGCAGACAGTACAGGCATAAAATATTTCATCATGGTCTTTAGTCGAAGTGTTTTGAAAAACCCATCATTCTGCTGCGCAGCAATTCCCATCCAAATTCCCATCCACATTAAAACTATAGGATGATGTGACTAATTGAGACCAAATTAAAAACTACATTGTACAAAGCTAGGGGAAGAGAAACAAAATAGTGTTGCATTTTTAAGGTATGATTTTAGGGAATAGGTATTATAGACAAAACAGATTCAATTAAAAATTGCTTTAAAGCTGCCTTTAAAATGATAATTGCCCTCAATCCTTTGCTTGAAAATAAAATAGTTAATTTTTCCTTCCAGTATTTACCATCTGAATTACACATGTAAAACATCACGTTAAACATACATACATATTGAAGAAGAAAGCCCACAGTACAGTGTGTCATTAAATCACCTTAGTTATCAAAACTTAATGAGCTCTGAAATAGATACAATCCCAATATTGCAGGTCATAAAAAAGATTTTACTTGTGACCTACATCATTCACATAGAAGAATTAAGAAATTAGGACATCTTTCCACTTTCCATTCTCTGTGTAAGTGCCTATTCACAGAGTCTGACTCCTAAGGGCAAGGAAAAGCACCAGATTCGGCAGGTTTTCCCTATATTGTGAGACATCATTACACAGATCTGTCAAAGCTCTGCTCTGCTGACCACAGTCTGCACCAGAACACTTCCCACACACATCACCGACATGGGCAATGAGTGGCAAACTGCATTATGGCTATGGTAGGAAAAACACAGTACAGCTTTCCTTGTAAAACATAGTATGAGATAGAAGATCAAGTGGGAATAACAGTTCTCTAAAAAGCAACATGTAGCTACAATTTTAGCATTTTAGCCACATGTTCAGCACTTACAGAATAATGCGATTTCTGAGAACCTGATCAGCTTGGTAAAATTGCTGAATTGAAACGTAACAGTGATTGAGACCAAGCCATGGGGTCATTGCAGACCCAGCTACACCAAGCAGGCACCAGCACAACTCCCCACCCAGGTCTAAATGCTGGTGAAATATGTCAGGCTTGCAGCATGCTGTGGAAACCAAAATGTCGAAGCTTTGTGCCCAGGGTTTATAAGAATTAAACCCAAAGAGTGAGTCAAGCAATAGGATTTTCTATTACCAAATGTTACCAATATATATATTAAAAAAACCCAAAAAACTGTTGTACTTCTCAGTTTGCTGTATTGTGCCAGACTGCTGAAGTCAAGAGAATCCACCACCTACTTCCACCAAGATTTACTGTTAATTGGGGAAAGAAGAAAAACCAGAGCATCTGAGGCTGTCAAGGGAGCAAACAAGGATGCTAACAAGAAGACCACTGTTCTGACAGACCTCAACTACCAAAAAAACCAGTTTCTGGTTACTGAAGGGATGGCCAGCATGAAAATTCCAATGAGCTTCATATAGTCCATGTATGTGCAGTGACAAAAAAGGGAGTGCTTCACTTCTGACTAGGCTTTGATTCAATTAATTGTGGTGAGATTAAGGGAAAAGAAAAACGGAACAGAAACATGAAATCTGCCTGGCAGGTTGTTTATATTCTAGTGGGAAGTACTTAACAGTACTTCACTAATTCTCAGCTACTAAATGATCAACCCTCACAGCTCTCCAATAGATATCTAGCATGGCATCTCTTCCAGTGTAACCTCTTTTAGCTGGGTAATATAAATCTAAGCAGTACAGCGCTGGCACTCTACCCCATCCTCACCCATTTCTAATGATAATTCGTTCCTGTCCTGTCTGCTATAAAATTAAAATCATCGCTTTCTCCTTGAAGAAATATACATTACATGCCTGCAAGAAAAGGATATTATATCCAATGTATGTACAAATCATCACCTGATCATATTACTACAGCATATTTTAGACCAGATTGGTGAAAGCTCCCCTGGATAAAAACATGAGAGCAAAATCACCTAAAAAGCCAAGCAAATAATTTTGGAAGGACTTGTTTCTTAGATTTCCCTAAGTAAAAATAACAATTAAAAAATAAATTCCATGCACAAGAAGAAACACTGTTAAGCTACACAGCTCCATCTTGAATATGCAAATATCAGACTTCAGTCCTAAGTCAGTTTGAAAAGATAACATCATGCAGAAAATTAAGATCATCTGATGAAATAATGTTATGAAAAGTAGTTTGAGAAGGCAACTTCTTGAATGTAAGTTTTATATATTTCCACACCAAAACACAAGTGGTCCAGGCAAAAAAATACAAGACTTTAATATCTTGATCACATTTTGCTTTAGAGAAACAACTGGGAAATTGGGATATATAAAAGAATATTTTTAATTAAATCGTCAGAGACTGGTGTATTGAAAGGAACTAAATGTTTCATCACCCTATTAATTTAGTGATATGAAATTAATTTCACATTAATGTGGATAAATAAGACTGCCTTTAAGGTTAATTTCATAAAGCTAATGTCCCATTCAGAAATTTAAAGAAAAACCCAAACAACAGTGCGCAAGCTATCCAGTCTTCAGTGTTGTACTCGAGGGCCTTGAGTAAGTTAGAATCCATTTCTGGCAGTCTGGGAGATGAAGAAGCTGTGTCAGGAATGAAAAAGTGGTACTATAAGGGAGCAGAATTTAACTCTCTTCTCATGGCCTAAAAGAGGAATTTGTGTCAGGACACTGAGTGTTGTATATGCCAAGCCTTTTTTTCCCCCCCATTCTCCTCCCTGTCCCCACTAAATCAAAAGACCTGATCAACCTTTCTTTTGCCTTCAGTTTCCATCCAGAAGACTGATTCCTAAAATATGACAACAGCTTTAGCATAGTAAAATTACTGCACTTCAGAATCTCCCCATGCACATCACACAGCCTCTGTGGACCTAAGAAAAGAAGCATATTCATGGTGAGCAAATGCAACAAACATGTTATCTCTTTTTCTTTCCTCTTAAGGGGATGAGAAAAGGAGAGTTGCAATTCAGCAAATCACTCTTTGTACAGAATTTTTCAAAAGGGCTTCTTGTCCATTTAGAAAGCTAAAACTGCAGCTGTATAGGGGAAAGCACTTACTAATAAAAGGAGTTGAAGAAAGGGGCTGAAACTCTGAATCTCCTGACCACTAAGGAGTCAATTCCCGCTGCCTTGCATGAGGGGAGAGCAGTGAAATCTTAGCAGTGGTGCTACGCCTGGTTAATGGGGTAGGGAGCTGACACGGGCCCCTTGCAAAGTGGATTACAACAGGATGAATGACCTGTGCTGGATGAATTATTATCAGATAATTCCTTGAAATATTATGTAAGTTACAACCTTGTTAAACCACATTCCTGGAGTCTTGTCCTTCCTTCAGGATCTGGGACAAAGAAAAGGTGAAATGCAGGAGAAACGACAAGTGCATTTCCTAAGTTGCTACAACAGTTGTTTTGATTTCTGAGGTTGTTTCTCTGGCAGGAGAGAAAGCCTGACAGGCATTTATTGGAACAAAAGTTATTGTACCGGATTTATGGAAGGAATTCATTTTTGGAACATAGTTAGAGGAGAAAGAAAAACAAACTACATACAACTAGTCTACACAATCAAATGAGTTCTACTGTCTTACTACCTTTACATGGCTTAAATCTGTTCTTTCATTCTTCCTTCCACCAAAAAGCCAGGAGTGTTTCCAACAGAGCAATAAAATAAAACACAAGTAAAGCACCAAATTAAAAATATTACAACTTCTAGATTGCCATGATTCAGCATTTTTCTCTTGCCTGTGTTTTTTTGATCATTTGCTTGTTTGTTTTGTTGGGGGGTGTTTTTGTATACTTCAGAATGACACTCTGACAAGGTCAGGTGATAACAATACTGGCTCAGAAAATAAGTTTAACACTAGGAAGGGAAATTTAATTAAACAAAGAAACAGATTATTTCCCTAAATTTATTTTATTTGTCCTATTCTACTTCATTCCTTACCTCTCCACCTTTTTCCATCTTGACTTCAAGCACTTTTATGGATGCATCTTTACATTCTGCGCCTTTCTCTTGTCCAAGGCAAGGGAAGGAATACGAGGATGAACTTGCCCTATGAGGTCACTCAGCAATTACTTTTTTGAAAACACTGCACTTTCTCTGATACCGTCAACATAAAACTGAAAGTTGAATGGGTTGGGTCAGAGCAGTTTTAGTCATCTTGGCAAATAATGACTTCTGTTGAGAAAGGGTCCACAGCTAATTCTAATGTACTGTGACACATGACAGCTCCTCATGCCCACCTGGCTGAAGAGCTGTACGCGTACACTCTCAATCGCACTAATGGATCTGTGAGGAATGTAGTGTAGATGACACTTACTTTACTAATTACACAACTTAATTTAGTTGTATGCTCTATAGAGCAATAGAAAATATCCAGCTTGTAACTAGTAAGCATACTCCAAGAAAGTTTCGTAATTTTAACCCTGGAATTTGCAGCATCTTCCCTTGCTTGGGAGGACAGCCTGGTGTGACCAGTGTGAGCAGAGGAAATGAGGCAGTGCTGTAGCTCCCAGCAACTCCACTGGCCCCAAGAGCACTGTGACAGCAGTCCCAGTGGGTACGGGTGTGTAGAGCAAGCCAGAAGCAATTCCAATAAAGCTGCATATCCTAAACCCAGTGCCCTGCACCATTTGCGCAACAGAAACCCAGAGAAGCCCTCATTTATTGTTTTACTGCAGTCAGTCACTTACAAGAAGAATCAGGCCTCACAGCACTTTTACAAACTCAGACTTAGCAAGTTCACTGAAAGCAACAAATCAAACTAAGAAAACTTCAGTCTGTGGTATGAAGTATTTTGAAGAAAGTGTTAAAAGAAATAGACTTTCTTTCCTCCTTTCTTTCCCACCAGACAGCACAGTTTCTTTCTGAGAATCCACGTCATCATTCAGCTGTTTTTTCTGACAAAGCCAGAATCCAGAACAGAATCTTCATGAAAGAGAAACCAATAAATTAGAGCTCTTTGTGAGGAATTTGCCGTTAGTTCTGTTTCTCCCTGCCTATTAAGATTCTTTATTTGCTTCACCCTGAGATTTCTGCTGACAAGTCTATTCATTTACTACTAGCCTAGCTAAAATGCTAATAAACAAAATGTCAAAAAATGTATTCATATGACTTTCCCCTTTACACTGGGCTTGTTTTTAAAGGGACCATAGAACTGAACATTAACATCTGGTGAAATTAGGATGCTTGTTCCCCCTAAAGACTAAGGTCTATTTCAGGCTTAAAAACAACTTTTGAAAGAACTATCTGAAGTTTCCTTATTTGTCCGTTCTGTCAGGCATGCACAGACAACTCTGCCACCACACTAATTTCAGCCACTGTCCCACCTCCCATCAAAACCAAACAAGAATACCTGTATCAATGTATTTTATACAATGCTACACTTTCTACAGACTTTCTGTGGCATTCCACAGATGTTTTATAGCGGGATTATGAGATTTCATTAAGCTTCACAGATCGGTTGTCATTACTTCTACAGAATTGAACAGAAAAACTCCCCAGAACCTTATTTTGCTCTCATATCAGTTTATGTTTTGTTAATGCCTCATTCCCTCTGATAAGACTGGTGTGGAGCAGTTATGTCGAAGTGCGTGCTCTTTGGTTGGGTACTCCCAAGGGAGTCCTCTCTTTAGCACATTCGTGACAGTGAAGTTCAAGTGTACGAATGAGCAGTGTCACGAAGTAACCACTCCTAAACAAAGACACACCGGAAAGTGCCACTATGAATTAAAGAGTCCAGGAGCGAAAGCTGCAAGCAGCTGGTCACCGAGAACGGAGACAAGCTAGCATTAGCCGGGCATAAAACACCTAGGGAGAGTGCCAAACTGAAAGCACTCCATAGGAGGCTCTTGAGTGTTTTCTCATTAATCTTGACCATTCAGAACTTCTGGAGACTGTAATTTTCTTTGTGTAAGACTACTTGTTCAGCCTCTTTAAATAAACACGTGGTTCAGATGCAAGACAGGAAGCAGTGGTGAGTCACAAGTAAGATATTCCTTCTTTCCTTACCCCCCAGTTCCTTTTAACCTGGAACATATGATCCCCCAGCAATAGCTAGATGTTCTGTGGGGTTGGCACGACACATCTCTCCAGCCAAAACTATCACTTGTCCTAATCCAATTTGCTAGACATTTTCAGAATGAGATGGATGGGAAACACAGCTTCATGTGCTTTTATATGGAAGTAGAGTTCTGCAGTGAGAATGACTGATATTTTAGTTTTAGAGTGTGTTTTGTGAACCATTCAGGTGAGAGGAAGAAAAAGCAGCCCTGAACATTTCCATCTTGCTTGGACTCTAAATGAGACACCTACAATAGCAAACAAAAAAGTACCCTCAGGACACTTTCATGCATTTATTATAAAACAAAGATTAAAACAATTATATGGAAATTAAGGATAATATGGGATAATATGGACAATTTGTCTTCCTCTCAGTCAAACAGTAACACAGCCTAGTTCAACAAATAGCTTCACAGCTTGAGGCACACTGCATGCAAAATGTTAAAATGGCTCAGGCTGCAAGGACAGCCTGAATGGCCCAGCTCTGGTAGGTGTGTCTTAGAGAGATCTAAAAAAGAGGTCAGATTTCACTGCGCTATTAACCTTTGGCAGAAAAAAAAACAGCAATATTTTTTCACAAGTTTTCACAACTACACAGATGAAAATATGGATACTACCCTTATTCACCAGTTCAGAAACCTAAAGAACCAGCATGGTGAAACTAACAGAGCTTTTCTCCCCCATCACTTTCCACTCTTCTTCTTCTCATTTCTACCCAAAAAGGGCAGCTCCTAAATGATTCTGCTCTTCACAGAGCTTCAAAATCTGTTGTGATTTTCCTCTAGGTACCATACCACCCATGCAAGTCATTTTACTCCTAAAGGAAAGTATGTTCCACCAAAGAAACTCCTCTTCCTAAGAGGGAAATCCTTCTACAGCAGTAGGGTTGGAAACATTCTGGTTCTGAAATACGGCCTCTCTATTCTGCTGGCACCAAGAGACAGCCTATTATTATTATTATAATCCAGAACATTTCTTCTTACATAAAAGTTAAACCTGGAAGCAACTTCAAAAATATGGGCCCTGGTTTCAGCTCAGATAGAGTTAATTTCCTTCTTAGTTGCTGGTACAGTGCTGTGATTTGAATTTAGTATGAAAATAATGTTGATAACACACTCATGTTTTAGTTATTGCTAAATCATGTTTACCCTAAATCAAGCATTTTACACTTCCCCATGCTCTGAAAGCAAGCAGGTGCACAAAAAACTTGATGAAAACACAGCCTGGATAGGTGACCTGAACTGGCAAGAGAGATATTCCACACCACGGAATGTCATGCCCAGTATATAAACTGGGAGTAGTTGGCCAGAAGTTGCTGATCACTGCAGGGGAATAGGCTGGGCATCAGTCAGCGAGCGGTGAGCAATGGTATCGCGTGTCCATCTGTCCATCCATCCACCTGTCTCTCCTTTCACTACAGTTATTACTATCTTTCTTTCAGTTATTAAACTGTCTCAACCCCAAGGATTCCACGGTTTTTTGCCCCAGTTCTCCTCCCCACCAAGGTGGGAGGAGCGGGCAGTGAGTGAGTGGCTGCGTGGTACTTAGTTGCCAGCTGGCATTAAACCATGACACTACGTGATTCTTGGTGGGACAGGCTCTCTCCAAGTAGACGAGACTACAGGGAAGAAGAGAGCAATAATATAGAAGTGACAAATTTAGGGCAGCCTTGATGTTCCAAACAGACAACAACAGAGGTTGAGGGAGAGAGGGGAATGAGCAGTAGCTAGAAGAAATCACCAAAACTCACATTACCCTCAAATTTGATAAATATTCACCTAACCTGTTACTAGCTTTTCTTTTGGCAATGGTTTTTCACAGCTGGAGATAAAAACATTGATTTAATTTTCATACTTTTAGGAATGTAACTAGAAGAAGCTTTCTGCTTTTAGACACAAAAGCTTAGAGAACCTGTGAATTATTGAATTACAACACCCTTTGAGGTACATTAAAACACAAGGTTTTCATTACTGCCAAATACTACTTATCTCAAAGAAACTTATTGCTTAATTACACTTTTAAAATGTTGAAACAATAATGATTTTTATGATTATAAATAAAATTTTAAAGTTTATCCAAACAATAGAGCAATTTGCCTTCAGAAAAGCAACATAACATTATCTTTTTTTTTCTTTGAATAATACTATCACAAACAGTTGTTTTGGTGTTAACGGATACACTTGGAGTATGGTGATATCACCCAAATAAGACTGTAGCACAGGTTTTCCCTTAGAGAGTTTAAATGTGACCTACCCTACTAAAGAATCACAAAGTCCTTTTCCATCCATTTTTACAAATGTTTTGAATATAAGAATTCATCAGGATTTAGGGGATTAAGAAATCACTGTCCACAAAGAACGATCTGCAGAAATTTTCATTAGTTCTTTTATGAGTTGGCAGCAAATACTCTAGCTGTGAACTTTTATGAAGCTATAAATATAAAGGACCTTCTGATACTGGTATGATGATAATTCTAAATTTCCTTTTTGCAGCTGCAGTTGATCCCTTGTATTTGGTAAAAAAAAACCCTCTCTTTTTGTAATTTAACAGAGAAAGTTGGCTCAACTACTGTATTGCCTTTGAGCACTCTGAGTGGAAGTTCATGAATTAAACCCACATGGCAACATAACCCCCATCCCCACCTTTCCCTTAAGGTGGCTATAAAATGTCAGTAGAAAGTCAAGCTGTTTATTTTACTTAGCATTTGATTTTGTAAGTAAATGAGTTTCTGGTGGGGCATATCTTTGTAACCAGCTCCGTTACATCACTAAACTTTTATTAAACTAAATAAATACTAAATCAATCATTAAATGTTTAAATTCAATACTAAGGGTGAAAAATAAGAATATGTAAGTAGGCAACCTATTTCATAAAAGACTAGGATATTTGATCATGAGGGGAGAAAAAACATTCTTTGCTACTGACAGCTTTTTACAAAACTTGATTTCCTAGGGGATTTATTTTTTGGGAATAAAATTTAAGAAGGGATTTTGTCTACATATTCAAGAATCTCTGTGGTGAACAGTATTCCTAAATTACTCTGATAGATTTGTGCTACTCTAGATTTGCTGGAATACTGTCAATGTGTTTCATTTAATTGCCCAATAAACAAGGAAGACTCATTTTCCTCACAGTATCTTGGGAGAAGGACACAATCTGAGACAGAAAGGAACTCATTCTCTTGACTTCAGAGTCCCTAAACAAATACCGGAGCAGCAAAGAAGCAGTCCAGAATAACAGCCATCCAACAAGAAAACAGATATGCTGGCCTACAATTACTGCAGTAGTAGCACAATACTTATTTTTCCTCGCCTGGTTTCCTAGGCTTCTCAGGAGCTTGACCAGAATGGAGGTAAAGTGACCAGGCTGCCCAGATATACACCAAAACTTGCTGTGAGATCAGTTGCATTTGCTTGTATCTCTCCCAAGGCAAACCAAATACCAGCTTAACTAATGGAAAGTTATCAATCATGCAAAAGAAGAAAGCCACAATTAGACACCCACTCTTTGTATCTGTAAATCTAAGAACCGAGATGTCGTCTCGTTATTCACTGACTCTGCTTGGGATTATGAAATAAGGCCAGCAAGCAAACTCTGCAGAGCACGTACTTACTGGACTGGACTAGGATGGCCTAACGCTCTAAATCTGAAGAGCTTGGCTGGAGTCCTGCACTTGATATAAAACATGTTTCACAGCGGAAATAGTTGCTGTGAGCACCTGTTATTCATGTCCAGTGATGAGAAATATAGGGAGTCCTATATGTCCTTTCCCTCCATATACACTGCATTTTCCTATGATATAACTGAGTAATGCAGTGTGTCTGCTGATATATCTGAAAAGTAAACAATTATTAGTCCTATTTTTTTCCAGTATTATTCTGTAGCGATCCGGAAAATTCAGCTTTTCAATTTAATATATAAAAGATGTTTTGAAAGAAGCTGTAAGTAGCTTCAGTGATGAGAACTGAGGGTCTCTGTCCCTCTTTCTTTGGTTCTATTTTACAAAGCAGGCCACAAAAATGAAACATTGGAGATTCTTATTTGCCACCATTTCAATAATTGAGAAATGGATCTCAGCTCATGTACACAATTTTTCACCGAACCAAAGAATCATTTATGTTGGAAAAGGCCTCTGAGCCTTTTCAAGTCCAAACACTGACTGATCACCACCTTGCCAACTGAGACCATGGCAGTAAGCACCATGTCCAGTCATTTCTTGAACACCTCCAGGGATGGTGATGCCACAACCTCCCTGGGCAGTCCATTCCAATGTTTAACAACCCCTTCCATGAACAAATTCCTCCTGATATCCAACCTAAACCTTCCCTGGCACACCTTGAGGCCATTTCCTCTTGTCCTATCACTTGCTACCTGGGAGAAGAGGCCAACCCCCACCAGGCTACACCCTCCTTTCAGGCAGTTGTAGAGACTGATGAGTTCCCCCTGAACCTCCTTCTCTCCAGGCTGAGCCCCCTCAGCTCCCCCAGCTGCTCCTCACAGAACCTGTGCTCCAGACCCTTCCCCAGCTCCACTGTCCTTCTGTGGGCTCACTCCAGCCCCTCAATGTCTTTCTTGTCATGAGGGGCCCAGAACTGGACACAGCACTGGAGGCAGGACCTCACCAGTGTTGGAGCACAGGGGGACAATCGCTGCCCTGGTCCAGCTGGCCACACTATTCTTGATACTAGCCAGAATGCTGTTGGCCTTCTTCAATTTCAAGTTTCCTTTGGAAAAAAAACAGTTCTAAGGTGCCTAAAAGCACATTATTACTGAACAATGGTTTATTAGGTGCTCCCAACAGGTGACCGTGATTAAAAATAGGGTCACATCTAAAGAAAGTAATCCAGGTGAACAGGGGCCTCCATTTGTCTCCTTTACATGGAGTTAGCCATGTAAAGTTCAAGAAGTGCACAGATATAACTTAGAAACCTAATTAGGCCATTAGAAGTAAACTCCATTAAAAACCACCCTTCAGCTTTAACGATAAACTGCAGCCATTTCAAATTTAATACTGCACTAGCAAGTAATACTGCCATTGAATAATTCAGCATTCTGTAACATAAGGCAAGATGAGAGGAATGAGAAAGCACAATTGCTATTTTCATTATGATGTGCCTTTTTGGGAGGTATAGTATAAACCTCATAGTGCTGACACTAATTATTTTGGCAGCTTATTGGCAGTCACAATTAGACAAAATGTAGGAATTTCTAAGAGCAAAACAAGTTCTTGGCTAGATCTCTTCAGCACGATATACTTCAGACATTTATTTATGGCTAAATTGAAGCTGGATGTCAAATCTGGGTCCCTTAGAACAAAATCTTAATAATTAACTGGCAAAACTGAACATGATCATTTCTGACACACCTACACTGGTAATTATTGCTTTGAGGCCATTTACTAATGAAATTAATGTATTCATTGCCCTAACAAATTAGCATAACTCATACATAATGCCCCACATTTCAAGACCTTCCTAGAAAAACAACACTTAATACCGCAGAATGAAATGGCAAGGGCATTACATGGAGACAGTATTCACTGAATTACTACATGTTAAAACCACAATGGCTAAGTGTTAGTTATAAAGTAAAATGTAAACACAATGTGGGTATTGAAACCATTAATAGTGTAGTCAAGAGTATACAATCGATGATTATCTTTGCACTTCAAATAAGCACATATTACAATAGCAGTAACCATGGAATGTAATTAACTGGCTACTTTTAGAGATACGAAGTATGAAAAGGAGGCAGTGCTGAAGCAATTTCTTCTTCCTTCTCAAATTCATAATAAATACAGTGTGGCTACTGTGCTTTTTCACTCATATTTCCATTCAGATTAATTCAGTGCCTGGAAGTGGCTACAGCAGTCATAGGGTCAAGCAACAGCAAAAGGCAGGATTAAATGCATTACCTTTGGAAATGACTAAAAAACTAGCATCAACCTACTGCCATTTTTAATTGGTAAGATTCTCTCAGTCATTCCCTGAGTCTTCTATCTCACCATGCAGAACAGAGGTCAGAGAAGCAAACCACCATGTGGCTAGATGCATTCCCAGTTTGATGGAGGGCAGGGGAAAGCACATCTGCTGTGCTGGCTCACCTGGCAGGCTGGGGGCTGCACTGAGGCCCCCAGGCCACAGGCCTAACATGCACTGCCACTGACAGACCACTGGCATCCTGTGACCTGCAGAGTGCTGGCATGAGGCAGATTACGTAGGAGGAACCATCGCTTTTGAGCAGGAATAATCTCTGTATATACTTCAAATGATAAACTTATTTTGAAGGAGAAGATAGGCAAAACCACAATGGGTTTGCAGAAAGTCATCTATACTCTGCATTGCCCAGAATTCACCCCTGGCTCAATTGGCGGACGGAAGGCCTGAGAGTTAAGGAAAATTTGACCAGGTCTTTCTTCCACACATCTGAGGAGCCAGCCCTAATGACAGTTACAGCAAGGTTACTTTGCTTGTGTTCTCTACAACTGTCTAAAGGCTATTTCCTTCTGAGAAGCACTGAATAGGAGCATATTCTTGTGCCACCCTTTTCTCCCCTCCTACACAAGCATAAATGCAAAGAAACACAGAGTTTCTTAGCAGATCCTCAATTGCATCAGTACCTATTGCTACAAAGGAAAGAAAAGAAGAAAAAAAAATCCAAGGGGAATATTATGGAATAATCACCTCAAGCAAGAAGTTTCCCTGGAACCCCATCCATATGTGTTTGGCTCCTGCCCACAAGCATAAAGTTTTACATCTTTATTAATGTTTTTATTCTAATCAATGTAATTTAGATTCTCTCATTATCCACACGAATGCCTAATCTTTTTCAACCCTCTTAAGTTCTCCGCTCCTGCGATATCTTATGCCAATGAGTTCTATATGCTAATTAAAAGTTGCATGAAATTTCATTTGACCAGTTCTCTATTTCTTGCTTTTCAAGTCATTCCCTTTCCTCTCCCAAAAATTCCTCTCCATTCCAGACTTACTCATTTTGCAAGTTTCCCCACTTGGAATTAAAAATCCCAGTCGCTCCTACAGTAGTCTTTCTTTGATGATATCTAGACTTCTTCTGTTTTAACTTTATATTTTTTTAATAATTTCTTTTTAAAGTAGAAAATAACCAGAACACAAGACAGTGTAAGAGATTTTTCTAGACCACTGAATTTGCTTTAGACACTGCAAACGTCCTAAAAGCACATTATAGAATGTTTAAACAGTCCAGCAGTAGATTCCCAGCGTTGAATCACAAAGGTTATTGTGCTCTCTCTCACACAGACATGAAACCTAATTATACTGTGGCTATTACTAAGTATAGATAGATACCTTGAGGCAATTAATGTATGACTGAGAGCTCTCCATTTGTGCCTGCCTGAAGACCTGATCTTTGGCCTAATCTTGTGAATTGTCAAGAAACTGCTTCTTTGAACTTTGGCCTGTTGACACACAAAGCCATTTTATAAATGGGTAAACTCTACCTCATTAATACTCCTCACAACTGCACAGGCATGGAACAATTTCCATTTACACTACCCCTTCTTTACACTCAAGCAGTCGGTCTCTATGTATTTCTGTCTGTGTTATATAAAGCCAGAGGAACAGCAAGCAACATTAGTGAGAACAAGAATCAGGTCTTCAACACCATTTCATTGAGCAGGCAACAAGTAGTATAAGGCTACCTTTTTTTATTTTGGTGAGTTTTCTTCTAATTTGAAAATAACTCCACACCAAAAAACTTACACGAACTTTACATATTCCTAAAATATTTTAAAACACTGCCCTAGAACAGCAGTTCCCATCCAGGTTATTGTACACTTTATCATCAAGAAATAGTATCTGGTTGGACCACAGAAATCTACACGCCATCCTCATGGCTGGTCTGTTCTATGGCATTTATAGCCCTAGACTGAAATACTCCCACATCTGATCTATTTTGTCCAGCTAATAATTATGTACTACAATATTGCATTAGTATCAACTGTTTGATTCACATTTATGTGGTGAAGGTCAGTCCTCTTTCATCCCCAGGCACTTAGTTCACCTGCTTTTCACTTCGGGTCTCTCAATGGTACATAGGTTTTATTTTTGGCAGCATGCCTACTTTTAGTTAATTCCTTTGTCTGACATGTTGTTACTTCCCTCAAATATGCCTCTGCAACCTTTCTTCCTCCAGGTCAGCTGTAATTTCTGTCCTATCATTTACTACTGGATACAGAGTTACCTTTGTATTGCTGACATTCCCAGCAGATGTCTTTGTCTGACCCAAGCGCTCCTCACCACCTGTCGCCTGGCTTCCAGGTTTGGCTATAAATAATCCTCCCCTTGCTGGTTTGACTATAAATAATCCCCTCCCCACCCTGTTGAGTTTTGGAGTCAGCTGGTTCCAATTTAGACAAGCTGGAGCTTCCCTTTCCTTTACAGAGTTAGAGTTCCCTCTCTTCATTGTGTTATCCACACAGAAATACTATCACTGCACACACTCACAAGTATAGAAATGTATTGGTAGGTCCCCAAATCAAGTCTTTTGCCTGTTCATCTACGTTTTCATTCTAGCACCTCTCACATCTCAAAGTTACAGTACCAGTATGTGGAAGAGACACTGGGCTGTGCGTATGATCAAGTTGACCTCTGCTTGCCTTGCCTCCCACAGGAGGGCCAACGTGTCTACCTTGTGGACAAGTCCTACAGGGCACCCTCAGCTACCTACCTTGCACATATGAATGTGCTTGTGGACCTGGGCAGGTCACAGGGCTGTGGTTCTCACCAGCCTCCATCTGTTCTAGCCCACATAGCCTCTGTATGTGCCAGTCAGTGTCTGGACATGAATGCAGATGGGAGTCTTTCTTAGAAACGACCCCAGTATAACCTTCCAGGGACTCCCTGAAGCAGGTTACGTTGAGGATGTCTAAACTATGTGGACAGGTATCCATGATCTTGTGAGTTCTTGTGACTGCAGTTTCTCTCAGCACAGGTGCTTTGCAGTTTTACTCAATGAGCTGCAATTAGATTCTGACAAAAACCTGTCTGAGGTATCCAGAAACTGTTCCCCTGAAGCTCATGTATCTGGTGCTCAAGGAAACTAGTTTCTCTTCAGCACTTCTCATATAAGACCTGACATTTTAATACACATTTTGCACATTTCAGAAGCAAAGAAATGCACTAAACTTACCTCAGTAGTTTGCTTGTAAACTGTACTGAGGAACACAGTACCTTGGTGTACATTTATTTGTTTCCCTTTTTAAAAAAGATAAGATGGAGGAATGCTTTAGTCAGACTAGGGTGGCTAGTGTAAAGTTAAGAGGGAGTCAGTCCACATACCAGCAGCCAGGATTTAAGCGGCTGTCTACTGACAGTTCCCACAAGAAGAAGCGAGAGGGGAAAACCAAACAAGAAACTACCCATCCCACCCACTCCCGCAAAAAAAAAAAATGGCAGCCTAGGAGAAGTTGAAAGAGGCACATGATTTTTCTTAATGGACTGTCTTGATAGTTTTGGCACACCACTTCTTAAGGGAGTCTATTTCACATTCCTCTTCTCAGCAGGTAGCTATACCAAGTAATAAATGCTGCTTCTCAAGGTTTTGGCTCAAGAATGTCCTATAGAGGATGAGGCAGAAAACAGGCAGCACCAGAATGTGACTTGAGAAAATATTCTGTGTTTATGGCATCCTCAGGAAAAGCAATGACTGCAGCAGTAGTAGTAGGCCACCTGCAGCAAGATAAGCAGTAAGTGAGAATTAAAGAGGAAAGAAAATGCTGACTGATTTTCTCAAAGACATTAAAGACTTAACTGGAGCCAGAAAAAAAGTGATGGATTTGCTGGGGTGTCTTTCACACATCTTCAGTAAAAAAATTAGAGTAAAAGCAGAGATTAAGGAGTGTGGAAAAGAGCTGGTGAGAGAAAGCATACTAAAATCTTGAGGAGATACAGATGTCTGTATTCATTTAATGGCATTATGCCACTTTACATGTAGTGAAGACCTGTATTTAGTGCCATGTATTATCCAATCTAGACAGAAGCATTGTGTGATAGGGGTTAATGTGGAGAGTGCCAAATCAGGCGGTGATGTCCCTGAAGGGGCAACTGAAGGCACTAATGCAGCATAGCTGGAGGAACTCTGTGTGACCTTAAAGGCTGTACATACAAGTCTTGCCTGCAAAACCCGTGAGAACTTTTCCTGCTATGATTATAAACTTTACTAAGTTAGACTCTCACAGAGTTATATAACCCTATGTGGTAGTTAATGAAGTGCTGGATGTAAGAAAAATAACTGCAATGTTATTTTGCCCCTGGTATGCTTTGCCTTATAAGGATTAAACCTAGAGCTAATTCACTTGTGTTTTGTGATCTCTATCATGCTGCAATAATAATACTTAGCACTTTATAGCACTTCTCACTTATAAAAAGTGCTTTATAAACATTATCTAATTATTAATCTTCACAAAAGTCCTGTGATATAGGTATACAGGTCAATTTAATGTTCTCTTTTAATAAACTGCTAGTACTTTGGTAAATTGAAAAGTATAGAACACATTAAATTCACTTAAGAGAAACAAAAGTTAGTGAAGAAATCGCAATTCTCCCTACAATATTTTAGGTAGGCAATACACACAGCAAACTGTCAGTGTTCACCACCTCAGAGGTCCACAGAGAACAGTCCTTACAGCAAATACTTCAATTACCTAGTTGAGACTCATTGTTTTTCTGGTGATAACATGAGTAACATGAAAGCAGAGAGACTCTACCAAAACAATTGAAGTTCCTTGATCAAGACCACACTATACTAAGTTCTACACAAGCAAAACATAGTACTCCCTACCCTACAACGTTGGAGATCTAGGTATAACACCGAGAGGTAAGAGAATGGGAATGTGAGGAAATCAGTACAGTTAAACAGAAATTATCCCTGCTCATACTGCATCTGCCTACAGAAACATGCACAGAGCCATTTTACACCAGTATACTCCTTATCTCGTTAGTACCCTGTACCTCTGGTGATTCATCTCAAACGTTAGCGTTTACGATCAAAGACAGGACAAGAGCTTGGCATTTGGTTAAACACATCATGCAACTGGTCCCATACTAGCTAGTGTGAAAAAAATTTACTCTACCCCTTCTAAAACCAGCACATTTACACAATTGCAAACTGAGCTTTCCACAGGGTCACTGTTTTACACAGTATGTGGCATGGACTTGTCTGTGGGATGAATCATTGCAGGGCGGAAGGCTGCTGCCCAAGGATGAGATGGGCTGCCCCATGCATTGCTGACATTCTGAGTTATGTAACAAGTGAGGAAGGTAGGGAAAAAAAAGACAATTTCCTGCTTAAGGTAGTTAAAAGGCTGCCTCAAAGAGTTTAGAGTCTACATCTGCTTTTTTCACAAGACAGTCTTATAAGATAGAGGACAAGTTTCCTAAAGCCAAGCTTTTCACTCAAGGTCATCTATCAACTGCATGCTCCTCTGGTGCTCCATACCTGACTTGAAACCTGCGGTCTGCCATGCTCGAAGTGCTGATCACTCACGAATGCAGCTGAAATTAAAGGGAGCTGTGCTTTCAGCTTACGACCAATGTTAAAGATTGTAAAACAGATAGGAGCGGGATGTCTCAAACTGGATCCCCAATTTAGTACGTGCTTTCAACTTTGATTTACTCTGCCCCAGTCTCCATCTGTCAAATGAGGACAATAATTCCTCCTCATTTCATGGGGGTGTTGTGAAAATAACTTTATCAATGGTTTTTGAAGCACTGTAGTGTTGAGTGCTATGCAGAAACCTAGGAGGAAATTAATAGTTCTGTCTCTGGAGCAAGTTCTGAAAAGCATGCAATAAAAAGGGCCTGAAGGCACACACTCAACTGAAGAGAAAAAAAATAAAATATTGGATTTGATATACTTGAACAAAATATTTGAACTGCTCAATGAGTGAGCGCTATACTTGCATTACCCAGCAGACTTCATCCTGATTTTAAACTTTCAACTCATAATCTAAGCCTTTATTTGTAAATTACCATGTTTCTAAAAATTCAGATCTATCCAGCTCTCCACAAATACCATAGCACGGAATCCTACTGATAAGCCCGTGACTCAATAATGAATCACTAGGAATATTTAGAGCCACTGTACAGACCTCAGTCATTTCAGCTCATGAAATAAGGCAACAATAGCATCTTTCTCAACAGGAACCAGTACTTCAAGGAAAGAAGATCACACTTTGACAATAGATTTTGATGGTATACTTTACACAGAACAATACATACTCACTTACTTTCCAGAAACAACCAAACCATTTTCATTACAGTCTTTCCAAATGTTTTGCCCCAGGAGGAAGCCCAATGTGGAAGTTATCATCCCAAACATTTAAAGTTTGTGAAGAAATTAATTTAAAAAATTAAAGTGAGAATTTTCAAGTAATCTTGATGACAGTCAGTATTCTCTGCCCTACCCAGAATACACATGCTCACACTGTTCTACACAGTGTTTTGCTTGCTGTGCAAGCACATTCTCTCCTGGCACATCTTCTTCAGTGCTGAGGGGGTTTTACTATTTATTATTTTTATTATACACCCCCTAGCTGTTTCTAGGGAAGAATATTCTTCTAGGGAAGAATATTATTCCTTGGCTTCCCTTAAATAATATACAGATGACTAATCACTGTGGCACCCAGGAAAGATATGTCAGGTAAAGTAAACATTCTGAAAAGAATGAACCCTTGAGCTATCCCTGCCAAATACTCTTACCTGGAACTGTCAGAATGATTGTGGTGCAACCAAAGAAGGAGCCTTTGATGACTGAGGAGATCTCTGAATTAAACTGCTTGGTGAGTAGAAAAAAGCCTACTGCCAGTTAGCAGTGCCATTTAATAGAAACGATAGAACCACAGGGCTGCCATTCTTGACTATAACACTGAGGCTATCAAATGCATTTCTAAAAATGTGAGTGAGAGAAAACGGCTATTGTCTGCTTTACTTCCACTTCTTCAATTTGCTTAAAAGATACAAATGCAATGGCTGGTTTTTGGCTGAACAACATTAGGCTAGTAGTGTTTATAAGGGGCTGGAGCTAAAACTAGAACTGCAGCTCCCACAACATGAACATAGAAAAAAGGACATCCAGTGCCCTACATCCCTTCTAAATCTAGACTTTATAAAGACCAAGTGTGCGTAACAGTGTTTTATGCTTACGATTCCCAGGGGTAAAAAAAAGTCCTGAATATTATGATGTTACTCACAATATGAAAGAGGATGCAACCTTTTTTAGGTGTGCTGAAACAATCTGGTTTAGATGTGCTATGGCACAAACTACTTGTTCTTTGAAGTTTTTAAGAACGGTTCTTGTGTGCATATCACGTCCAACTTCTTAAATCTTCCTACCCTAGTGCTGGCTACTCAGTCTAGAGAGCAATTTCCCGCTAATTTTAAAATAATGTTTGGAGAGTCCTCTCCATACTCTCACTTTTTCTCCCTAGCTGTCTTACTTTATGTGCTTCACCTGTATTTCGATACCAAATCCAGTCATCTGAGTAACAATTCTGATGCCCTGAAACCTGTTGTGCAAAGCCGTGTAAGGATCAAAAGAGGACCTTGTCTGAATTAATGGAAGTGTGAGGCCTAACAGATCAGACATAGCTGGCATGCAGCCTGTGACATCGTTTAGGAGGCCAACATTCCACCTCCCCCAGAGTCCCCACAGACCTGGGGGACTCACACTGTATATTTAGCCCAGAGGCAGAGTAGAGAGCACAGAGGCAGTTTCAGGGACAGCAAAAGCCCAGAGATCACCTAACTGACAAACAGTCTAATATCCTGAACTTCTTCTGTCAAAACTGAACTCCATCCTGTCACCAACAGATCACTGGTGGAGAACAAAAGAACTCTAAGCAAAATATGTGGGATAGAAGAGACCTCACTTACCTGGCTACAAAACTGAATTCACAGCATTGAGCCCCCTCACAGCCTGTCCACAATACTACAGTACAATACTAAATACAATACCTCAGACAAGAAGTAACTGATGTCCCAGCAGTAGGCTTAAAACTCCTACTTTGTCAGGGCTAAGTAAAAATACACGAACCAACAAAGAAAAAAAGGCAACTTAAAACAGACAGATTCTTTCTCTTGCTACAGTTCCTTACAATAGTTCTTCATCCACAGTGGGCTCCTTGTTATCAGGCAGCTGATATTTCCCTTTTCCTGATGTATTCTCATATAATTTGTGGTATGGACAGTAATGCTTTGTTTGGTCCTCACAGGCATCTGGAATATAGGCCTGTGGAACACAGCTGGGAGCTGCATA
This sequence comes from Melanocharis versteri, assembly GCA_013397845.1. Classification (NCBI taxonomy): domain Eukaryota; kingdom Metazoa; phylum Chordata; class Aves; order Passeriformes; family Melanocharitidae; genus Melanocharis; species Melanocharis versteri. The sequence goes on along the minus strand of VZTG01002709.1, from coordinate 877,351 downwards.
TGCACAAATGCCTATGCTGGAGCTGAAAAGAGTAAATCCACCTCAAAGAAGCAATGGAGAGAGTCAGATATTGGCTGGACAAGAAGGATGATGTGAGGAAAGGGAAAAGATAATGGGAGCTGTGGTTTGAATGTGACACTTATGAGACGATTAATACAAATATTTATGACCAGCTAGCAACAGTGTCCTCCCAGGTGGGCTGCATCTGACCAATGTTAGGAAAAGCTCCTTGGAGCACAGAGTCCAGTATGAATTTTCAGTAATTCACTCTCATATGAAAATATTCCTAATCTGATAATATGCTGCTGTCAAGAATCAGTGGGAGGAAAATACCTCAGGCCATATTTGTCTATCAACTCACTTTTGTCGTCTCATATAAACTCATATAAACTTATGATAGATACTTATTTCTTCACAGAGCCACCTCTGAAGTATACAATTTAGTAACGTACTTCAGAAAAATAGCTTCTATTACACAATAAAGGGAAATGCAACCTCTTTACTTTTCAAGCAATTTGTCTCATTACTCCCAAATTAGAGTAACAATCCCTTTAAAATAACAGAATAAATCCACCCCTTTATTTGTTCTAAAGCCAGAGGAAGAAAACATCTTTTACACTCCTCTGTGGCAGGAGACAGCTGACTGGAGATTGTAGGGGTGTACATGTCCAGAGAAGAGAGAAGGGAATTCACACACAAAACTGTAGCTGAGGAAACAACAGCTTGAACTCCATCTGGCACGTGAGAATGACTTACAGACCTGGAAACTTGTGTTTCAATGAAGACATTTGAGGGAGAGCTGATATGGAAAAAGGACTCATTTCTAACACACTTTTAAATCTTGGAAGTGGTCTGTCAGCATTAGAATGACTTACAGCTAATGTGCTGTATTCTCCAAATCTGTATTTCTCATTTTCCTAGTACTTCTAGAGCACTACCTATACCATGCTTTCCTGATCTGCGGGCTGCCAATTTCACTTCAATAAATACTGTCAAAAAATTGCACATAATCAGTTGTGTCACTTACCTATGCTGTAAGTACGCTTTGTGTCAGATTGCCTCCTGTTCAAGAACACTAGAAAAAAACCCACACAAACAAAACAGATAGTTAGTAATTAAACTTATTTAAATCATATCTTTTCCAGCCAAGTACCCATAAAACATTCCAGTATCATCCTCCCGGCAGGATTCAAGAATAGGAAGGACAGATCTGTAATGAAAAGTGAATGCCTGAGCATCCTGAAATCTATTTCATATTTGATAATTGGCACCTTTCTTCCATTTAGAGTTTTCATATTATGCAAATGCTTATATACTGTGAGTCAATGAAGTATAGAAAGATAAGCTTCAAGCATGTTATGGACATTCAGCATAAATTAGAGCTCAGGATCCCTGGGCCTCCCTGAGCCTTTGGAAACAATCAAGGTTCATGGTGTTCAGCCACTGCCTCAAGGGAAATACACATAGTTTCAGTGAGATAATGCACTCAAACTGACAAGAGTTTTTGTAGCAAAAGTATGACCTGCAAAGGCCTGTCATTCATAAGCCAGCTTTCAATGGTATGGTTATCAAATCCAAACTTTACACTATACACTTTACAGACCCCAAATGTGACCACACTTCAGACCTTGAAACAGAAAACCTGATTCTAACACAAGAATATAAGAATTTGTTTATCAATCAAGTTTAAATGAGGTTCAATAAGGGTCCAACTACAAAAAGCAGAACACTATTTCAGGAAAATTCTGAAGCTCTGCAAAATAGAGAAGGTTCAGCCAAACAAGGGCAACTTTAGCAGGTCTCAAACACAGTCTGAAGTAGGAGAGATGGGGAAAGGAGGAGGGAGAGAGAAAGAGAGAGAGAGAGAGTGCACCAATCTCTTCTAAAGAGGTGCACCAGTGACAGGATGGGAAATAATGGACACCAAGTTGCAACGAGCAGTATTGCAATTAAATATTGTTAAAATGGGAAAAAAATCATCATTAGGACAGTAAAACACTAACATGTAGGGCAGAGAGATTGTGCAATCCCTGCCACTGGAGATATTCAAAACCTGACAGGACCAACCCTGAGGAACCCGATCCAAGCTGGCCTTGCTTTGACCTGAGAGTCTCAATTCTTGCTGACTTGCCTGAGGGCTCGTAGCCTTCACCTGACTCCAAAGTGGAGTGGAGTAGGCCACTCCCTGGGGTCAGAAGAGACTGAAATCCCCTCTGCCATGAAGCAAGTGCAAATTTTAACCTGGAAGAACCTTGATCTTTTTTTTCGTGTATCATAGTAATTGGTGGTTCAAAGTATGTTAATGAATTATCAAATAACTGGTAATTTTTCTGCAAAGAAAGCATAGACTTCCAGCAGGCAAACAGCCCCATCATAACGGCATCTTCCACCTGAAAAAGACTGCAAAACAAGCATGTCACGTGCTATTTCATAGATGCATTAAACTACTTCCTGTAGTGGCTTCCTTAAAACCCAGTAAAAAGTGAGATACGGTACAGAATAGAGACAAACACCCTGCTGTGCCTATCTGGCTTCCAACCAAAAGCCCACAGAGTGGAGAAGGAGGGAGGCAGTTTAAGTTCATAGTAAGTGTGGCTCCACTGCCGAAATTCTGGAAACATCACATCATCTCAAATTCATTAAACCAGTTTTCAGTTCCTAAATATTCATGACAGATTGCCATACAGGTGGCTTAGATTACCCATTCTTTGTAAGAAAGGAAAAGCTTAGCTAATATTTCCCCAGAAAATCTGAGGGCAGCCTTTGTGAAACACTTTGTGTTACTCAAGAAGGAAACGAACACAACTTTTGAAGAGGTGTAACGCTGAGGCACACGCTGTTCACAGAAAGTGATTTGTCTGTGGTCTTACAGGATGAAATCAGAGCCAGTTCATACTTCAGCTGTGATATCAGAGGACTAGGTCCCAATAGGAATCCAGTCAACATAATCACACTGAAGAGAACATATTGTCTTATATAGGTTTTATATTTGCTTCTACAAACAGCTCCAGAGACTGTTAAATACAGAAATCAAACTAAAATGATCAGAATAGAGTGAACTCAATAGCAGATTGAAATTCGTAAGAAAGTTTTGAATTCAAGATTACCGTGAATGAAACACTAGAGTAGATTGCAGGAAAGACAACACAGAAATTAAATGAAACCACTAAAGGTTTATGAAGCATCTCAGTTTCTCATTGTTCATTTCTTTCGCTACCTGACCTTCATGTTGCAGAGTTTCAGAAACCAGCATTTCACGCTATCCATATTTAAAAGTGACCCCTACAGAATATTCTCGGTTTAAATAAGAGTTTGTGTTTTCTTGGTTTGTTTTGGGGTTTTTTTTCAGTTGTGCCCTCTGTGAAGTGTGCACCAAGGCACTAGATGAACCATGCCAGTCCTGGTTTTCAGTACCTCTCATTTCTTCACCTTCAATGAGTCTTTTATAAATTTTCCTGGCTGGAACTATAGGTAGCCTACATCATGGGAAATATTTTTCCCTTACATCTTAGAATCTTATAATTTGTAACATGAAATTCAAACCAACAAGAATTAGTAATTCAATCCCTATATTCCAATTTAATGAACCAGAGGTTTCATTACTTTATTGTTTTGTGCCAGCGGACCAATCATTTGGTTTACAAACTGAATGTAGCTCTCTCTTAATAAATAAATGCATAAAAAAATAAAGGTATCCTCAATGCAATTATGCTGATATCCCTCAGGAACCAGAATGCAATTATTTAAAATATTATTTTCTTAGATTACTCTCAAGAAAATAAGGAAAGAAATATGAAATTTGTATCCTTTTAACTTAAATTCATTTTAAGAGCATCAACAGTGATGCAGATAGTCCCCAGTGGCAACTGAGAAGCACTTAGCCAGAAAATCGTTATTGGATTACAGTTCTGGCTTCATAAAATGTGGCTGAAGATCATTTTAGACATCCATGGAATGACCCATTGTCATAACTGGTATGACAAACAAGTGACAAAGTTATTCTACTCAGCTATTTTGAGGAGTTTTCAGATCACAACAGTAACTTGCGGCTATATCAGCCTACACAGTTTTGATTCAATTATAAAAATAACTCACAATAAGAATAATTCTAGCATAAATAATTGAATCTCTCCGGAGGAAAAGAAAAATCCCCACAAACATGTGCATATATTTTCAAGTATTCCTGACGTATAAAGAATTGTGAAATGATAGGGTGATCAGAAGTCAATTCCAATAGAGAACTACCTTTCAAACTAACTAAACTAACTGGTCTTCTTTATTAAAACAAACAAGATGAAAAGGGCACCAAAGGACACTGCATGATTTTTAACAATGCGCAAACTGAAACCACTTAGATACTACTAAGGTTCGTACGATCCTTTTCATTTCATTTAACAGTCTTTTTCAAACAGATGATTTCCTGGATGAGAATCCTGCCTCCCATATTTTAATCTGCTGATAAAACCCCCCAGCTAATGTGACTATATAGTAGATGCACACGTGCATACTAAAATAAATGCAAACAAGAAATAAAACTCTTCACCTTTATATTTGAGGTCACCGGTGACCACTGGCAACACAGTAAAAATCAGAACCTTAATCAAAAACCTAACATGGGATTTAATTTCCTCATGTAAGGTCTTTGTCATTTTTCTTCTCTGCCCATTACACGGTATGTCTTTGCTCATATAATTACATAATTAACATCCCCAGCACCTATTTCATCCCTTGTTAATTTTGCTAAATATTAAAACAGTCATGCTCAAGGAAACAAACTTGGCAAGTGAAGAAGCATAAACAATTTAAAAGGAAAAAAATAAATCTAATCACATGCTGATAATTGGTATGTATCACTGAGCAGTACTAGATGCCTATAATCCACATGATGGCCTTCTGACTAGAAATGCACACGCACAAACAGCTTTTGCTGGACTGACAAAGATCACCTCAAAGTGTGGGTACAAGGAGGTCTTGGTTTTGTTTATCTGTAAGCAGTGTTGAGGCTTGTAGCGCCAAAGGGCAGGAGTGGCAGTTGATAAACCACACTGGTCTCACAACACCATTGGTTCCCAAATCTTTTTTCCGAAAATCAAAAGGATTGGGGATGGGCTGGGTAGGTGGAGAGAGGGAGATAAACTTGGCAGCTAAAGGCCCTTAAGATTTTTGCAGTTTATCCCACAGGCCAAATCACATTTAGCTCCCATCGCTGCATGATTATGATCATAATTCAGTTGAAGATATGAGTTTGAAGATTAGGGGCCAGCAGAGGGTTTCTCCTTCACACCTCTGCCATTAAAGAAGAGAGCAAGTAGCAGAAAGTCTACAGTAAACAAAGAACTGGTAAATTTCCCAAACTTTTAATTGATTCACCATTGGTAAGCAAATTGGCAGTTTTATTTCTTCCTCCAGAGTGTCCAGAAAGTAATTCTGTTCATCCTTGTGAAGAAAGGAAAATTTCAGATGGGTTCCATTTGGTGGGGTCACAGAGACCAGATCTGTATCCATCCTAACATATGGATCTTCACATATAAGATCAGATTTTAAAACTGTTACAACAAAAATTACTTTATTCCCTGGTGATACCACCAGGTCACGGAGGGAGATGTTATTAAATGAAAGGATCACTAACTGTTGTTTGCATCACAAACATACTTTTCAACTTACTGCTTCCATAGAGGATAGTGTCTCTCTATGCAGATGCATAATGTCATTTGATACAGCAGCTTGCAAACAGAACTCAAAAGCCCTTCTCGTTAAGAGTTAACATTGAACTTGTTTTGTTGAGTCCACTAGCCAGTACAATCTTAAATTATACCAAGCTTTGTCCCCCAGTATACTGTGCTGACCTGCTTAGCTCCAGACTTCTGTTTAATTATCCAAAAGTGCACAAGAAAGCGGAGAGTCCAGTTTTAACCCCGATGATGTCTCAGCAATTTCTGCTCCCAGCACATACTATTTCAACAGCCAGTGATCACTGGAGTAAAAGTGCACACAAGCAGCTGAATAGGATGCAATTCTTATTCTTATGATGAATATCAGGGTCAGAGGTGAGTGCCAGATAACACATAGCAGATGTGGAGGGAGTAGAAGGAATTCGGTTTACTTTGGGTGACCACCTACATTTCAAGGGGGGCAGGGGGAAGCTAACACTGCAAGATAAAGACTGTTTAAAGGACAGCGTTGTGCAATATTTTGCAGGACAAAGGTACATACTTGCATATTAGCACAAAATATTGAAATATAAGACACAGTGTGGCCCAAATTAACCACCCATGGAATGTGACTCTTCATGAAACAAATAGGAGAAATCTTTTGAAAACATACCTCATTACCATATGATTACTTCAGCTGATATTGAAAAGTTCAATTTCTTTTTGTGTTGCCTGTATTTCTTTCCATTTCAGATTTTTTTTTCAGGTATTAGAAGCAATGCAGCCTTACAAAGGAGAAATGGAGAAAGTCTGATCTCAGCCTGAAGGTAGTTCTCAACAGCCACTGAGAAGACTGCAAAATGCAGATGACAGCACATTTACAATCTCTCATTATGGGACAAGAAAGTACTGCAAATTGTCGCTAGCTGCTTGGGCGTAGATCATCAGTCCAGACTGTGCAGAAGGGACATGAAACTGCTCCAAACAGACAGAAGGTGATTCTGACAAAGATGATGCATGGAGCTGGAGATCTACATAAATTCTTCAAGTTGGTAAAACTATCAGCAGCCATTTAGCTGCTCAGCTTTTCACAGCCCATGGCAAGGGATGAGGAACCTTTCTCCTCAGTACCATCAGCTGTTAACTCCCAAGCAGCAAGGAGGCAGCTACCGTGAACGACAGGTGAGAAGACTGATCACTTCAGTTATACCAATGAGTTTACTGTACGATCAATGACCTTTGTTTCCCCTGCTCCCTCTTCCTCTCCCAAAGAAATCATGAAAGTCATTAAGCATCTTGATGTTTTCCATATGGATGTTTCTACAAGTTATAAGGTCAAAGTGGACCAGTTAGGAGAACTTAAAATCATCAGAAAAGACTGAAAAGGAGAAAGGGGGAAGGAAGCAGCATTTTTAAAATTTAACAAAAAAACCCCAAAAACAAACAAACAAAACAAACAAACAAACAAACAAACAAACACCAACCAAAACCCCACCCTCAAACTAAACTATCCAGGGAAAAGTTGCATTTTCCAGCATTCTACAGGCATCCATTTCCTAGACTACCGAAAGCCTTCGTGAAGGCTATCTCAATAAAGTCTCAGAAAATAAATGGATAGGTTTGGTTGAAAATCTTGCCCCAAATCATTGCATGTAATTTTTAAAATAAGCCTAGTAGTTACATTCACATAATATGATTCAGTCAGTTCTCAAAATGGAATAAATGGGACTGTCGTAATTTTTAACTAATACTTACAGAAAAACTAATAGAGACTAGTCATCTGTGGAAGAACAGATCTCAGAAACCAGTTCAATCCAAGGAGGAAAAAACAAACTGAAGTAATCCTACCACACAGATGTCCACCAGTTAACCTGCTAACTTTGTAAATTAGTTTTTACGTTTATTTCTTTACAAGCTTTGGTCTGGATGCTGAGCATTCAATCTTTTTTTTTACGGGTGAAGTACACAGCAAGGAAGTAAGTTTGGCAAGTGGCCCCTGAACCACTCTGAACTCTGAAGATACAGCAGTACATTTTTAAAGATATAAACTGCCTCATTTAGAAGATGGATTGAAGTGGAGTATGGAGGGCAATTTAAGTAGAAAATCCAGTAGTTTTCAGTTTTAAGTCTTCTATGCAATGTACATCAAAGATAATTTAAAAAGATCCCAAGTCTTTAAAGCTGAAATGTATTTGCAGCACGAAGCAGTCATCCTTTTTCAAAATCAAAACAATCTGCAGAAACAATTCTGATATTGCTAAAGTTTGGCTGAAACGAATGAGCAAAATGATAATTATTTCTCAGAAAGTGGAAGGGAATGCATCCCCATCCCTCCATGTTAACTTTTGGTCTACTGCCACACTCTCACTTTGGCAACCAAAGGAATGCTGTGGGCATCATCTAAAGGCATGTGTGTCAGCCTGAGGGTTAAAGCAGACATTCCTTATCTTTGACAGGTGGTTAATTAATGGTCATTATTCCTAAATTCAATTGCTCAATAATTCAGATATGACAAACATGTGTGTAGGAATATATGCCAGGGCACCCTTCTAGGAATCCCAAAATGCAGTATTTCCTCCATGCTTTCACCATACATCCTCATGTTGAGTGTGACAGATTGAAACAAACGTAGGCTTTCTGAGCACTTCAATTCCCTTCCGCGACTCTTGCTACATTAGAGTGGGATATTAGAGAGTTACCATGTCTCCAGACCCCGGATGGACGAATGGGCTTGGCTAAAACAGCTGTTTTGTCAGTATGTGTAATGCAAGCCTATTATTTTTTTTTAGGCCTAACTTTTCCAGTTCTGTGGTGCAAATATCACCACTTAAGCAATCACAGGGAATTAATTTGCAGGTAAGGTCACAGTTTGAATGGCACTGAGTGCTAGTAAGTCTACTTAAAAGTTGTCTGGAATGGCTTTAAAACAGACCATATCCAACTTAACATTTATATAAATGGTGAGCTGTGCACCCACTTCTACCACACAAATAAAAATTCACAAAGTGAGGCCACTCAACAAACTGCCATTCTCTCTGCATTACCATCACCTATTCCAAATCCAGCCCATTTTCTTACATGGTGACAGGCACAAACATGTTTTGGCAAACGTTCCTTAAAAAATAATAACAGTTTAAAAAGAATTCCTTTTACTTTCCTTGAGTTGATACAGGAAACTGAACTTCTCCCCTTCTCTGTTCCCACTGACATTTCTAAATTGGCTGGCACAAGAAAGCACCTCAAAACACCTCCACAGCTCACTCACTGAAGTTGAAAGTCTTCCACTGACTTCAAAGGCATTTGGATCAGGCCCAAAGTCAGCATCCTAACATGTGAGCACAGACTACCAAGCCACAGCACTGGCTGGAATCCATGTTATTTATATGCTATTGCTAAAGCAGTGGAGGAAGCTTACAGAACTTCAGGTCTCCAAAAGCATGTGCTGTTCTTTCCTTGTTAGTTCGCAGAATATTTTCTGAGGTGTCACCAGCTCCTGTGCTGATATAGGTTAATTTACAGGTTTCTTATCTGAACCACAAAATACAGGTATCACAGACTGGCTTTGCCTTTGACATCCTATGTGCACAAGTTTTCTGCTCCCTTCCTGTCCAGAAATTTCATTGTCTTTATGCCTCTCTATAAAGCCCTGAGCTCTCATATTTTTAGTTAGAATATGAAACTTCTAGAGAAGAGATCTTGCCTTTACTTCTTAGTAACTCACTTGGTACACTATTGGCATTACATAATATGAAAGAATTTGAACAATATTAAGTAGCAAAAGCCCCTGGGCTATTTTTCCACCAAAGCCATTAATTTTACTCAGAGTACTTGCACGGCAAAAAACTCCACGCAAACATGTGCAATCTAAACCCTACCTGTAAGTTTGCAAAGTATCTCAAGCCAGAGAGCGAACTGAATCTAACCTTCTGTATACTCAAGGCAAGTGAATCCTTTAAACCAGTTCAGGTAAAATATTCACAGTGTCTCTTTCAAAGACCTGCATTACCACCTGAATCAAAGTCATCCTGCTCGTGTGTCTTTCACACCATTCTAAACTACAACTGATTCAAACCACAGCCACAGTGGACCTAAGAGATGCTAGGATGTCTCAGCTCCTAAAGCTAAGGAGAGTTAAAGAGCAAGATATCTCATAGGTCTTTCCCGACATCTAATACAATCTACCCTTTGGCAATCAACTGCTCTGACGTATGGTGGTGTTTAACTGTCTCTCATTTTCTTGCTCTCTAATTGAGTTTGTAAACTCTGCTTATAAGAATTTCGTAGAACTGAAGTAAAAGTAACAGAAGAGTTCCATAGTCTCAACAGTATGGCCCATATGGGGCATCACACAGTGCTGAAGGTAAGCAAACTGGAAGAGAAAACGTGCAAATTCCTCTTATCTTTTGCAACCAATCAAAAAACTTCTGGTAAGCAATCAAATTATTTTAAGTTACAAAAGCGCAACCGAACATGACAACTCATCTCTTCTTCTCAAAAGATAAAGCTTTCTTTTGTCTCTAATTAAAAAGATTAATAAAGTAAGAGAACACATCAGGTTTGCATCAATCATTGCCCATGTGGTTCTTATTACTGTAATTAAAAGTTATCTCTTCAAAATTGTTGGATGAAAGTGCCATGATCTGCAATTGAAAACACATTGAAGGGAGTTATCCACCTTATTTGACTATTTTAAGACAGTCAAATTTAAGAACGCTGTGAAGGTAATATTTAAAAGAGTCCTTAAAGGCAATTTGTCAGTAAAAGTGTCCCATGAACCCTCCACTGAAGATTGTGAATTACTAAGGCCTTCCCTGAAAAAAAATTTTTGAAATAATGAAGCTTTTTCTAAAGGAAGTTATTTAAAACTTAGACACTGAAATTCACGTTTTTATCTTCAGGGCTGTTTAGGTCCTGTATATATTAGGAGTGCTCATTTCCCCTAGGGTTGAATCTTTTAATGTGTTTAGATTTTCACACTGAGTGGGCCAAATTTCAAATAATCCCGAACAAACCTGATTCTTTTGCTGACATGTCACCCCATATTTCACATAAAGTAATGCTCAATTTTGACATCCAGCTTGCACAATATATGGGATTTGGAAAATGGATGATCTAAACAGAGATTTTTTTGCATATGCAAGACTGTAAACTTACAAATCTGTGAAACAGAAACGCACTGCAAATAGAATGTATAATTTAATTACAGTACCTTTCATTCAGACATTAGTGTACCACAGTTTTAACATCAAGCTAATTACATCAAAGCTAGTAGCATGCTTAAAACCAATGCTTTTTAAAGCTTTCTTTGTGTAATGTAACTTAAAAGGGTTTTTTCCCCACTCTCTTCTTTATCTTCACTGAATGCAAGCTTTACACTTTGGCATAGCAGACAGTGACTTCATGGAGTTCTTTTCAAAACTGTTCAGGGTGTAAAACCACTCACTACCTTTGAGAAAGGTTTACTGGATACCATTAAAAATATTTAATGGGCAGAAAGGTATCTCTTGTGACATAAAGAAGAAGCCTTTTATTTAACAAATCACAGGAAAACACCAGAGGATGTTAAAGAAGGACTTGTTTGGGTTTTATTGTGAAAGAGAAAAGAACATTTTCCTGCCATCTTTACTTACATTTGAACTCTGCTACCAGTTTCCTCCTGTAGCTTGTGAAATCCAGTAGTCTCTTGCATCTCCTTTCCAGTTACCAACAGACACCTTGACCCATGCTCATGGGATCTATATGACAATGCATTTACATGACAAGAAAAGAACAGTCTGTCTCTGAAGGCTATTCAGAAAACTAAGAGAGACTGTGCAATTTGCCCAACAATTCTCAGCTATAAAAACCAACTTTAATTTAAATTTTTGCTCAGATGGAATTATCCAACTCTCAGGAAAAAAAAATAACAAGGAACACAAAATGAGAGAAGTGCAGAATTCTTAAGCAAGACTAGGGGAGGAAAGTGGCATAACATATTCACTGTGAGTCTCTAAAATTTCCCATAGAAAAATTATCCTATATCAAAGAAAGTGTGGAGAAAAGAGAACAGTGATGCTGAATATGACAAAAAGCTTGTTTATGTTTAATACATAGGAGAAATTGTTCAAGGACAGTTAAATGTGACCCATTTAATACACCAAGGTCTCACATACCTATGGTACTCTGCTGAGTAAGTGCTGATCATGCAAATTAAGGCTGCCTGGGGAAACACAGTGCTTTTCAGTTGCAGTTTGAATTTTCCAAGTTCTCAAAAAACTTTTAGAGACATGGATACATGTTACTGGGTCACTAGGGCTACTTCCATTTCTTCAGTTGTTGGCTCATTTTGAAAATTCATTTGTCTGACATTCTTAAGTCTTCTGGCACACAAATCCATTTTCAGCAATGTAAAAATCTAATTATTGCTACTAGCTGCGTAATTGAAAGTGCATATAGGCAAGTCAATATGAAAAGGTGTCCAAAGACAAATATTTGAGCTTCAAGAGAAAAAAGGAATAAAAATCTAATGGTCATTGTGACTCTAATTAACTCAAAAGTTCAGCAGAGTCTAGAAGTCATTAAAGTTAGAGTGTGCCCTCAGTATTCACTGCATTCAAGGTGTGATACCTTCTGGACTGACTTACACTTCTTAGCTTAGATTCTTTCCCAGTTCGCAAGATGCCTACAAATCCCACTAGCCACAATTTGGGTTCATTATGTCTGAGCAAATGCAAGGAAATCCAAACTACACATCACCTCTGAAACTGGCATCAAACACCCAATCAAAATTTTACCAGATAGGTAAAGATTAGCGTATGAAATGAAAGGGCTAAGAAAATATACAAGTTAGAAACAGCAATGTCCGCTTACAAGGGTACAATGTGCCCACTGTCTCAATACAAAACAACACAAAGGCAGACAATCCTTTTTCATAATTTTACTATAATTATATAAATTTTATCCTTGAGGGAAATAATGCTCTAAAACAAGTTGCCCTAACCCCCATTCCCCAAACATTTCTCTAAAAGATTAAACTGTGTTTTTCCTATTGCTATTTTTAGTAATTAAACATTCCATGGTCTGGGGCCCCAAAGAAAACATCACTCTGGGTTCTGGCTGTGTTCCATGATATCTTGAAACAATCTTAAAAAATGCATGCAGCCAGTGTTGTGATCCCCACTGGATCTGCAGGGACCCATTAGGATCATCAAGGGAAGCATGTGGTTGTGACAATGCAAGCAATTTAGCATTACTCACTGGAGCTGAAGCACGACACAGTGTGAAGCCGCTATTGTTCTCCTTGGTTTTTCTGAAGACACTCAAGTTCAAACCTACTCACAGCCTAATACACATTGAAATCAGAACCAGAGCCTGAAGCCTCTCAAGGGAAAAAGATTAACAGGAGAATGAAGCTGGGGGTTCCCTCCCCAACACCCCCAAAAAATGACCATGAAATATTAAAAGATTTCTAGAAGCCATTTTATTACAAATCTCTTTTGAACTGTTTGTGTAACTGAAAAAATGGATTCTCTTATATTATCTTTGTGTTTACAAAAATACAAGCTGCTGTATACTAACAGAAAAGCACATGAATGCCTGCTTCTATAGCTCACTTAGTATGATCTCCTTCCCTTTGCAGAAACAAATCTACTTATAAGGTAATTGTTGTGAAACACTTTCAAATGACTGTTTTGAAAACCACCTCAGCTCTTAATGCCAAAGCAGTGGCACAGTCAGTGAATGCAATGGAGTTCAGGCTAGGCACTGGAACAGCTAACACGATGAGACATAACGCTTTCTTCCAAAAATGTCATTTCACTAGTTACCAAGTGAAAAAGGAATGTGAGTGCTTGAGCACACTTAGGGTAGACTAACTGCATGTGCAGGTGTATATATATATATCTGGTACTTTTGTGCAAGTAAACACGTGCATTGTCACAAGAAGGATACTCTACTACACAGGGCACTGAGATAGTCCCTGCTTGTGATATTCTCTTTATGTTTGTGTACTTAAAAAAATGGTCCAAGATACAAATAGCTCAGAGTGTCAAACTAAAAATAAAAAAAGAAGATCAAACACACTAAGAGACAGTACACTTAAACCGCCACTTATTAGTATTAACAGTTATGGTGTGAGAACGACAGAAAGTCGACCTTCGTTAGTTAGTGTTTTTAAGCCACAGAGACAAAGTGGGTTTCCTATAGACACTATAAAAAACTGCACTGTGGAAGCATTTATGGGGTACAACTTTCAAAGTGCACAGTGAGGTTTTATAGCTATCTCAGACCTACGGGGCTAAATCCTGAGCCACTGAAATCAACACAGTTCCACTTAGTCTAGCATCACTACACCAATTTACATCATCCGAGGATCTTGCCCAAAAGTGTAATGGGACTCCTGTGGCCTCAGCATCCACAGAACAACCTGATACTATATAACATAATCTGACAAACACAAGAAATTTGAAATTAAGACTTCTGCTCTCACCATATTTCACCCACTTGTGTTTAAGTGCATTGCTGCAGAGGCCTTGATATTACACAGTCAGTGCACCAAAACAGAGCCACAAGAAAAATACTATTGACTTCGGCATGACTCATATTTATTTCAGTGAGATCTTATTTAAGCAAAGAGTGAGTCTGGGCTAGGTTGAGTGACCACTGTGATATTAAAATGTAATAGGCTTTTCACAGTCTGGTTTCAGATGATACTGTCCTCTGTGTAATGGCCCTGGAGTGGGTGCCAAGCTTTGTTTCGTTGGGATTTCAAATATAAACATTTAGATCTGGATACCAACTTCCTCTTATATTGTAAATGACGTCTGCAAAATTCAGAACCAGAATGTTATTCTTGGCTGACCAAAATCAAATAGAGGGATATTCTACAATTATTGTAATTTTGAAAGAATCTAACCATCCAAGCACATTTTATCAGCTGGCACAAAACTAACATTGCTGCATTTACTTCAGTGAGCCTAAAAATCTCACCTGAGTTGAAGGATTGACCCTTACATATCTACAATCTCTGTTAAATTACTTGGTATCAGTGACATGAAGTACTAGGCTCTGGCTGAAATTTCATGAAAGATGGATTAAAGGCCATCACTGGACAGAGACCATAGGGCAAAAACATATTTCAGAAAAGAAAATTTCATGTTTCAAGTTCTCTTCACAATGAAAGGTGACCTTTGATATCATTCTTGCCTTGCTCTTTGTATAAACTCCTTTTGCTTTCAGCACAACTCAAACACAGATGAGCACTGTCTTCATTCTTTCCTTAGCATCCCCATTTCAATATTCCAGACTCAACCATGATTTACCCCAGCAGTCCCCTACTGTGCATCTGTCCCTCAAATCTTAAATACCTGTCCTCCCAATCTGTTCTGAGGCCAAGTCCAAATGAGTTTTGTGCATGTAAATTCTATTATCTACAAGCATAAATGACAGAATCTACTGCCTATGCATGCAAATGTTAGCTATTTAGACCAACCAATGTGCCATTGTGCATTAAGGGGCAAAGGTTTTTTGTACAGAAAGAGAAGCCTATTAAGTGTACATTTGAAATTGTGGCCCTAAAATTATGCAGAAGAAAAAGAAGCACCTCTGCCTGTAAAGAGTAGGTATTCCCAACAAGTATAATTTTCATATAGCTTAAATCTCTGGATAACCTTCAGAGGTTGAGTTACCCTTGCTCACAGCGCTTCAGGATTCACCTGGCCTTTGGTAATACTAGAGTGTATGTGCAATCTGTGCAGTTAAAGTGTTCAGACAAAGAAACATCATCCCACTAATATAGATTATCTGCTGCATACGAAAGATTTCAAGTCATAAAAACATACAAGGAAGTTTAACAAGTTGCTCACCAGGAAGACACTGTGATAGGTAAGAGAGAACTCGAAAAGCCAGATGATATTTCTGGTTTGTGGTTGTTTTTATCTTTAACTAAGGCATGTGTTCTTTTAAATGCTGCAAATGGCAAAATTTTTATGTTTATTCACCCACAGACAGGTAAAATTAGATGATAGGTCCCTTTTTTTTCCCTTCTTTTTTAAATCCAGGAACATTTATTCCAGGACTGAGTACTTCTAACACACTAAGTTTTGCCTTAGGCCAATTTACCAACTATCACAATCCCCTCCAGAAGAGGTCTGAAAATGGAATATCTTATTTACCCTTATTTAGGAAGCACATGGTTCATCCTCTACATTTTCTGTATCTGTATACAAAATCAGGGTTTGGGCTCTATCAACTCACTTCTGTTGCTAAGCTGTAATGAAGAACTGAATCCTGTTCAGCCTTCGTCTGTGTTATCCACACATTTATACACACCATTATACAGACTGCAGTTATCACTCAGTGTATGAATCAATCCCTTAGCAATTTATGATTTATGCAGCTTGCTAGAAGAGAAGTAGGCCATGCCAGCCTTGAAAGCACTTTAGCTTAGTTGTTTTTACTCATGAAGGACATGTTGTCCTGTAATTATTCTGTCATTTCCTAAAAGGTGAAATCCTTAACAGGTTCATGCTTTCTGTGCTGCTATGTGTAAGTGTGAGTTTATGTCTGAGCACGTCTCACCAAGTAGGAATCATCATTCCAAATTACTTTACAAGGAGCTACATAGAGCTGGACAGCTTAAAATGTGTTAAATATCCTCAGAGTTTATATGGATGGTTGCAGGGGGAGCAGGGGCGGAGCAGGATAAGGGGGAGTCAAGGAAATCGTTAATATGTTCCAATTACCGCCCTGATTCACAAAATACACAACTGCATAAAAGTGTCACTTTCTGTTTCGATCCTGTCGGTAACGTAATGTAATGCTGTGTTTTCTCGTATCATTTAGTACAGGCAGTATCAGCAAAATGTGCAACTTTAAACAATTATGCAAATTTTAAAGTAATGTGTTCAGAGAAAGACTGAAAGGAGATTCTGACATTAATCAAAGATTGCAGGCTCTACTTGCAAGAGTTCTGTAAAATATGGGCTAACCTTGATGCTAGTGGCTGAAAGGCAAAGGTTTTTCCTGCCTCAAATTAACTGTATTTTTTAGTTTATTTGGAAAAGAAGCACCAAGAATACAAACTTCCCTTTGCTACACAAAAATCTGCCATTCAGCTTCAAGAAATAGCACTAAGACATTGTAACACCTCCCCTTCCTTAGATATGTCAGAATATTTCGAAAATTTCAATTAACTTCTAGAATGATGTATGAATTCCATGAATCATGGGAGCTCCACAATAGATTCTCCCTAAGAAGTCCTACTGTGCCTAACTAAATGCTTATCTGATATACTGGCAATATGAAGCTAATGAAGTGTGTAAACACAGCATACTGAACTGTTTGTAGTGAAAAAAAGGTCAAATTGGACCTCAAATGAAAACAGGGAGGAATCCACATTCTTCTGATACTTCTGGCTAGCTGGGGTCTCTTTTAAATTGAGATTGGAGAGAAAGCAAGGCTGGGATTAGGACCCTTCAGGCTTTCGAATAAAACTTCAAATCTCTGTTAGTGGGAAACTGCTTGTGTGCTACTCAGCCCTTGTTGTTAACCAGGGAATGAAGCATAAACTGGCCAGAGAAAAATCATGTTCAGTATGACCATGAAAAGGAAATGCCGTATCTCTCATGAGAAAGAATGATCTTGAAAGACATCTATCCTGTTTGCCTGACTACTGGGGCTCAGGCAATATCCAGACTCTTAAGATTATTATCTGAACTTCTCTCTGAACCTCTGCTTCTGCACTGTCAGCTGCAATACATGAGGGCAGTTTACAACAGAGTGTTAGTTATTCGCTTCGAATTTCCCAGCTTTAGTTGGTTTAAGTGAGACCCTTAATGTCACTTAAACATAGTGGTTTTGTGTTATATTTTAATTTTGAAAGGATTATCAAGAAAATCTACCCTTTCCGTTAACTTTCTTTGAAAATCGATTAGGAGTTTTAGAAAGGATCTCCAAATATCCTCACCGTACCTGATAAGTTATCCAGAATGAAACATGTATTACAGATGAAAATTAAGAAAATGCAGAGGCAAAATATAAAGTTCTCAATCTGAAACTACAAATAGTGTGTTACTTGGGAATGAAACATGAGCAAACATTTTAAATCATACTGAACTTTTCTTTGTGTTGCTATTTGGCTCTATATAGCTTTATTGATAAAATGAGCAATTTATTTTTCTTTTTATGGGGCTAAAAATTACACACCACTCAAAAGAATTTGATCGCTATTAGCTGACTACAGCACTTGCAAGGCAAAAAGTCCCGTTGCCTTACACAAATGTTACCAGTAAGATTCCACCTAAGAAAGGCTTTGGGCAACTGCTAATGACCCTTCTTTAGCTACTCCTTCCTAAAATACCACATTTTGCAATCTTGAGCTGCAACTAATTTTCCCGGTATTATACATGGAAGTCACGGTGAAAACTAAACAGAGATAGGATGTAACTAAAACCTCACTTGTAAATATGGTTCCTCAAACATAAAAATCTGGCAAAGCTCAAAGAGCAGAGCAGGAGGTAAGACAGATTTCATATGCTGCTGTCTTTAGTGCTTTTAATGTACATTGGATAATTATGTACTTAGTTTCTTCCAAACTGAGTTATTTTGGTTTAAATCTATTTGTAGAATATCTGGCTATGCGTCTCTCTTAATTTAGTATAGTATTCTCTGGTCTAAAGCAAGCGGTTCCAAATTAAATAAACGAGCATACCTATTGCACAAAGCAACCAACTGCATTCCAGTGAAGCCCCTTTGAAAGCTATGTCAAATCTCTGCTGACTCAGGGAGGAAAGTACCTCATTCCCTTTGCATTAGTCACCCTGCTAGAGATTAATCCTAATGAGCTTTTTTTACAGGCTTGGCTGGCACACCCAGGATTTGCATAACATACCTGTGATTTCTCAATATTTAGCCCAAAATGTGTTCGTTCAAATGCAGATAGATATCAGCTTTTCCAGAAACAATTAACTACAGCATTACTGCAGGAGCTTATGCAGCCTCGAGTGAGGCCGGCCACAGGGTGCTTCTGCAGCTTTGGTAAGCTGCCATCACACAACTAAGTACTGCAAAATCAGCGTGGGCCAACACTCACACAAACACCCGTGAAAACGACACATCTCACAAAAGGTCACAGCATTAAAGAACTACAGTGCTCTCTTTTTCTTTATTTCATTATCCTCATTATCTCCCTATTTCACTGATTTTTGGCAAACAGTGGGCATCTATTTGATGTGACTAGTTTGTTTGCAGTCTCTGTGATGGCGTTTCAAGCTTCCTCCCAGCTGTATCCTGCCCTCATTAGGCAAACAACCATCCCTTGGCCTTTTCCACCCACCAGCATGAGAAAAGACTAACAAAATTTCAGTTCACAGGGAGAATAGGAGTTGCACACCTTTGATCACTCTTGAGTTATTTTACTCTAAATACAATGCCCAAGCAATTTTTACTGAGGTAACAATACTAAACTAGTAATCCATATCTACAATACCATCAAATCATCAGAAAAAAGATCTGTCATGCAAAAAAAATGTTTGCATGCAACCTGGGTCAGTTCTTTTATAAATAAAAACAATTTTAAAATATAAATTAAAAAAATAGCCACTATTAGATGCATGGGCTAAAGCAAGAAGCTTGGCCTATTCTGGACCAAAGGGCTGGAAAATAATTTTCAGATCTGACGAATTTTAAAAGAAGACAGTAACAAGCTCCTTCCCAGTTAAATGAGGGTACTGCTAGCTTGGTTACTGCAGCCAACCTAAATCACTGCAGCATCCCATAGAGTGAAGCTGTGTCCTTAAGGTAGCCAAGGACCAAACTGCTTTCCTCAGAAGGAAAAAAAAGGTCATCACAGCTCACAGTCTAATATACTCCACAAAGGACACAGTCTGAAACCCGTCAGTTTACTGAGCACTAGTTCATAGTCCCAACACTCTCCAGCTATAGTCTGGCAATGGCAGCATAAGAACACAATAAATAGCTCGGTCTCTATAAACAAGAAATAAAGTAGCACAGCTGTATTTCACCATGACAGACCACAATCACAACGATCATTCACTGCCACTCCCTAAAGCACTGGCCTGGCAGCCTACATTCAGATTTCCACTGCCCTTAGGGATTCCTAAGGTACATACCACCCTAGTAGCTAAGGGCTATGTCAATGAAGTTGTGCATCGGTACACCTGACTTTTGGACAACCACCACTGATGTGGTACACAACAAAACTTGTGTTAATGCCTAAGTTTCCTAAGCAAAGAGTGAGTACTTCAGGAAGTGCTGGCAGTAACGGTTTGGCACGGGGCTCCCAGAAGGAGTCATCAGAACTGGCCAGGAAGATGCGTGAACACAGGTTGGATCTAAGTCTCTATCTCCCTGAATGGAAGATGCTCAGGCATCTGAATAGATCAAAAAAAGGTGTGTCCAGCTGTCCTGGAGCTACATCACAGAATTGTCTGCACCACAAGTATTTTAATGAAAACAGCAGGCCTACTCTTTTATTTTAAATGGAGTTTTATAGCAGTGCCCTTTCTTTTTAAATCTATCAAGACTGAATTTGAAATGTTCCTACAAATGCCCAAATTAGTATCTCCTGTGCACGTTTCCTAACCACTTGGCCATCAGACGGCCAGCACGGGGGGCAGGGACTCATCATCTCTCCTGACAGTCCATCTCATCAGCAGCTCTGTGCAATTCATTAATGTTGTGAATAGTGCTCAGGGCCTGGTGACCTCAACCAGGGCAGAAGTCTGCAGAAAAATGAATCCTAAAATCCGTTAGGACTTTTCCAGTCTCTGGACATCTAAGACACTTTCTGGAAACTGAAATGTGGTGTTGTTCTGTTATTGCATATCTATGATGATCTTTTCATGAAGAAGAGCTAAACCAATTCTGCCAGCTCCATGAAGCAGGAATTCCCTTTCTCCCATGTCCCACAGGCAGGCTCTGACAGAGATACTGCCAGCTGTCTCTGTTCACACAGGCCTCACTGTGAAAAAGCCAAACAACGACACGACTTTCATGCTGCACCATTCAGCTTTGGCTGAAAGTGAAATCGTGTGTCTGTGGTTTTCCTGTTTGGGTGCCTAATTTAATTGGCTGAGTCCACTCCTTCAAGTGTGGAATGGACTCTGAGGGTATGAGGAATTAGCATGTTTCTGCCAGAGACATTCCACCCAGATCCCATGTTTGTTTAACATGTACAAACAGCTAAAATAAAATACTTGTTGGCCTCAGTAATAAACAGAATATAAAATAGTGTGAAATTAAGCAAGACCAGCTGGGCTCCAGGAGAAATGAAAGGAACAGTTAACTTACACTACACAATGATCTGGAATGCAGACACGCTAAGATGGACTGCTATTGATGTCTGGTTTTGATGCATTTTATATACAAAGTGCTGATTAGATCTAGCTACCAAATTATACCCTTTCATATCCATATGTCAGTAATAAACAAAATTTAGAGGACCAAAACAATTGCGCTGCAAGCCAAGTTTACAATATTGCATCATTGGCTGTAGAAATGTGAACTCATCACAGCAGTGATAATGATTCCACTGTTCCAGAGGCAAAGGAAAGGGAAAAAAACCAAAAAAAGAACATTAAGAATTCTTCTGATCTAAGACAGGATTTGTCCAGCCCTCAGGGACTCACGAGAATTTCAGGATATGCATCTGTATAGAATCTGTGTAGGAGCATTTGGGCCTTCATATATATACTGAAACCATAAACCAAGCAACTGCTTAAGCAGAATTTTCTGGAGGACTTTAGAAAGTTGTTCCCTGTAACACAACACAGGATGGAGGTGCTCCCTCTGATGGGATTTTTCCTCCTCAATTGGGAAGCAGAGTCAGGGACTCTATGATACAGAGGGCACAATTCTATCTCATTGCATTACGCAATTTTGAAAAAAGAAATCAAGCAGAAAAGTGACTTAAGTTGCAATTCCTGTGAAGGATGCTCTGCTACACTGCCCAGACCACCCCTGTGTCTTTCTCTGGCTAGTCACTGTGCTCCAAAGCTTTCACACTTCCCTTCCCTTGGGATTAACATGCGGCATTGTGGCTAATCGCCCTTCCAGCAAACTTTTCCTGGAACTTGGACATTTTGTATCTTTCCCAGTTTGTTACAAACAATCTATCCAATGCATTTATGCTTCCAATATCTCTTTTAGGAAAAAGAGGCTAAATGAGGAAATAAAGTCCAGCCCTTGGAAAAGCTGCATGGGAAGTAAGTTTGTCAGGGCTAAATCACTGACAAAATAAAATGTCTGGGGGAACAGATCTAAAAATCTGTCAGGCAAATTACTACTTATATTTTATTTCATTGGCAGCTAGGCTGTTTTGATCTTTCATTTTCTTTTAAAAAGATAAAACTGGGAATAGTAAATCGGATCTACTTCTTCCTCCCCAGTGTGAACTCACTGTTGAATTGCCAAACCAACAGAATGGATTTTCTCTCAGTCACAGTGTAGGTACCTGCTTCTTACCACCTAAGGGCAAGATTCCTCAAATCATCCATAGTGAAGCCTAAGCAGCTTCCTGTGGAAGATCCTGTCTGTACAGTCCAGTGCCACTATGCCTCTGAAGGCACTGGAATATCAGGAAGGTCACAGACAACAGCAGCTTTAATTTTACTCTGGTGATCATTTAAAAATACCACTTCCATCCACTGCTTATTCTCCCACAGTTCCTCTGTCATGAAAGATCCAGATGACTCACTTGTCAGTTAAGTCAACATGAGGGGAACTGACTCAAAATCAAAAGGAAAAGAGTAAAGAATTTCACAGCACCCCCTGTATCAATGGCAGACCACACCACAGGATCACCAGTCTGTATATCTGAACCACTAGGTAGAATCCAGATGAGAAATGCCTGTCACCAGAATGTCTCTTCCCACGCTTTATTATTTTCCTTTATCTAGAAACAGTTGGAATAAAGCGAAACAAACTGAATTTTCATTCTCACCCAGGAAAACAATCTTGGGACTTTACAGCCACCCTGGAAACCCATTCTTCTGGGGATGCAGACCCAGACTGCTCTCTCCAGGCTTGAGCTTGATGGACACATGAAGGCATGCTCCAGTGGCCAATAACATACACCCAATCTTCTTGCCTAAAGAGCAGATAATGCTCTGGAATACAGAGCTTCATATATTGCCATTGTAAAGGTTTGAGAATGAACTAGTAATGGGAATTGGCCACATAGTCATGGTAGAGTGGATAAATCACTAAATCATTCATTTATATAGTACAATACAGTTACAGTAATAGCACTGTACATATGGTGAGGAGGCCAACTGGGGAAAAATATTCTTCAGCACCCTGCACAGTCATTCAAGAGCTGTGTTTTGACTTCTATCACTTATTAAAGCTGCACAATACAAAAGTACGTCAGCTTTCCACCTTCAGGAACCTGACTCCAACACCTTTTCACCCTGCTGCCTGGAACTTAAGCCTTTCAGCATCAGTTAGCATCATCCAGCAGGATCTTTTAGGAAGTCTGCTTTTAAAGGGGCTCCAGAAGTAAGGCTGGGGATTAAGATACTTAGAGGCTGGAGCTGACTGGACTAAAGGTAGCAAAGACATGGGCTGCCTATGAAGAAATGCAAAAGAATTTTATGAGACGAATCGCTGGGTGACAAACTGATCAATGAAATTTAATGTAAGCAAATGTAAAGGGAAACATATGGAATCAACAATTCTGACGTTACGTTTAAAATGACCGTCTCCAAGGTCATTACTGCACCAAGAGGAAGATCTTGATAGCACGGTGTAGGTAACAAAATAGCCGGATAATTAATATAGATAATATAACAGATAATGAAAGCCTCAGCTCAAAGAACAGTTGACAGAAGAAAACAGCAAATTAAATGTTAGGAATCACTGTGAAAGTACAGAGCATGACTGCCTCAGTGCATAAATCCATAAAGCCCTTATACCTGGCTCTGATTCCACTTCTCAAATGGATATACAAATAGAAAAGGCATGGAGAAGAGTGGCAAGGATAATAAAAGCTGCAGAATGAATGCTGGACAGGAAACAATCAAATGTGCTGGCATGGTCCAGTATGGAAGACATGCCACAGGGAGGATATGATAGACACCTATTGAACTGGAAGTGGCATGGCAACAGTAACAGGGGATCCATTCACTGCTTCTTCCCATACAAGAGCTCAGAAGCATCAAATAACGTGAACAGATCCCACACTCCAACCAGTGTAATGTACAGTCAAGCTGTGGAACACCTTGAAGGATGCCATGGTGGATGCAAAGGTTTAAACAAGGCCTGTGGCTGGATTCTTGAGGAAAAAATTGTGAAGGTCTACCAAGGAGAAAAACCTCTTCTCTGGCTCAGCAGGGCTAGAACAGTCTGCTTGTGTTCAGAATAGTATTTCAGAGGGTAAGAGCTACATTCGGCAACTTGTGATGATACCTGAGACAAGGATGGGGCTAGATGAGCTTTTGCGTCTAATATGGCTCATCTCATGTCCTTTCTCAATCATCTGCCTTTCAGTGTGGACCAAGTAAACTGGGCACACAGATCCTCCTCCCCTCACAGCTCTGCAGGCTGAAAAGGCTTCTATCCTCAGCAGCTTGTTATCGCCTCACTGCTGGGGGTCACATCAGTTCTGTTAACTAGGGCCGCTTCTTTATGGCCCCACCTGTCTTAATGAAAACAAACCCTACTTACAGTGACAGTATTATTTATATCAATTAAGACAGTGCAGTTCACTTTTTGAGGAATATGGCTTAAGGGTTTTCATCTGAACAGCTCAGTCACCATACCGGAGTAGGGACGCAACAAGCATCTGGAAAGGCAGAACAGACTACAAACCTGTCTTTCCTTTCCACATTCGTTCTCCCAGAAATGAGGAGTATCAAATCTCTCTGGCTCAGGAACTCACTGTTTGTGAACAAAGATGGCTGACAATTTTTCAAAATGTTCTTTTTATGTTCCTGTTGGTTTTCATTTTCACTTTGTCGGACCCTTTTTCTCCACAGGAAGTTCAGGTTTGAAAAAAAAATAAACAAAATTTCCACATTCAACATGAGAGATCTGCCACTCTATGATTCCTTTAAATACTTTACTGAAAACATTATCAAAAGGGTTCTAACAATTGGTTATGTCTTAAAAGAGTGAACTTTTTCCAGTAATATTTTTAGTATCTCAAATTTATTTCAGAGCGTGCACTATTATTCAAAAAGAGAAGCTGTTCTATATGCTTCAAAATGAACAATTTAAAGTTAAGAATTTTCACTGAAATAATACTAACTCTTAGTCAACTCAGTGCAAGTAAGGAAATACCCTGATCTGCCTTCAAAATCATATTTTTTATCTTTTTAAGATGTGAATACTACTATCGGTGAAATATTAGAAGTAAATGATGATGCTTCCCATACTTTTGACATTTTTTTATCTGTAATCATCATATAGGGAAGATTTTTTCAGAAGCCTCCCTCAGTAGTTTCATGTTTAACTATCTGCCTTAAATTGCAACAATCCTCACAAGTCTATCCAGAAGAGCATTTCTGCCCTTCAGAGTTCAACAAAAGAACCACCACTTTACAGCCTCTGTCTGCCCCTGTGGAAGGAAGCAGCATGGCCCTCAACAAACACCCTTGGGGATATATTTAAAGAAGAAAACAATGTGATTGCCTTTATACCCCATTTAATCAATCCATACCCTTCTTCATCCATCCAGCTAGCATCAGTAAGAAACTAAGGATGAAGATCAGGGCTGTGTGCTAATGACCAAAGCTGAAAATGTATCCCAGTTCATTAAACATTTTCACTGTTTCTGTCTTCAGAGTTGATAATACGTTTTCATAAGCAGGCAGGTTATTAAAACCCAAACTTCCTGGTGAGAGCTGGGACATTATCCATTAACTTGCTTCTGAAGAGAACTGTCCACAGACAACAGACAAAAAGGAGAATCTTTACCCCACTAAGTGCTCATAAAAAAAGGTAAAAAGTGCTCCTCAAAAGAAAGGTCTTCACAAAAACACAGAAGTTTCAATTTAAATCTTGATGAAATCATAAACAAGAAAGAACAAGGCCAATAGGTCAATTTCATGCAAAGGCAGCATACACCACACATCTTTGTTGCACTATACAACTATAGAAGAGAACAAGCACTTTAAAGAAACAGGAAAAAAAATTGAAAATTTTAATTTTTTTTCTCTGTATTTGGTACTTCTAGGAGAATGTTCTTTTCTCAGGGTCTGCATCTGTAAAATCAGGAAAACCTTCCAGAGAAAAAAAAAAAAAGAAGACTCTTTGACAGAAATACTGTTCTCAGTGATTAATTTGAAAGTGCTGAACTCATATTCAGAACCTGAAATCTAAGAACCACCAGCTGGGCTGGGATTCAAAATTACATTGAAGGAGTGATTTTTTGAGTTGTGAGGCATTAAGTAGTGGAGGCAATTGCTTTTCTCACCTATTCCACAAGGAGACTAGGAAGAGAAACATAAGAATTAAGAAAAGAAGACTTAGTATTGTTGGACTACAGCATCTTGCACTCCTGAACCACAGGTTGCTTTAAAAAGGAACTTCAAAAATTTAAATAAACCTTTTATGGCGAATCATTTCAAGATGGAGCTGGAAGAAAGACAAAACAAATAAGATAAAACTGTGCATAGTAAATTAGTTTAAAAATAATCTGTTTATATACTGGGAGTTCACTTATAGTAAGAGGGACAAGAAAAGGTCCTGCCCAATATCAGCACTACTGCCAAGGGAGGGAAGAGGGAGTCCATGGAATAAGTATATGAGGGAATATCTATAGGTCACGTATAAGGAGCACGGAGAAAGCCTGCAACCAAAGGAACTACACAGACACACACTCCTGTACACTGCGTAAGGAATGCAGAGGGTCACAGACCTCTTCCATTTCAGTTCAGGAGTGATTAAAAAATGCTGTCAGCTATCCACAGCCAGCTGGGGAGATGCCTGGTGGGCAGGATCTCTCCAAGTCCATGTAGTATCACCAGTCTATGCAATATACATTAATTTAACCTGCACTGCAGAATGCGCTACCTAAAATGAGCCCAACCAGACCAAGGGGTGCCAAACCAGGTACTGGTTCCCAGGAGTCAAACACTGCCGATGGCCAGCAGCTGCAGCCAGCGTGCAGGAAGGCAAGGAACGTGGCTCTTACAGGTGAAAGTGGCAAAAGAAATGTGTGCAAGTTAGCAACCCAACAACACAAATGGACTTCAGGCTCAGGCAGAATTTTCAGCAAAACAGACAACAGGAGTGTGTAAAATAAAGCAGGCCTGATCTGCTTTAACTCAGCCTTGACCCTTCTCAGCACACATGGGCACAATTGAGCATCCTTCCTGGAGCCAATGACAGCACAGGGCTGCATTCATTCCAGAGTCAATTACTCCCTTTCTTTGCATAATTTACACTAGTCTACCTCTTACAGCCACAAATTATAGCAGCTTGCATCTTACAGGTATTTACAACCATGAAGTACTGGAGTTGGGTAAGGGAATTGTGATGAAAAGAAAAAAAGCTACAGAAAGCTCAAACAAAAGATCAAAAGGGCTCTGCCAATATAATAAGTGTAACAGTAAACACTCTAATTTCTTCATCGTATTACTGGAAGTGGTGTTGCCATGGTAAACAAATTAGTATTTTTAATTCAATTTACTTAGAACTACCCATGACCTCCATTTACTTTTGCTGTTTCTCCCAGTTTGAACAATGAAAAGCAATAAAGCAAGTTTCACTTTTGCTTCCAGCCAGTTTCACTTTCAGAAAAGACTATTTATTTGTTAAAAAACCCCCCACAGGTCGATTTCATTGGAATCAAAAGCTGCACACATTTCTGTTGACCTCTGATTCAATAAAAGGTTTATGGAACACTTAGGTCTAGGTTAAATTAAGTTGACAGAGTTTTGATAACAAATACTCAATTGATTTACAGAGAAATTAATTTAGTCCAAAGTGTTAGTACAGCTATTTGTTAAAATTGCAGATTATAGAATTTCACAGAATCACAAAATTATTGAGGCTGGAAGGCACCTTTGGAGACTGCTCAGTTGAAACCCCTGCTCAAAGTAGAGTCAACAAGAACAGGTTGCTCATGGCTCTGTCTAGTCCAGTGTTGAATGTCTCCAAGGACAGAGACTCCACAACATTTCATGGCAATCTGTTTCAGTGTTCATTCACCCTGACAATTAAAAATATATTTTTTACTTTTAAGTGGAATGTTCTGTATTTCAGTTTGTACCTTTTGTCACTTGGTTTTTTGCCTGTGTTGTTCTGAGAAGAGCCTGACTCTTTATCCTCATACCCTCCTGAGCAGCAGGCCCACATTTTCCTTTGCCTTCTTTGTGCTAACAATGCACCTGCAGAAGTCTTTCTTGCCACCCTTTACCAGATCCAACTCCCCAAGGGCTTTAGCTTTCCTCGCTCCATCCTTGTACATTCATACAGTATCTCTGAAGTCCTCCTGGGTGACTTCTTTCACCTCTCGCATGCTTCTTTGTTTCTTTTTTAACAGAAATTTAATGCACACAGAAAGTTATGCCAGCATCTGATTTTGTAATTTTGTGTGGACTGTCCCCTTAATGCAACTGCTTTTCTAGTACAGTGCAAGGGAAATATCAAAGTCCTGTTTATACACTTCAAAAACTTTTAAATAAGGAAAAAACCCACCCAACCAACTAGAAAGTGGAAAACTGTGTCTACAAAGGCACAGTAGTGTGTCTTGGTCTTACAGTCTCTTTTGTAGCATCCTGCTGTACACCACGAGCTCCAAGAGCAGGAGGCAGGCTATGCTGTTGTATTGCCATCAAGTCATGGCTTGTGAACTCTGAACAAAGACTGAGCACAAAGGAACTGCATGTGCAGTCCATACAATCTTCATAAAATCAATTAATGAACAAATAAATATTCCTTGATGGATGAGCCAGACTGCAAATATCCCACAAGTTCCTCCCCAGCCCTATTCCCACAGGTAGGCTGAGGACTCTAAGTGCACTCCCACAAACACTGCTGGAAGGCCTTGGGCCCATCGCTCCTTTGCTCTGCTGCCTTTTGCAGCTGTAAAGGGCAAATGAAATGTGAAAATAAAAGCCAGTTCTCAGGTGGTTTAGACCACCGAACACCTCCAGAGACCAGGATACTGGCATTGCTTCTACTCCCCTCACTGCCCTGAGTATGTGGCTTGTGCAGCTTTAGTTCGGCAAAAATGCAATAAAGCACTTTAAATCCTTCCTCCAGAGAAAGCAACACCTTCTCTGTTACCAGTAGCTCAGCTTTTCTCTCATAAGTTCCTCAGGTTTCTCTGTGAGACACCTGGGGTCCAAGGCCCTGGGTGGCCAGCAGAGCCACTGTGAGAGGACAAGTCTGTACACTCATAGTTGGAGCACAGTTGCCCATCTCTGCCTGTGAAACTGGGCCTAGAGAACAGGCACTGCTTAAAAACTGCTGCTGACACATCACAGCTGAGAAGGACCCGCCGTCACTTGGCAGAGCAGTGCCACCACTTCCCCCTCAGCGGAACAGTTCTGCCAGTGACATCCTGCAGGGACAGTGTTGAGGGTTAGGATTTTTCCTTTTTTTTTTCCCTCTTAGGGAGTTTTCTCCCATTTGTTGCTAAGAGACAATAACCACCAATATTTAGGAGAACAAAAGGTGTGGCTGGGAGGAAGAGGAGGAGGAAGGGTGCAGCTAGCTACTCTCTTACCTGGGGGGTTTTCTCTTGGGAAGGGCAGAGTTACCTTGAGATTTTAGACTGGGGGGAAGGGGCTGGGTGCAGCTTCTAGTGCTCTCGCTCTCGGCGTCAGAGGGGAGACACACCGCGGTTGCAGTGGGAAGAATTTGCCACCACCACGGGGTTCTGTCTCCTGCTGTCTTCTCCTACCCTTGCTGCTTCCGAGGTTCCTTCTACAGCTCATTTCGCTATCCAGAGGGGCACCGGGACCGGCTGCCCACCGTGAGTTTGTAAAGGAAGCCCCTTTTCCACCCCTTCCGCCGGCCTCACCCGCCATTACCGCGTGAGGGAGATGTGGCCGAGCTGGCGGCACAGCGCCCCCTGCAGGCGCGGGGGAATCACCGCAGCTGCCCTGCCCGGCTGGGAGCCAGCAGCGCCCCTGCTGGCTGTGACCGGAACTGCACCGAAGGGGAAGTGCCCGCAGCCCGGAGAAGGCTGCGACTGGGTTTGTGCTTTGTTTGCTGTTGCTGTCGCTGTGGTTGTTTGTCTGCCTTGTTATACGTGTACAGACTAGTAAAGAACTGTTATTCCTTTTCCCATATCTTTGCCTGAAAGCCCCATAATTTTGGAGTTATAATAATTTGGAGGGAAGGGGGGTCACATTTATGTATTCCAAGGGAGGTTCCCACCTTCCTTGGCAGATACCTGTCTTTCAAACCAAGATAGACAGGAAACTCCTTTGGGAGCAGGGCACCCCTCTCAGAGCGCAATAAAGCACAAGGGTAAGAAAAAAGTGGCTGAATAAAAAGGAATCTAGGCAAAACTTCATTTTTAAAAAAAATCAGCACTGCTAGTCTCTGCTGGTTTGAAGACACAAAGACTGGACACCAGCTTTTCATTGTAGAACAGGATTAGGTAACAGCCGGCTAATTTAACAGAAGGCCGGTCAGTAAAGAATTTTATCAGATTGTTTGAAATGTGTGAATCCTTGGCTTTGGTTGTTTTTACCTGGCTCCATTCTCCCCACCTTGCCAGTGCTGGTAACAGCAAGCCCAGACATCAGACTGTGACCACCAAGGTTGTTCTGTCTCCCATGAAAATCTTCCTTAGCAATGTAATTCCCTCACTCTCCATGTGGGAAATATTTAGGAGGGAAGGGACCCAGCTTTATACTGACTCCACAGTAACTCTAGCACGACAGGTACTACTAGTGTCCCGCAAATAATAAACAAATGCAGTCAAACATTTAATAATGTTTACATGTTTAAACATTTCTAAAGATGTGGTTCATCTCAGCTTCACTGCTGTCTGTAAGGGTCTTCACTGCCACTGTATTAGAAGGGCAAGAGATTTTCCTGCCATAACATTAAAAAAATGAGTCAACCCACAGAAACCCACTGTAGCCAATGAGATGTTGTTAGGTAAGTGATACCCTTCATCTCAGCCGAACTCAAGCCTAAACCTCCCTTGGTCTCAGTGGCAGCTTTGCCTGAGTATGGAAAACAGCACTCATGGAGTGCAGGCAGCAGAGAAACGCATGACAAGTCAACACTGGCAGTGCCACCTGACTCTTCCCAAGAAATAAATGGATCTATAGCTCTTAAAGTACTCTAAGAATGAAGATCAATAAATTCTGGCATCTGAAAACATGGGATAGTTCTAGGGGGTGATTTTTTGCGGGGTGGTGACATTAGCATTTTATATCCCTTTCAAGATTTGGTCAAAGTTCTCAGCCACGGTTGCCACTGTCGTGAGGTCTGTAGTTGCCTCCTTCCTTCTCGTGTCCTTCCACCATCCTTACACAGATAAGCTCTAAATCACATGTAATTTACTTCCATGAGCCTTTTAAAAAATTCAGCTTGTTTATCACTGATTGTCATTTTCTAGTTTCATGGCAACTACCATCAGTTACTGTTTTTAAGAGGCATACAAAGGACATTTGTCTTAACATCTGCTTGTT
The DNA here is from genome assembly GCA_013397845.1 of Melanocharis versteri. NCBI lineage: Eukaryota > Metazoa > Chordata > Aves > Passeriformes > Melanocharitidae > Melanocharis > Melanocharis versteri. The sequence continues at coordinate 846,099 of VZTG01002709.1, read as the reverse complement.
ATCATTCTGTCTCCTCTCTGCTAAAACTGGGTCCAAATTCTGCACTGTGCTGCTTTTGTAACAAATACAAATAGATTCAATAGCAAGGTGAAATATTTGCTTTTACGTTTTTAATGCAAAAAAGAGCTTGGAGTTTTGCATGGTTATTTACTGTCCTTTGCAAATCTGGCTGATGAGATAGTACTCAAGGAAAATTAGTGAGAAAAAGCAAGAGCCTTGAGTGGTGCAAGCCAACAGAGCTCACTTTCACCATTCAGACATTTATACCACCTGAGAATGCGGAATAGCTACATTAACAGTAATTTGCTTTTATTACAAGTCCTGCTGTGTTTAGACGCTCCGGGAAAAAGATCCCCCAAATATACAAACATCTTTTCTGCTTGATTCTTTCCCTCCCCACCTCTGGAAGAGAACTGATTCTGACAGGCAAGAGGATCTAGTACATTACGATGCCGTATGCTTTCCCACTTTCACAGCTTCTACATCACATTCCTAGACCTAATGCCTCAAATTCACCTCGGAGTGCCACAGAATTCCCATACCTGGCTAGAAACAAATGCACATGCTTACTCTTTTGTATTGCTGTCTTTCAGGTCATGGGCTGAAACTCTTGTTTCTCAGAGAGAGATCTTTTGGCAGGACAAACTAAAAGATACGTGCAGTCCACTAAACCCATGATCCAACAGCCTAATAACTCTTCCATCAAATGTTTGTGAAACTATAACTTTCTTTCAGATCTTGATTTTTTCTGAGAAAAGAAACCCACCACACACACAGAGCTTGAAAATTCACAGAAATGACAAAATGGGTTTCCATTTCCCATTACCCTTCCTACCTTAACTCCTTATACAAATACAGGTTTAGAGTAAGCACCTTCACCAGGCATGTCATTTGGATGAACAAACAGATGAATGTATACAAGGGGTAGATTCTAGAAAGATTTTTAAGAATTCAGAGCTGTTGTCACTCATCTAGTTCTTTGATCATTTGAAAATGTCTTTTGTGATTAAAACCTNCCCCCCCCCCCCATATATGTCCTTGAAAACTGAACAAATCTTATTTTTATTGTGTTTTCTTCCGGATTTTACCAGAGCAATCTGGGCACCTGCCCAAAATGTATAAATGAAAATCTCATGCAGCACAGCATCAGCAACACAAAGAAGCAGCTAAAATATTTTCTCTTTGCCTCTGTCCTGAACCCAAACTTTGGCATACCCTGTGTCACACATCTGCTTCTTCCAAGCTGGTGCAGCAGAGGTGGCCGTGTTCGTGTAGGAAGTCGGAGCCGCTCGCACCAATGAGCACTCGCACTGCTGGCTCAGCCCCAGGAAGGGAACACTCTCCCTTGGAAGAGGAACTGAAACTATGCCTAGGGAAGCCTGCTTTGCCTCTGACCAAACTAGCTGTCTTAAGGAAATGCCAGACCTTACTGCACTGGGGTCAAATGTAGAATTATGTGGCAGTTTGATAAGCTACAGTACACTAATTTATTGGCTATTTTAAAAAATGTAGAGGAAATTTTATTATGGATTACTTTGCTTTCCTGAAAACTTTTTATAATTAAAAACATCTGGAAGACATTTCAATATATCATAAACAAGAGGAAATCCAAAGCACGTGACTTCTAAGAAAATGATGCAAATACCCTTCTATGCCAAAATTTACAGTAATCTGTTTTTCTTATTTTGCTATGGGGGGCAGGGCAGGGAGAATGAAAGGAGGATGAGTCAACAAGGAGAAAACTACTAGTGTAGAGAAATATTAGGTACCACTGTTTCATGAAACATACTATCTTTTATAAATCCCAAAATCACTAAAATAAATTTAGCTTCTTGTTGCCACACTCCCCCTCCCACCGATTAGTTTCCAGGGAATATAGCATTCTGGAGTGGATAAATGATGACATCAATCCTGACAGTATTAGGAGGCTATGAGTGAGAAAGAAGGAAAGGAGTTAGAATATGTTTTGGATGATTGTAGGTAAAGGAAACTACTGGTTTGATCTGATGCGTACTATACTTCTTAATAAATATCACTAAATATCTACAACTTCTATGACAGTACTTCAAGAAATAAAACAAAACAAAACACCAACACGGTTCAACATATTACTAAATATCTTAGTTTGAGTAATCTGGTGTGTTATAAAACACAGTAGGATTTACGGACTCTAAAAACAAACATAGACAAAAAGCTTTACAAGAAACCTCCAACAGATTTACTAAAACCCCCAACAGTTAATTACTAAGTTCATAGAAAATGAAATAACGCACAAGAAAAATGGTGAAAGTGTTTATAACCAAATCTAAAATTCATGAGAAACTTAAAACTAGTGTTGGGTTTACTGGAAAGACACAGGAAAACCAAGCTGAACTGTCTCAGAGTTCAAGGGGGCTTATATTTAGAATTTCAGTTGCGCGCATGGGCAACTATCATCAAGTTTATATGGCCCCTAGCTGCAACCTTACCCAGAATTACTATTTGAATCCAGAACTTTCATTCAGTCCTAGGTTTGGGTTTGTCCAGATCTGTTGCTCTTGAGAACAAAGTTGGTGTGATACGGAAAATATTTTCCTTTCACTGTGTAGAGCAGAATGTGAGAGAAATGGGTTTGATGCCTCCTCCCTGCAAACTAACAGGAGAGTGGCTGTGGCAAATCTGTGCTGAGAGCAATGACCAGCCCACAGTCAACCATGAACTGTGAGCTTGCTAGAGCTGTGCTGTGTTTGATCCAGCAGCTCTCTTTCCCAGAGGAGGATGCAGAGCAGAATGGAATGACATGTACTGATTGCTTTCCACTGGTCTTTCCCACCTTCCTTCTTTGATAGCTCATGGCCGTTCAGTCAGAGAAGCACGAGAACATCCTTAACTGGAGAGGTCTTAAAATGGGTCAGAGGGACGAAGTCACATCCCTGGCGTATGTGGAGAGGAGCTCCATGGCTAAATCCTAGAACTTGGGGTAAGCAACCTCCCCACTTATTGAAATCGGATTTTATTATTAAATCCACCTTGTGTGAGACCACTGATATTTTCCTATCCCTTTCTTTTCTAATCAGTTTTAGCAGTAATAAAATAATTACAAAATCAGTCATTTAATTTTTTCATATTATTATCATGAGGCATCTAAACTAATCTTACATGTTAGAACAAATGTTACAAATCCTACCTTTCAATGCTGCAGGTTTTTTACAGACCCAGGTATACCTTACTGCATTGGTGACACTCATATCACATTTTAGAAGTTTTTTCCCCAGTACTTAAAACTGCCTTTAAAAAACAGTAAAATTATTTTTGAAAAATGTGATGAGAATTAAAAAAAAAACAACAGCAATTCCTCCAGCTGAAAATAAGTACTAACTATGAAATTATAATATGTCAAATTTTAATAGAGAATGAAGCACTTGCTGGTGAACTGTATGACGTAATTCAGGGAAGAGTTGATGAACTATGTTCTCACAATTTCAAAGGCATTTATTTTGTTGAAATAACTTTAGGTTATGTACTTTGTGAAATTAATGTCTTTTACTAGCATTACGTACAAAGAAGGCCCAATTCTGACTGAGTACTCTGATTACTACTGTAATGCTGCTATTGCATCAAAACAGGATAAATACTAAGGTCTGTTTCCTTATATTTTGAAAATAAAACATTTTGGAGTGAAAAAAAAATTATGTCCTTAAACAATACATGGTGTTTAATTGATTGCAGGGAAGGAATTGTAATAATGTTCTGAATGTTTTTCCCTTTAATGAGTATTTGTGGACCAAGTCAGAGATCTGGCAATATATTTAATAATTGCATTTATCAATGAAAACAGGCATTGATACTTTCTGCAGATGAATAATACCTAAATTATGCTTTGCATAATATCAAGTACGTTTGCATTTTTTATGAACAGTTTTGATCTTAAAGGTCTCTTGCAAAGTAAAACATTTATTATTAGCAATGAAGATTGTGCTTGGCCATTTAATGACATGATACCGTATCTGCTCTTTGTTTTTGAATGAACTGATAATTTTTAGGGAACCAGCCAACCTTTACCTAAACAAAAACTGTTCATGTAAATGTTGGCAAATAGTACAACGGGATATGAATTTTCTTGAACCAAGAACAGTTCTGACAAATGTTCAAAAACATTGTCTGGGCACTATTCAACCAGCTCTTGTACATGGTATTTTTAGTGTAATGGAAAAGACGCATTAACATTTTCCTATGAGAAATCTGAGTTTGTAAGGAAATTATATTTCCATGGCATTATCACAAATTGAATCCCTTTATCCAAAATAAATTAAACATTTGTTTCCTGGAGTACAATACTGGAATGAAAGAACAAGTCAAATGGCTTAATCAATAACTTTTTAATTTTAGGACTTGTCAGCCTTCTCTCTCTATTTCAGGTTTTTTCCCTTCTAGCATCAATGATGACAGATTGAAGGGATATGTAAATGGGTGAAATGCCTCAAACTTGCAATACAGTTGGAAAATATAATTTCATTTGGGAAATCTCACCTCTGGAGAAAAGTGTAAAAAAGTTCCAAGGTGTAATTGCAACAGGTGAAACAATCCCCTGTCCTAACAGCACCTGTCAAGGACACACTTGCACTGGCAAGGAAAGCAGGGGAGAGCTGATGCCACAGTACCAGCACGGCCTGCCACTCTGATGAGGCAAGGCTGGGCGTGGTGGGTTTTTTTACTGAAATGATTGACTATTTACAATGACAGCCACTGCCTTTGAGCAGCACTAGCATGATTCTTCCCATAGAGAGTAATACTGTCTGGCGGGTACCAACAAGAGGACCTGCAACATTCTATACTACTACGACTAATTTTGGAAGAGGTCATGCCTGTCTGTGACCTCTAGCTGACATCCGGGAGGTTCTGAGGCAGCAAGCATGATTTTTGTACATGTTGCTGTTTCTAATATAGCACTTTTATTTTGGGGTGAAGTTGCAGGAGAAGAGAGAACCTGAGCAAGTGCTTCTCTGAGCTGGATCTTGGGTGTCCAGACAATACAATGAACTGATTGAGGCTTTGATCAGTATAAATAACAAGTGCATAAATGAAACGACTCCATGTGATTACAGAAAAAATAGCATGGTTGTTTCTAACACTGAAATGACAGATGATCTATAGGAAACACATTTAGAAATCGAGTGCTAAAAATAACGGTGCAATGCTGTGCAGTAAGAAGAAAATATACTCTTCTCCCTTAATCACAGAAGAGCAACATTCCTACCCAGGGAGGTTGGACTAGAATTGAATCACCCCCCTCTTGTGTGGTTTCCTGACAGATGATCAGTTCATTTTTAACTCTTCAGGAGTGCAGTCAGGTTATGGTACTTTAACATCCTGTTTTCTGTTTATTTCTTTCACCCTGCTTTCCGTACTCCCACTGTGCTGTGTCTCATCTGCCCTCACCATACTGCCTCTTCATTTAATCACGCATCAGAAGTCTCCTTCTACCCTCCCATCTCACCACACTGAGTCTAATTTTCTCATTCACAGAGGAGGCTGTCCTCTCCTCCCTGCTTTAATTATGACTCTGCATTAAAAATAAAAATAATAAAAGCTCATTTTCCTGAGACATAAGTTATTGATGCTCTGGCCCTGGAGAAATATACACACTTTTATTTGAAGTAATTTTAAACATTTTGTTTTTACCAAAAATATGTATTTAAGTAAATGAGAGCTGGGAATGTACCTTCTTTTTTGGCTGCCTGGCCCCCTTGGAGCTTTGCCTTGGGTGTGTAACTGAGAGACAGCCATTCATGCATGAAGAATAGAGGCTTAATTAATTGGATTGGAATTGTAAAATGGTGTACTTGATGTGGGTAAGGCACATTCCACACTTTTCCCCCATAAAGATTGTGACATTTTTGTGGAAGTGTTGAAGAGTGGGTCCAGGAGCCATCAGATGGATGAGACTTCATTAAATAGGTACAGCAGGGAACCCCTAGTCCTGTATCTCACACAGATTTTTCCCCACGCATTCATTTAATTAATTCTCAATCTGTATCTATGGTTCCAGAACAATTCTATTTAAATTTTATGTTACATGTTATATGTAATTTATAGTACATAATAAATAGTTTGTGAGAGGTGGAGCCATGAATGGTTTGAAACAGGCTTTCCATGTCCAAATGAAGCTGACACAAGTAATTTTTCATTTCTGCCAAAATTAAGGTTCCATTTTTTTTCTTTTCAGCCTTGAAAAATGTTGTTTAAAAATCCCAAATCATCCAGGAAAGTTTATCAGGTTTCAATAAAATAGTGACTTCATTGTTAGCAACTGCTTATTTCAATCAATCACAAAATGGCTCCTTTCTACAATATAAGCATTGCATACAAAATAAAAATATATGGCTTCAAAATTCTGTTTAATGATATTTATTATAAAAATAAATTAAAAGGCATTTTGGGCCCTCTCTCATTTCCTCATAAAGTGCACTTTGCCTCTTTTTAAAATATACTAGTTCTGTGGTGGGGAAATCAGTCTCAGAAACGTCTCTTGTACCCTGCTACATTTTACAATGGAAAAGAATAGGTTCTTAGAAGTAACTTCATCCACTAGGAATGAGAAATCACATTGCTTTGTGGTCAGCAAGTATTTTAGAAAACAATGGTAATTGATTTTTCTTAAAAAAATGTGTTCTATAAGCTCACTGGTTGTTTTCTTTTGGTTTTCCAAGACGTGCATCTTTTAAAGTTTCATGAAGCACCCTGTCATATGTGGCAGTCCCTAAGTTTGTTCCATCTTGAGGTATTTTAAGATTGGAATACGTGTTGTTGCTCTTGGAGTGTGTGATCCACAGTCAATGAGTGTTTTCTAATGACCTTTCATGAAGATCAAAGCGTAAACAACATGCTTATCACCCCTATCTCCTTGTGGACAGTGGTCCTGGCAAAAATTTTTTTTCCCTCTCATCCAAGATATTTCGGTGTGGAGATCTTAAGCACTGATATCCTTTTTCTTTGAAGCTACTGAGCTATACAAAGCTGTTCCTCATGTTCAGAACAGTTTGAATTAGAAAAATAGAAGGACATATGATAAGCCATAAATGTTTAACAGCAGAGGAACTTCTGGTAGCATTCATCCAGGTCTGCTTCATTTTCTGTCAGTGATACAGTTTATACACTAGTGGGACCAGAATTCCATCATTCCTTATGAAGGTGAGGGGTAGGTTTTTATTCTTGCGTCACATCTATAAATGTCATATTAGTTTCTCAAACAGTCTGATTGGAATACTTGAGTACTTCCTGAAGCTAACTATTGCGAGCTGTTTTGAAGCCTTGAATTGCTACCATTTAGAAATGTTAGGTCGTAATAATTATGATATGCAGTGACACTTGCGGTCTAAAATAAAGACTGGTTTGAACCCTGTAAAAGGGCAGCAAAAAAATCATTTTCCCCTTCTCGCAGTTATGTGGGACCAAGGATTTTATCACCATTCTGTAGGGGTCAGGGTCAGAAGCCCAAGTGCTGCATGTGCTGAGCAACTTTGAAAATTTAGCTATTCTTGTAGCTAACCACTGAATGTACACACAGCCCCACCTCATATAAATTATGTAAACATCTTGGTTCTACAAGTTTGAGCTGGAATTCTTTAAGCTGTCTCATGAGACTTTCAGTTGCTCCTTGAGCTGGAAAAGTATTGTGATGCCTAGGCTTTCTTGTGGTAGTCTGGCATTTCATATTCAGGCCTGGGCAAAACTGGGATGAGCATACATTTGCAAAAAATAAGAAAAAAAGAATGAAAACCAACTCCTCTGTAAATCTTATACACATCAAGGAAATGTTCAGGTATGAGGCACTGTAAATGGTTTATTCTTTCATTATCTGCCAAACCTTACAAAGAAAACATCCAAGTTTCCTTGCCTGCTTCTTAGAGATGCCTTGTGCAAAAAAAGCCTATCTCTTACATGTGAGTTCTATGCATTCATATATAAGTTGAATGTAGCAAGTACAGCTACAATAAAAAAAATTAATTAAAAAATACAATAAAAAATTAGTGCAAATAGATCCTCACTGCTGGGAGGCACACTCTCATCTACCAATAGCTTTAAGTTAATAGTGTACTGCTTTCCATCAGAAGAGACAACATGGAGAAAAGCATAAAATTTATTATTTTTTATTCTAGATCCACTTTAATTCCAAGTTCCATGGCTCCAAAAGTGTCCTACCTTTTTATGGATTGGGAACAGGCCACATTCTCATTTCTTTTAATAGATGAATAGACAAATGTGAGGTAAGGAAAAGCCACCAAAGAAACACTGTATAACAAATTAGAGTAAAAGGAGATTGATACGCTTCCAAGACAGTGATACAGCAGTCCATGCTGAGTTTACAGTGCTTGTGGTTTATAGCATGTGCCATAATTACTTCAGCTTAGAGCTGAATTGGCTTTGAAAATCCTGAAAGAGTTACTGAGACTATAAAAAGTGATACTTTGACTTTAGTGAATTTTTTCCAAGAGGCAGAAGATGAATTTAAAAATGGAATTTCAACTGGCAATGCTGCTTTCTGACGCAGGTCCAGGAAAAACGTCTGTTTGGTTCAGCCACTTATTTTGACGCATCTTAGCTCAGAAACCACGTGGAGAGAAAGTTATGGTAAAGAGAAAAGACAGACATGAGCAGCTTCCATAGCAAATGGAGAAGGCATTTTCTTTTGAAAAAGATTATTTATGCAATTAGTAGTTGAGTTACTCAGCCTTTATGTAAGGACAGTGTTACAAGACAAAGAAGTCTGCTAAGCTCACTTGAAGTACAAACATAGAGCCAGTTGTGGTAGCTGCATAGAAATGATGGGACAATCTTCAGTCAAAGGAGAGTTGGGAAAAGGAGAAAAGGGTATCCAAACATTTCCAAGTTCAACCTCTTTCAGCTAAAAAAAATAACACCAAAATAAAAAGAGGAGAATCACAAGATTCCCCAAACCAGGATTTTTCTTCTAGAGCAAGATGACCTCATTTGGAATCAAAGATGGAAAAAAAATGAACATCTCCTGCCTTGGTTTCCCTAACAAACCACAAATAGCTATTTGCATATCACAGTAATGCATCTGAACTCCTACCATTACATAAAGCTTTCCCAGCAAGTTTTCAGTCACAGACACAAATAGCAGCCATTCAAAAAACTGATGAGCTCTGATTGTTACCAGTCCATTGGAAAAAAAACTTGGAGCAAGAACATTTAATACAAAAGGTAGGGTTCCTAAGGTACACAATACCACAAGAGGGGTACGTGGGCTCTCTAGTTTGAGTACAATAAATCAGCAGTGAACCCGCTACATATGATATCTCCTGGCTCTTTCTGAGATACATTTGCACTATATCTTACTAATGCCAAATTGACCCACCATTCTAAAAGGTTCTGTAGAATGTTATAGATTAGTTTATTTGCTTCTCAATGAATTTAATCAACCTTCCCTAATCTCATGACATTTTCGCCTGCTGTGCAGGTGAACATTTTTATTATCAGTAGTAGCTGTGCTTGGCCTGCCTGCCTCCCATGTAATAGGTAACCATAACAAATATTTTATTTGAGAATAAAACCTATATAAATGGTACCAAAAAAAATATGATGTAAATAAGTACAGGGGAGAAGTTATTGTGGCTTGATGGGCAAAGGAGCCTTTCTTTCATGCACTGGGAGCAGTTCAGCTGTGTGTGTAAGAAAGCTTTTTCTGTAGATTGTTTTGGAGTCCTCAGCCCATACAAGAGTTGAAAGGGTCTGAGCGTTTTACAGAGAGGTGGTCATGAAACAGTTTGGCCAAGAGCCCCATCTCTCGTACATTTCTGTTGCTAAACTGCTTTTGAGCAGCACTGATGGAGAATGAATGTCTGGGCTCGGGCAGAACCAGTCACTTCAGGAGTCAGCAGTGCATGAAGACACCAAGCTATCCAGCCCAACATGTACCACCAATCAACGTCACCCTTTCTCAGATCCAGGGTCTCTCCATTCAGGACCATACTCTCTCATCACAATTCTCCTTCCTTATACATAATTTCAGCTTTTTGTGATCTCTCGAGACATATACATGGTTTGCCTCCTTGGAAGAGCTGCCCAACTAATCCACTACCGACTCTTCGTTCTTTTTCTTCTAGGTCCTCAATTTAACAAGATAGGCAAATATCTCTATCAGGCAATTTACAGGCTCACTCAAGACTGAGTAATACTGACTTAGCTCAGTTTTCCCCAGAAGGATTAAAGACTTGCTAGAGTTCATTACAGGCCCTTAAAAATCCTGAGGAAAAATATCTAAGGGAACAACACTTCTGAATAAAACCTAACTCTCAAATCTGCAATGCAGTTGAACTATTATGCATCTCACTAACCAGATAACTTTCAATAACATAAATGTTAACCACATTGAATTTATTTTTGGAACACTCAAGTTTGTTGAGCAATACTACTTTCCTTTTCCTGTTAAGGGCCACATATCCAAGAAGAAACTACATCTTTCACTCTCAAAGCCTGTCATATGGATAATGGGATCACAGCATTGGAGATAATTTATATAAAATTTAAAACAAAAAATATTTTTTCTATAAAAATATTTTTAGTTTGCACAAAGTTCTATACTTTATTAATCTGCTTGTATCTGTATATTCAAACAAAAAAGCTTTCATAATACAATGCATGCAGATTTGTGGAAATTTGGATTTATTTACATGAAATCACTAGTATATTATTCTTACTAACTTAAACTGAAAGCCTTCATTTAAGTAACTTAATCATACCCAGAAAGCATGTAATAAAATAATGACCTCTATTACAGATCATAAGTAGCAATCAAATCTCTACAAAATAATGATCAAACCAGAAAATAGGTCTGATTACATTCAAAATTGTGTGCTTCTACACTGTTTTATTTCCAGAGTGTGAAGTAGAAATTGACTTATAAGAAGATGCTGGGCCAACAACCGAGGGGGGTCTAAGTACATTGAAGAATGCCAATTAAATCTGGAGGAAGTCTAAACTGGGGTAGCTTACCTCTTCTTCCAGACCCCTCACCGTGCATATCATACCACTTTAAACCCCCTTAAGACTCACTTAGACATGTCCACTGAGATTTAGTTACTTAGGTGAACTAAGTAATGTGTAACTTCCATATTGCCTCTAAATATGACGATGCAATATTCAAATTAGTATAGCTCATATTCCAAGAGGTTGGAAGAGAATAGTAAATGAAGAAAAAGTAAGGTAAATAAAGAAAAGCAACTAACTGGACAGAGAAAGAAACTATATCAAAAAGCCACCTTTCCAGTGATCTTTTTCTGGTTTGGCAGCCTGTGAGGTACACCAGTATAGCCCATGATGCAAGTAGCCAGTGGAGTTTAACAGATTGCAATGTTTCAAAAGCTGGTTCCATCACGGCCTCTTAACCCTGTGTCTCCCAAACCTATGGGATGTGCTAAAAACTCTTTGACCCTCAATCACATATCTCACAAATCTGCATTTTGGGATCTTTTTTTAGTTATGGTTTTGTTCCTTCTGCTTTTCTTTCTGACAGAAGCACAAAGTATTGACATGCTAACCCCTCTCAGCCTTCCATAAGAGAAATATAAGATTAATTCCTCCATATTTCTGCAGTTACCAATCAACAACTCTGATTTCATAATTTACATGTCAAAGTCTTTACATTTTCAGGGCAACGCTTATGATCTCGACTGCAAGAGTCTAGTCTCCCTTGAAATATTAAATCCTAGATACTAAAGATAAAAGGCATATCCATATGACAAAGAAGATAGAGATGCAAGCCTCTCTCTTTGGTCCCATCTGGCTGAAACCAGCTATCTCTGGGGCAGATGTAATTTAAAACTACAATAACTGCTATTTAAGCATTGTATTAGGGTATATGAAGACTCCTCTTTCCAAAGGACTCTCGATAAGATCCAAACACCTGACATCTGCAATTTCTACTTTTTTTTTTTCTTTCATTTAGGACAACTTATAGAGCCCTATCCAGGTTCTCTCCCAACTCCCTCAGGAGGTACTGAGATTGCCTTGTACTCTTTCCTGTAACCACCACACCCCAATTTATGCTGGCTTGTTCATTTTGTTCTGGAATCCCTTCTATTGGAATCCACTCTGCAAAGCCTGATCAGCAGGACAGGGAGCAGAGCAAGCATGACCGCAGCTTAGTTGTCAAAGGACAGGGACTGTGTAGACACTTTTGAAAGAAACAGTTCTATCCACAGAATTTGAAAGACCTCCCATACCATCCTTAAATACTGTGTCTGTGTCTGGGAACAGTCACCCACTGACAGTATTATCAATGGCCTTTGGAAACTTTTCATTTCACTATCTTCATTCAGTATAAAAAAAGCCTGGGTTTGTTTGTTCAGTAGCTGTACAGATCCTACAGTAATAACAACCAAAACATACCTTAGACCCTGCATTGGTGATTCATGATGATGTGAACAGGTTGCTCTAAATTCCTAACCTGTTAAAGGAAAATTAAAAGCTTCTCATTTCGCTAACAGAATGTTTTGTTTGCTCATTTGCTTCACCCCAATACAGTCTCAAAGAATAGCCTGAAGCCATTCAAACAGCCCTCAACAAACCTGAATATCCGTTTCGATCCCCACATTTGCGAACTAGAAATCTAACTGAAAGTCAAGTGCTGATTAATAGTGACATCAAAGCCAAGGCTTTAAGAATATGTTTCACCAGCAGAATGAGGTTTGTGTGGGCTAGACACCTAATTCCAATCCATTGCTATAATACATAAGCAATAGAAATGACTAAGGTTTGCAGGTTAGAAAGAGCCAAGACAGCATGTACAGAAAAGGCAGAGAGAGCAAAAAAAGCCATCAAAAAGCCAACACGCTAAGTTAATAGAAGCAGCTTTAAGAACTTATTAACAGCATTGTTGAAAATGGAATAGGAGAGAAGTTTCTTTATAAATGTCAGGCAACATCTGCAATCCACCCTCTAGGCGGAAGAGAAAAAAACCTGATGAGACTCAAAGTCCGAGAGAGGAAGACAGCACAGAATATTTTCTATCCAGTTATCAGCAGCTTAAATAGCATCTTACTTGCTGGAGATATATAAAAACATTGTATATCACAGCCTGTGCAGGCCAAACTAGTTCAAATTCAACAGTTTTCTCCATAGGACCCTGGCCTACTAGGCAGGGGTCAAGAGAGCCTCCCTGAATGCAGGCTGGGTTGCATCTTGCTTCAACCTGAGGCAGCAACTCCCATTACCCTCTGTCAGAAAGCAATCAGCTGTCCATAACAGTGGGCACAGGAGTAGTTTTCGAAGTCAAAATGGTGCTGTGACATGCTGTCACTGCACGATGGGCACTGTGGGCACGTTCACATCAGTGTGCCACTGTGCTAATGCCTGCACCATAGACACAGCCCCTCTCTGGTTACAATGCCAGAAAACACACTAAGAGCGAGCTTTGAAAATACCTTGTTGGGAAAGCTCAAAATACCATAAGCAGGTCTCGAACATCATCATAATGCTTTGGGAAGGTTATTAGTACCTAGAAAGGGCTCTGGGCAATGAGAGCTTGTGTGCTAGACGCAATGAATCCACAGATATTCAGGTAATCAGTTGCTCATGGGGAGAGCTGACGTAGTTCTCTGAAAACAGCTTATAGATAACTATGGGGAACCATAATTGCACATTACTCCTATCTAATACAGCATTTTAGCACTAAAGTTCCAATTGTACATGATAATTGAGAGTTGTTTAATAATTGAATAAATACTAAATAATAATTTAATAGCATACTTTGTTTACAAATATCTGTGTATAACATACTCTTTTAATACCACAAACAGCATTTACTTGCTTGTCAATATTGTTCTTTAGGAAAGGCACGTGGCACTGTAGTATCTTCTACAAAGCAGTTGCAGCCTTATGAACTCAGCCTGAAACATACTACCATACATACTGATTCTGAGTATAAATATTGTCATAATTCTATCGATTTAATTTCTAAAACTTTCTCAAAATAAATTTGGCAATTGAAGTTTTAAAAAAATTGATCTAGATGCCTTATTAACTACATTTGTTTACTATATTTTTTACTACGTAAACTACAACTTCATTTATCTAAAATGAGAAGAAAATCAGATTCCTCACATTCTATAGTAACTGTTTCTGAATTACACTGCCAGTATCTCAGGACAGAGATTGTCTTTTGTTATATGCATGCAAAACAATATACATACTTATCCCTCATATAGTATTCATAGTAAAATAGTAACAGAAAGAGAAAACTTTAACACAAGCTCAGCAAAAAGGTCGAGAAGGAGAAAAAGGCAGATTAATCAGATGTCAAACAAACAGAGTTCTTTATGAGTCAAGAACAGGGCTCAAGGCTGAGCTAGGTTTTCTCCCAAACCTGTAAGATACGGTGTTGAAAGGAGTGATCCTTCCCTCTGTGAATGAGATACAAATATTAGGCATTATAGCAAAGACCCTGCAGAAATGGTTCACACTCCTGAACATTTTTTTCAAAACCTCTTTCACATCTAGAGAGGGTCTGTTTTTCCTCATGATTCGAGGCATGGGAAAGCATGGGGCATGCTTATCCTCAGAGAGTTGGCCCTATCCCCAACTATGCAGAGTTAACATGATGATCTTCTCTACAGAGCTATGAGGGCGAAAGGCTCCTCTCTGCTTTCTCTCTAGCCTCTATAAGTCAACACAGTAAATTGAGGGTACCTTCTGAGATGCCTTTTATGTGCTGAATAGAAACGGAGCAATTAGGGAATCTGTCAATAAGCATACTCTACAGACAACAAACATGGTGGGGAAATTCAGCTTGATACACCTCCTAGGAACATACTCGAGGAAAGCCCTGCAACCGAGACAGTTATCAAAAGCTACCACTGGGTGAATTAGTGGGGAAGGGCTAAAAATAAATGGCCAGACTGAAAAAATGCTGAATGTAGACCCAGAGCGACTGCTGATAAAATTTATCTGCAAGTCTCTACCCAGACAGTAGAGGGCTGCAAAATTTCTCCAGCATGAGAAAGGTTTAATGTGGCAGAAGGCGCAACTGAGCCTGTGCCTGATCCTGGGGAGGGGCACAGCTTAGCTCCAGGCTAGAAAAGAGCCCATTTCAGATACAACAGGGCAGCATTGGTCAAGCAGGAGCCATTTGACAGGAAATGAGTGATGTGGACAGGCCTTGAGCACACCAAGTGAGTGACTGAACCTTGGATGCTTGCAGGGTGGGTTTGGCTTGCCCAATGCCCCTTGCTTTGACCAAATACAGGGCAGGGGAAATGGAGCCAACTTCATACCTGGGCTGATTATCCCTTCAGGCCTCAGGTAGGTTTAGATCTTGTTTATGACTGAGAATATGCCTGATTAAGATGACTACAACACATTCTTGGTTCCCTGTTTTGTACAGTGTACCCTCATGATTGCTCTTGGCAGAAATCCTGTTCATTTTTCTGCCTTCATGATGAGGGCTCACAGCTTTCATGAGTGCTAGAATCATCAAACCCAAACCACAGGCCAGCATATGGTCACTTTTGGACCTCTCCTCAGTGCATCAGTCACTATTTTTTGCCATTTTGCCTTCAAGAAAGACAAGATAGAAGATACTAGGGTTCTCAGGCCAATTCTCCCTCCCCAGAGTCATTCCAAAGCAGCTCCAGCCTGTTTGGGGCAGCCTCATTTTATATCTGCTCTACTCATGGGCTTTACTCCCAGCAGCAGCAGTAATTAGTCCCTACCTTACATCACCTTTTACTCTTGTTTGGTTCTGCATTTGTCATTTATCTGTCCCTGTGAGTGATTCAGCTCCTGTGTTACATGGGGAGGGACAGTGATAGTGCTTGCTCTGAAGGTGTAGCACAGACCCTGCTCTATCAAATGCCTAAGCACTGATATACTACAGGGCTCACGGCAATCCCTGGCACTATAAATATTCAACAGAGAAATGCTTGGAGAACAGTGATACTGAGATATTGAAGGGCAATAGTTCTAGAGAAACAAATTACCCCCCAAAGTCGGTATGATTTCCTGCCTCATACACTGAAGCTTCAAGACACAGAGTAGTCTTACTAATTGTGAGGGAGATTTGGGGCTTTTGGGTTTATTTTGCTCAGAGACACCAAGTGCCTTGAGAGAGATAATACACTTTATCAGGCCATACAAGAGAACTGGAAAAAGGAGATACATTTTCCAGAACACAGGACCTGTATGAGGTCATTTAGTGTTTTGATCCTTTGAACATCATCACTCTTGGCTCAGTTTGAGCACTGCATCTTTCCAAAGGCACTAATTGATTTGGCTCTGTACAAGATGAATAAGAACATGGCAACTGAAAATTTATTCTTGACTATAATGCTGAGGAATGAGTAATACACCTCTTTTCCACTAATTTCTACAATAGGTTCTAATTAAATATGGCAAAGAAAAAGATAGTTAGGTTGCCTTATTCAGGAACAAGTAGATCATCCAAGCAACAAATTTGTGGTATGGCTGTTTGGCATTTACCTCTAGCCTAGAAATTTGTACCGATTATCTTACCATTACTGGAACATGGTACATTACAGATTGCAGACTTCAGGCATATAATTTCAAGCGCAGGAAAGGCATATCAAAAACATCATTTTCTAATTCTGTAGATGAGGGTTTGTTTACACAGCCTTATACCATTTCAGATGATTGGAGGCAAGATCAGTAGAAAAAATTAGCTTTACTATAGATAATGTGAGCCTCGCCAGGCCTATTTCTTAAGGCTTATATTAATGTCAATACAAGTTTCAAGGGACTACCCATAGGATACTCTTGAAAATAAGATGTCACATTTCAATGAATTTAACCCAAGGCACAATTTTTTAAGTGCACACTGTAAATATTAAATAAATTTGTCTACTCCCTTGTAGCTGCTGCTTATTGTTTGAGAAATATTTCAACTTAAAAACTAAAAACTGTGAAAATTTTGGCATGTGCCAAAAGAATTTTAGAATTTTGACATAAACTGTGATCTAATTAAACAATAAGACCTGACAAAACAGTCACCACTGTCTGATAATGACCTCCCGGGGCAGTTAAACATACCAAAGCAAAGCAGAACAGACTGAGAAGGTCAGCAGCAGCACTAAGAAACCTTTTACAAGATGTCTAATCATTCTTGTAGCTCTCACTTTCTTTGTTTTATATTTCTTGTATTTAAAAAAATAAAACACTAACATAGAAATATAGGAAAGACATTGCTCTGATTTATCAGCATATACAAAAGCTCCAAATTATAAATATGTGGTCTATGTAAATAATCCTACTCTGATAGGCACACTATTTTGCAAACTTTATTAAAACATAATCACTGTTCTCATGTAGCATAATGAATACTAACATACTGGGGCTAAAAAGAATGTGAGGGAGACAGACTGTACATGGTACTTGCAATACTGCTGGCATAGGTATCCTTCTAAAATGGAGAGTACAGTATGTACAGTTCTGCATCCTCTGTCACATATAAGAAAATGGTTCAAGTTCACAGTGTGGACAGTCTCTGTACATGGGTTGCCCTGAGCTAAGCTATTGACATGCAATGTAGGATTTTCAGGCATTTTACTATATGGAGTGAGAGTACCTAATTTCAGTGACTTAAGCTGTGCCCCTACAACAACTCAAAATGATGGATACACTCACAAGTTAGTTTAAGGTTCTTGTGTGCAATACCCTAAGCTTACACTGCAAAACATACTTCCATGGGCAGCTTCCTTTTTATCCATGACAAAAGAGAGCAGTGTTTAAGGCACAGAACTAATCTGTGGAGATGCTTATAGAGCTTACTTTCTATGACACAGTTAAGTAACTGGGAACACAGCACATGCGTCTCCTCAGAGCTGAGAGAAATACAGCATCTCTCTTTACAGATCAGCAGTAGGGACCGTCCCTTTGTTATCTGCTGGTTCTTTGAAAGACCTCTTGTTGAGAAGTGCCACAACACTATAAATTTGATTTCTGAAGCCAATTACAAATTTACACATAATGCCAAAAGGTAATTCCTTGCAGAAAGGTAGAGACCATGTCCTGGTTATGTGTCTCTTCCTAATTTGGAGAAAAAGTCCATGTAAATACATGTATGTGCATATACTGAAACCGCATGTAACTTGCTGCTCTGTAACATCCCAGCAGCATGGCAATTATTACAGTAACCTTATTACAAGGATAGGATTTCCTGAATCCCAGAAAATTCATCCCAATATACTAATTTTTTTCTAATTCAGAATATCAGAGCACATGATATGCAAAACTTGATCCTATTTGCTTTTGTACACATAAAAAGGATTCAGTCACCCCCCTGTCCTCTAAAACATTTTGGTTTGTTTTTTAATTTTTAGCGCTGATGCTGTGCTTGCCTGCTGACTTCCACTGGGGTTTCTGCATGGTTTAGTCTAAATACTCTTGATGCTGGACCTCTCATGCTATGAGCTACTTCAAAGGAGAGAACTAGAAAAGGGATTGCTTTTCTAAAAAGCGCAATATCAGGGAGAAAAGATAGCATTTTGAACTCATGATATCATGGACAAATCATAGAGAAAATCTATTAGAATGATAGATGGCATAAATTTTAATGTAAAATACCAGCAGAGGTGCATTTTTTTCCTGGAGTAGCTTTGAAATTGAACAGTCTCTGTTTTGTCCAAATTTATTGCTAAAGCCTCTTGTTGAAAAGTCGCCAATGAACAGAATTAAAGTAATCAGATTTTTACATTACAAGAACTAGTAAAATCTTGGTTCACAGCTATGATTTCCTAACGAAGCACCAGTACCTATAAATGAATATCATTTCCTGCCTCAAGGCTCCCCAGTGTTTTAAGTACAGTGCCCATTTATCCATCAGCATTGACCAGATACTGTTGGATTATGATCTGCCCTTTGGAAGCAACATAAAGCAGGTCCATTTTTTTAAGGTTTAATGTAGCATGTAGTTTATTATAGTTTTTCTGGTCAAAAGAATTTTTCCATAAATATTCCAATATAACCCAATCAAAACACAATTTTGATTTCTAGAGCAGACTTTTTTCCAGATCTACAATTGGTTGATTATACTACTAATACTACTAAACAAACATATGTGTTCAAGCAGTGTTTTGATTAGGAGACTGACAGTCAATCACTTAGGAGTACTGATCAGAAGTAACAAATTTAAGCTAAAATTCCAGAACCAATTCAAACCAAAATTACGTCAGCTTCTACCAATCTATGCCAAAGCCCAGTGCCCTGTTCAGTGGTGGCACTAGAGGAATGAAAGTACCACAGATGCCCAAAATGTGTGCTAGACAGCCAAGCAGCAAATGGCCAGAGTAACAGAGGAATGCACTGATTCAGCAGCCGCTAACAGTGAGGCTCATATGAAATCCCAACCACAAATTAAATTAATCTCCTTCCATCATCAGAAAACACCAAAGGAAGGCAGAGTGCAACGAGCCATGGTGAAACAAGAAAGTGTTATTTATATCTTCCAGACCCAGCACTGGTGAATTTGGCCCTTCATCTATAAATTACCCATTTATGCCTTTAATAGGTATTTCAGGGCCAATGATTTGTAAGACAAAAAGGAGGGTTGAGACTCATGCAATGGCTCAGTGCAGTTATGTGTTAACCAAAAGGTTCAGCCTTTGCCCTAAATTTTCTGGGCCAAATTATAACATTAATCAGAATATAGTTCATTGAGTTGCACAGATATATTTGAATGCTGAAGTTAGTTCTCTGTTTTGTGGGTTTCAGTACCTCCAATAGCACAATATGTTCCCAAGTAATATTTTCATGCATTTGTCAAGATTTGAGGATTTCTGGAAAGAAATGTATGCTTGGGGCCATTTTGTAGTTTATTATATCCCAGCATCCGAGGTGTTAACTTGTTTCATTGTTGGTCTGAGTGGAATTCTGGCAAACAATAGGATTTTTAAATGATCAAATAAAAATAATAAAAAGCTTTCTTACATTGTAAACCATTCTTAAGCATGCATTTTTGGCATTTTGCAAATGTAAAAATACCTGGATTTAAAAAAAAAAGAAATAGTTTATAATTATATGGGTAAATTCATCTTAAAGAGCAGGTTCTCTGTCCAAGTTACAACTCCTAATAAACACAGAATTATAATAAAACTAATGAAAAATGTTAACCACAGAGGTATCAGCAGGCACCACTGTAATTATATACTGTGATTTGCTTATTGACAGCTGTAACAAATTCTAGCAGACAGAAACTGGAATCTTAAGAATAGCAATTGGACAATATTTAAGTACTGTTAGATACTAACTAGTAAGAACTGTTAGGCTGCTCTTACTTCAAAAGCTAGGGAAAATATCCCCAGAAGGAAGACTTTTTTTAGCCCATCCCTTTTCTTTATTTCTTGTAAGAGCTTAACAGTCTGCAAATATTTTCTGAGGAGCAGTCATTAGGGTGATGTAAAGGGCTGCAGCCTGTTCTCTGGTACTACTTTCAGAAAGAACCAGCTTACAAACAAGTTACCACAGGGCAACACAGGGTGTGAACTTACAGTGCATCGGCTGCTGTCTCGTAATGGCCTGTGTGCACGCTTTTATCCTGTGGTTACTTCAATACTTGTTTATCCTTTTTTCAATAGAGAGGTAAACTGCCCTGAATTATCTGATTAGCTGAGGGGAGAGAGGGTGCAGATGGGCCGATCCTCTGAAGCAGCTGATGTGCTGTGGGTCCTCTCCCTGACCCCACAAGAATGGGCTCTAAGCTCTTCCAGCACAAGTGACCTAACTCCAGCTGAGTGCAGTGACTCAGGATTTACATCACTGCAGCTGCAAGCAAACCCAAGCCCTTACTCTTCATCACGTAAGGCTATACTGTATCATCAATTTTTAAGTCTAAGTCCCAACTGGAATCAGTTAAGAGATCAGCCTAAAAATCAATGACACAATATGGCCCTGAGATAGCAGCAATCCTTCCTGCAGATCTCACATCTTTACTTTTAAATCTCCTCTCTTGGACAGACCTGGCTTGTTTTGTTCTGCTCCGACTATATCTGAGTAAAATCAGAGATGGGCGCAGAGTAAACATGGCATCTGAATTCCAGTTACCTGGACACATCTGAAAGTTGAACTCAGGCCCTGACTCTAATTTTGACACAGCTCTAACATCACATGGATGTCCGGACCCTATGCTTGTCGATGCTCCTGAGAGCAGGAGAATACAAACTCTCTACTAATGATGGCATAGAGCAATGAAATTTTCAAGAGATTTCCACTACTTTGCAAGACCAAGCATTATCACTAGGAGATAAGATACTATAGCAATTCTTAAGATAGGAAGTCTCACTCTGACCTCCAGCCCTCACAGAGCTTCAGAGCAACTAAAGAATCTTCTGGATGGGACTTTCACTTTGGTTTCACACACACAAATGGCCAGAGTTCAGCTCTGCATCTGTCTCTGTAGCTGGAAAGAAGAACATCTCATCAATAGAAGTCCCACTGAGTGTATCTTCCTGAATGAAGGACTGGTGGGTATCTTTCAGCAGTGCAAAGAGTTTACAAGTTCTTCCTGTTCAGTTCCTCAAGGTCATTTGCTGCTGCTCAAAGAAGCTGGTGTGTGGATATCTCATTTGAACACAGTCAAACCGGATGACAGGTGGAAGCTCACAAATGCAATCAAAAGTACTAAGGCAATACAGCTTTCTTCAACTAAGTGCATTTAACTAGTTTTTAAAATAGCAATACATTTTGAATACAAAAATACCACTGTCAAGGCCAGCTATAACTTCTCTGAGGTGAATAAGATTAAAAAGATTTTTGGCATTCCTGCCACGGGGACCCCACCCCACAAGCATACCACAGCAATCTCCACCTGCAGCAGCGCAAGGCAGACTGTGTGTGTCTGTGCATGAAGGTGTACACATGCCCACGTGTGGTTTCTCAGCCAAAGTGGATTTAGAATCCCGTGGCAAAATTCTGCACTCATTTACACCCCCTCTAATCCCAGCAAAATTAGTGGGATAGCAGGCATGTGAGGCAGCACAGTGCTGGCCTCCAGACTGTGTGATTCCATTCAATAAACACACTGAGGCACTTGTGCTGAATGAATGCTTTTACCTTCTCCCTTTAAACCTGGTATTTTAGATATTAAGAGAAAATAATTACATCCTCCTCCTGGGAGGTTTATTTCAAATCCTTGCTAGGGCCCCACTGTGGCCAGTGCTTACATTTTTCAAAATTGATTTTAGGCAGTATAAATAGTCTGAAGCTGCACATGACATTTCCTCACCTGAACAACGACACACTATTGCGGAAACATTTCCCAACGCAACGTGTAGGTTTGTTTTTTGGCATCACTTATTTATTAACCCTTTTGTCCTCTGCCAACAAGAGATACCTCTACCACGTGAACAAACTGATTACTGTTGGCAATTAGAGGAGAACCTCAGATTAATATCTTAGCATAGAGGCTCACGCTTAGAAGGGATTGTGCTCCTGTAACTTCACAAGTTACGACTTGCCAGTTGAACAATAGAAACAGATCCCGCATGTGCCTTCAGCCAGTCCTAAAAGTAGACTAAAATACATTAGCTTAAATTACCTTCCAGGTATGTATTGCTTGCTCCTCTTGAGCTGCATGCACAAACACTCTCCATTGAGAAGCAAATCAAATTATTTTAACCCCTATTTCACATGAAAACTGTTCCTTGCAATTCCTTGTTTAGGTGACAGAAGAACATTTTATATCTTAAGTTTACTTACTGATTTCTATTTCTGACTCTCTTGCTGGGTAGCTAATCTGGGGAAAATTATAAAAGAAAAAGACAACTGGTTTCTCATATAATAGGCTTTGGATACTAGAGTTTATGTTCACCTCAAAATAAAAATCAATATAAGTCTTTATTTCTAGGTTGGCACTCTAAGTCCATAAATGCAGGGTAAAAGACCTGTATATGAAGAAAAGCCTATTTAGTAACTTTAACGACTGAGGTGTGTGGATCAAAGGCATTCAGCACATTATAACTTCTGGAGGTAAATGCTCCAAGTTATAATTTTTATGCTTGATATTTACACAGACCTATTTTTGCTGCAGGTCACAGAGATTCTGTCCATCCTTTCAGCTTTTACCTTTGTTTCCTGTTTCTATATATGTATTTTTAAATCCAGGATGTTATGAGGTGACAAAATGCTTATGGTGATTGATGCAAATACTCAGAATGCGAAAGCAAATAGCTGCTATCCCAGCTGAGCACCATGACCACTAATAGCTTGCCTAAAATCAACTTCTGAAGATGTGAGGCACTGATGAAACAGTACAAACTGTTTCATCATTCCACACCTTGAAGTCTAAGTCCAGCAGAAACATCTTAACTAACCTGGCAGAATCTGCAGGGCTCTTGAGGAGCTCTAATATTAGCAGCCCTCTCGCTTCCACCACATGCAGAACTGGCTCACTACTTCAATTAAAATGTAATCTTAAAGGCAAATCCCCAAAGGCCAATTTCAGTAGAAAAACACTTCCACAGATTTTTATTGGCTCTAGACATGGCCACTGATACTCCTAGCCATTTCTTGATATGATTTTGGTCTGAAGAAGTCTGAATGCTTTAAATCCCTGAGCTTAAAACTCCTTCCTACGAGCTGAATTTAAAGCACATTGGTGTGACTGTGCTATGCACACAAACACATATCAGTGAGAACAGCAGCAACTGCCCTTCGCTAAAACATTTGTCTATTGATTTTGTTACAGTATTAGTTACAGCCATATCTCGAGTCTGTGCTGTAAATCTGTTGCTGTTTAAATGACAGTAGAAAACTCAGATCATATTGATGTTGTGGGTAAATGATGTTTTAGCTCAGTGAGTTGCAGGAACAACGCTTAGCCAACTCTCTGAATTACTGCACTTCCTAGACATTTTGTACTTCTGGAACATGAGCAGAGTTTCAGCCTCTGGTTTTCTAACATTACAGTTTGAAATGTTACAGTGGCAGCTTAGGAAGAGCTCCCTGCTTCCACGGTAAACCTTTCCAAAGAGTATTTCGGTTTGTTTGCTATATTTCATTAACATTTGTGTGCACATACACACACATGCATGCACATGTTTCATTGCTTATTTATAAAGCACAGGGTAAGAATATGATCATTCTGTACCAAAAAGAATCCAAGAGAAAGAGCAGTAAAGCATATAGCCTGAAAACCTTCCATCAAACATCTTGAAGTTGCTTTGTTTGTTACACTGACCTACATGAGCTGCTATTGCCATTTGGCTCTGAATTATTAACAATCGGTAGAAAGATTTAGCACCCTTTCAACTCCAGCTTTGTCTATATACTCTAAGATAAAAACAGTTTACACTCTATGCTAGTTAGAAAACATCTGTGAGCACCCCAGCACTCAGCTTCTAGTGGTAACCTTGTTAGTGCTCCACATAACTGCATGTAACCACTCAGCATGACAACCTTTTGCATTTCTCTTTATGAATAATTTTGTTATACCACATCCATTTTCGTGTGTTCTTTATTACAGCACGCGACTACATTTATTAGAGTTCCCACCAGAGAATTATTCTTCTTGTTATCCTTAATGGTGCTACGTACTGCCCTCTCTGGACTGTAAGCTTGGCACTTTTCAAATCCCATTCACTACGGTTTTTTCCCCTTTACTTTCTTTAAAATTCCAGCAAAGAATTTCACGGGTGGCAAAATAAATATATGACACGTGTATCAGAAACAAATTTATCAGAACAAATGGAAGATTTTCAGGTGATTGTGGGATGAAAATGGAATGAAAGCTGAACTCTCTAACTTCAAAATAGCATTTAATGTGGAAAGTTGTGATCTTTTCAACCAAAATTTTAATTTTCTCTTGGATGACAAATAAGAACAAAAATGGGACCTATCCAAAAAATTTTATTTGTCCTAGTTATCAATTTAATTACTATATGAATTGGAAAATCAAGAAAAGGGTAGGAAAAAACACTCAACATACTGCTCCACTTTCACCAAACTGACAAAAAGGACCAGAATTTCAGGGGGGAAAATATTGCAACTTGTGGTGGATTGTCATATCTCTAAATTTGGTTTCATTAGAAAATATCATGACCTTTAGGGCTTGCTTTAATGTTCCCAGGCATGCCATAGAGATTTGTAGGTGGGGACCGTGATCCAAACTCCTTCCTCTTTGCTAAGCTAATAAGGATGATATACTTTGGCAAATTGAGGTGTTGGAGAAAAGGTTTTTCAGCAAACTCGTAATTATAAAAGCAATGAGTCATCAGGCACAGATGATGACATTACACCAAAAGTCCAGAAGATCTTAAGTACAAATTGCTGGGCTGCTGGCAAAAGACAAGCTCTTACCTGAGAAAGGTACTATTGCAAAGGAGCTGGGCCATGGGAATGTTGTCCCTTCAGTGCATAAGTGACATCTCAGAATGATCAAGGAATTAGAGTCCTGTATCATCCATCACATGCCTGACCAGGTGGATTTGGTAAACTGATTCAAACAGGAAACTAGGTCTCACTTAATCCCTTGAGATTCATCACATCTCTGTCAGTACTATAGCAAGGTAAGGAGAGCTGCTTGACATAAGGTAACTCCAGGCAGAAAGAGCCTGTGACAAGCTTCTTCATGAGGAGCTACTGAAGAAGCCAAGGGGTTAGGAAGAGATACTGCTGGGGTAAAAATCTGTGCAGCAGAAAGCTGAGTATGGCATTCAGGTCAATTTTCTGTATAGCTAAAGGCTAACTATTGAAGGCTTCTTCTATTTCTTGGCCTGTTAATGCTCTGGGAGGTCCAGGAGCAGTGAGATGGCAGCATCTGCAAGGTGTGGAAGGCTATTCATCTCAGGACAAAGGAGGACAACGATGATTTGCTGAGCCATCCCAAGCAGCTATGCAATGGGACCCAAAATTAATTGTTGACAATGGTAATGTACATCAACATAGAAAATGTGAACCTTTTAAGCCAAGACCTAAAAAAAGCAAATGAAACCCCAGTAAAATCTACAACTCCCAGAAAAAAAGGAAAAAGAAAGTGTTGGGTGACTAATGAGATATAATGAATAACAATCAGACTGTTTTAATGCTCTGGAAAGGATAAGATTATTTACTCTAGAAGGGAGGTGAACAAGACGAGGACATATTGGAAGCATGCTAATGAATGGCACAGAGAAAGCAAATAATGTTTTTTCTATTATGATAAACAGCCAAAAAATCCTTAATCAAGTTAAAAGTTGGAGAATTCAAAATATTTGGTACCATAGCCACTGGACATAAATGGCACAAAAACCTTTCCAAGATACAAACTCATGCAACTTCTACAGAAACAAACAAAAAAAGCCAGCTATCAGAACTGAGTTTTAAAAGCACTGTTAAAGTAATAATAAAGTCCTTTCTTCCAAATTTAAACCAATCTCAGAACATTATGTATTATCAAGGCATTGAATATTGTAAGGGAGAAAAATCATCCCACACCTTCCTAATGTAGGACAAATGAAGACACTTGTTATCTCAAGTGTCTGCCATGGATCACCGTCAGAGACAACTCTAAAGTCCTTTCCAGAGTGCAGACAGCTCCATTTCTTTGTTTTGATTGTATTTTTTTCCAATTTGCCAAGCAGGCAGGTCAACACAGCAGAATCAGTAACCAGCTAATAGCAGGTGAATGTTAAACTATCTGCTGTCACTAAATAATTATATATTCACAATGTTCACAATGGAGAAGGTGGTTATTTTGCTACGTGGACTATAATTCAGACCCTCCCTTGTACTCTTCTGGCTGTGAGAAACAGTCCACTCCTCCAAGTGCTGCAGATGCTGATACTTCGGCCCTTCATGGAGACTGTTTCTCACACATGAAGACTTGCTTAGCTACATCACACAGAAGAACTCAGTGCTTGCTCTGCACTAGAGACTTAATTTGATCTGGTATGAAAGCTGCTAGTCACCTTAGGACCTCGACTTCAAGAATATAAAAATGAGTGCTACAATATTTTGAAACACACTTTTCACTGTAAGTTCCCAAATAATATGCTTTGATATTCATAAGAGAAGAATAGTTGCCAAAATAGTAACCTTTTCTATAGAATTACTATAGAAATTCCATATGGTTTAATGTCAGGTTTTGTATAGGAGAATCTAAAATCTGCTGCAGTCCATGTAGAAGGGACATCTGGACCTTTTGTTCACACTCCAGAGCCACACATTTATTAAAAATAAGTAAGCCTATAGTTTGTAGAATTTCAAAGAAAAAAAAAATAATACAAAACAATGGAAACAAATGCAGATAGAGTTGCTTGAGTTTGGAAGGAGGATGAAAAAAATACTCAAAATGTAAACTGTTCTGGTCATCTAAAAATGGACAAACTCTGAACCAAAAGTGATATATTCAATGTTAGCATCTGTAACTAATTCACTAGAATATATAGCAAAGGTGAGGAACATTATTAACTAAAATCTACCAAGGATTTCCCAGACTACAACATGCCTCCCTGGGAGAACGTGTGTGAAAGCCTGGCTACACAGGATACAGAAGGTTAAGACAGGTACATCATAATCAACACTGGGGCTGGGTTGTGGGGACTCGAACTTTGAGCAGCTCATGAAATGCAGTTGTAAGAGCAACTCAGAGCACATTTCCACAGCAGCTTGCAATTAGACAAAGTATGAACTGTTCAAGTTTAAATAATAGCAGCAAGTTTCATGACCCAAATGCAGTAGCAGTCACCAAGTATTCTATAGAGCCATCATTTTTGTGAACAAGTGAGAAAGGGTTATAATGAATTTTTGAAAATTAATGAATAGGATGCTTAAATCATTCCTTCTCTAGCAGAGCAGAATTCAACTTCAAACTTCTCAGTAAAAGTTTAAATAAAGTTTAAAGCTGGTTATCCCTAAGGTAAAAAACTGGTCTATTGCTGTCAGTAAAAGGAGGGGAAATTGGAAGTCCTTCAAGAACATCACAATGCCTCTGGAAGATTATCCGTGAAGGTTTACAGATTATTTGCACAGGACCTTGTTACATAACAGGCTACAATGAAAATCAGATGGCTCAGCTCCTACCTTAGTCTTTATCCAGACTGATAAAATTAAGTTTTAAACAATTTTGCTGTGAAAACTTCCATAAGAAAGGCATAGGGCTTAAGTGTCCTGTGGTGGGAATTCTTACTAACTTACTGGGATATATTTTTCTAAAGATCCTGAGAGATCCTTTGATCAAAAGCTCTATCTACACATATCGTATAACTGTATGTTAACAGCAAGAAAAACCTGTTTAGGTAAAAGAATTTTTCTTGTTTGCATCTTTAATTGTGAGAACTGCTGGGCTAAGCAATACTAACACCTTCAAAATTCCAACAGAGAGAATACAGTTTGCCCCTACAGTGTCATCCAAGTGGTACACAGTAATATACGAAAACAGACATATTTGTGAGTTTTAAATATATAAGTCAAGGTACAAACTGAAGTGTTTCCCTTCTTTCAAATGTACAGGAATATATCCCATTCATAAATAAACTGCTCAAAGATTGCACTGGGGCTCAGATGGCACACCAGCCACCATCTCTGCAAGACAACTGGCCTACTTGGCATCCCCAGTGCTCTGCAAATGGCTCAGATACCTCTGGAAAAATAAAAGAGAAGCATCTGAGAACATTGGGGAATAATGAGCAGTGATTTGCTTGTTATGAGATGTATTAATCATATGGCTTGGAGGAGAGGTAACAGATGACTTCATTTAACAACATGGTTACAGTGACTCACTGCCAGGAATGGAAAGAGGTGACCAAGCCATCAGCTGACTTTCCACTCCAACATTCCTAACCCTATCAGAGTGCCTTGGCATCTCTGCCACCCTGGGGCATGTGCAACAGCTGTACCCCAAACACATTTTGCTCACCTTTTCCCCAGTGTACAAAGAGTAAAAAGGTCAGTATTTCCTCTTAAGCACAAACCTTGACCTAAACCATGATAGGACAGAAGACATGAGAAGGTGGTGATGAGCAGTCCATGTTAAAGCTCTGATTTGCTTTGTCTGTGATGCTCCCCATTGTTGACACAGGCAAGAGCTAATGAGAGACTGAGAAAACTGTATTCCAAAGCAAACGGATCTATCCGTTGGCCTCTCAGGAGGAGTTGGCTATATATCCTGGAATGCCTAATGTTCAGAAAATTTATCTTGGTAAAGGCTCAGGAAAATGTATGTTTTTATTTTACCCAAAGTAAAAATATCGGTCGATGTGAAATTAAAAAGTGAAAATAATACTCCCCCTTGTAAAAAAATTCCAGCCTCCTACACTGACTGTATCTTGTAGACGTCTAAAACAAATAACATGAATTTTATGTGGTTTTTTTCTACTAACATTTTATTGGTATTTATAATGTAGTACAGAGAGACTTTTAAGAGGGAAAAAGGCAAGTTACAATAACACACCAAAGCATTTAGAAAAGGCTGTGGTTGCAGAGGACACAGACCATGCTACCTTCCTCTTTCTTTCAAGGTGAGTAACAGAAAACAGCAGGCAAGTAATCCAAATCCTTTCTGTTGCCACTGAGGCACACAGTGGCATAGAAATAACATATTTCAGATGGTCACCTTTGCACACCTCAT
Organism: Melanocharis versteri; assembly: GCA_013397845.1. NCBI lineage: Eukaryota > Metazoa > Chordata > Aves > Passeriformes > Melanocharitidae > Melanocharis > Melanocharis versteri. The sequence goes on along the minus strand of VZTG01002709.1, from coordinate 816,548 downwards.
ATTCTGATTCCAGGAAAAGAACTAGGTCTATAGAGCCACAGAAGTAGTACGGGTAGATCATTATTAATACAATGGTAGCAAACAATCAAAAAAGCTCCAAAACACAGTAGGCTGTGTTCGGCTCAAAAAGTAGTAATATGTAGGAGAAGGGTGAGCAGCCTGTGTGATAGTCCTGTAACTTAACAGAGTTCTGAACTTGAGCCAAGTGTCAATAACTACACTGTCTGGAAAGGTGAAGCTTGTAATCGTGGTTTTAAATCTCTGACCAGGTACCAAGATATTTTTGAGATGTAAAAATGCAATTGTTTGTGGCACTTGTTGAATATAGCAGATTTTACACCTGAGTGGCACTTGTTGAATATAGCAGATTTTACACCTGAGTGCGTGATTGATGTTAGCCAGTTAATCCTTTCGAATTCCCATAAATTAGCTCTTGAGACTTCTCTTCAGGAGAGTATTGGGTAGTTTGTTATTTAGATTTTACAGTTATTGACACCTGACAACCTTTTCAGCTGCCAGTGTCATCTACTGCAATCTTTATCAGGAAAATTTAAGCAAGACTTCCTCCTCCCAACCTTGAGGATAATGGTCTTGAAATGAAGTACTCTGGTGTCTTATTTCAAATCCAGTGGTTGTCCCTATGATCTCTCAAGGAATATCTGGTCATCTGGACTTAGATTAGACATGGAGCTAAGTACATAGCTGGCTTTGTAATACTGCATACAGAAAGTGATGGGCCTTCATCAAGCTAGCTTAAAGATTCAGCTGACTATCTAACACCCCAGGCTGGGGCGTGAGGAGCTCCTGTTATTCCACTGGGCGATTAGGCTGAATTCTAAATCATATTTCCATCATATTTGAGAAATTGTGGCAGTCCAGTAAAGTTTCTACTGGATGAAAAAGGGGAAACGTCACCTCCATATTTTAAGAGGGAAATAAGGAAGACCTGGGGAGCTACAGGCTAGTCAAGTCTCACCTCTGTGCCTATCACAAGCACAGAGAGGATCCTCCAGAAAACTATGCTAAGGCACATGGAACATAAGGAGGCTGAATTATAACATAGCTTCATTAAAGGAAAATTTGCCTGATAAATTTGGTGGCTTTCAATGACAGGGTTATAGCTTCAGTGGATAGGGAAGAGCAGCTGATGTCGTCTACCTGGACTTGTGCAAAGCATTTGATACTGCCCCATATGACATCCTTGTCTCTAAACTGGGCAGGCATAGATTTGATGGATGGACTACCTGGTGGACAGGGAATTGGCTGAATGGCCACACTCAAAGGGTTGTGGTCAACATCTCAATGTCCAAGTGGAATCCAGTAAGTAGTAACTGGTGGTGATCCTCAGGGGTCAGTATTGAGACTGGCTCTGTTTAGCAGCTTTGTCGGTGACAGGGACAGTGGGATCAAGAGCACCCTCAGTCAGTTTGACAATGACACTGAGCTGTGTGGTGTGGCCAACGTGCTGGAGGGAAGGGATGCCATCCAGAGGGACACTGGCAGGCTGGAGATGTGGGCCCGCGTGAACCTCGTGAAGTTCAACAAGGCCAAGAGCAAGGTTCTGCTCCTGGGTCAGAGCAATCCCAACACTGACACCGCTGGGCAGAGAATGGATTGAGAGCAGCCCTGGGGAGGGCTTGGGGGTTTTGGTTGACAAGATGCTCAGCAGGAGCCAGCAATGTGCACTCCTAGCCCAGAATGGCAGCCCTACCCTGGGCTGCATCCAAAGCAGCGTGGCCAGCAGGTGGATGGAGGTGACTCTGTCCCTCTGCTCTGCTCTCATGGGACAATACATAGAGTGCTGTGTCCAGCTCTGGGGCCCCAGCATAAGAAAGACGTGGACCTGTTGGAATGAGTCCAGTTGAGGGCAACAAGGATCATTAGAGGGCTGGAGCACCTCTCCTGTGAAAACAGGCTGAGAGAATTGGACTTGTTCAGCCTGGAGAAGAGAAGGCTCTGGAGAGAGCTTAGAGCCCCTTCCAGTACCTGAAGGGGCTCCAAGAGAGCTGGAGAAGGACTTTCCACAAGGAAAAATAGTGATAGAACAAGGGTAAATGGCTTTAAACTAAAAAAGGGTAGGTTTAAACAGGATATTAGGAAGAAAATCTTCACTGGTAGTATGGTGAGGCACTGGAACGAGCTGTCTTGGAGCAGTTGTGGATGCCCCATTCCTGGAAGTGTTTAAGGCCTGGTTGGATGGGGCTTTGAGCAACCTGGAGTAGCTGGGGGTGTCCCTGCCCTTGGCAGTGCATTGGAACTAGATGATATTTAGGGTCCCTTCCAACCCAAACCACTCTATGATTCTGTGATATACAATGAACAATTGTTTTCCTTCCAGTACAAGACAATATAACCATTGCTTAGCTCAAGTTGTTTCAGTAAATACAGGGTACTAAAGCAAGTTTAGATTGAATTAGTTATATTAATGCCCACAGCTCTCAATCAAGCATGTTTCCACCATATTGCCCTTAAAAGTTTTATGTTTGTGTATTAAGCCAGAAGTTCTTTCACAGATCTGTTTTTTTCAGAACCATAGTCAAAATAAAGACATTAAAGTAATAAAGGCCTGGAATCCAATAATAATATGTTAATTCCAATACCACAGAATGGTAAAATTCCTTCACATTTCAGCAAACAATCTTTCTTACTTTCTTAGGCTATGATGACTAAGGCAGTCTCTGAGGGGGTGGAAAGGCATGTAGAAATGTTCTGGGTTGCAGCTTGTTAACCATTCCAATGGAAGCAGCCTACTGCCTCTAATGAGCTCACTATTTTAAAACAAAGATATTGCACCAACTGCAGAGCTCGCTGGTGCCACCAATTAGTGAAAATATAGGCTTGCTTATTGTTCCTTCTAAGGTAAAACTGTCATTTGAGAGCATCAAAGCCACTCTCATCGTTGCTGAAAGTACCCTTCACTGTACCATCTCTGTGAAAAATTATCCAGAGGATGGAAAAATAGAAATATATAATATATTAAAAATAATGCTGTGACGGCTGCTGTCCAGATGCAGTTGTTAGCTCTTATTCTTCTATAAAGGGTCTTTTCCAACAAATGACTCTATTTCCGATAAATGATTCTATGATTCTATGATTTAATTTTCTTAAGCATGAAAGCTCATAAATGTGTGACTTTTATATTGGACTGCCTGTCTGCAAGGCATAATGTTTGATTTAGAGCATTAGTTTAACATTAGATACTAGGACAAAGAAAAAGACGGGAGATTCTGATGCAGTGTCAGACACATCACCACAACCTTTCTCATGCAATGGTGAAAGTCAGGCTGAGACTAAGAGGCTATTACTGGAACCAGTAGGAAAATGATGACCATGTTACACTACCACACAATTTGGTGAGACACACAGAAAATGGGGAAGCCCCTGGGGAAGCAGCTCAAGGGTTTAGGACAAAAAGCACCTTGAGAGCAGAACCTGGATAACAGGGAAGAAACAGAAGACACACTGAAATACTTCCAGGTACAAGCCCAAAAAGCAACCCAAGTAAAACAATTCGACCAAAAATGAGTGGCAGGCTCTGTCAAAGCCATTTCTGTCCCAAAACTAAAGAGAATGAGAAGATTAATTAGAAACACATTGGGTTCTGCTCATATGACAAACTAAAATCTCCACAAGAAAAGCACATATGGGCTTTGTAGCTTGTTTAGCTCCTAAACGTGCAAGAGAGGCAGTCCTGACTGAGAACCTATAACTGACCATGAAATTCTTAGTTCTGTCCCCAAGGAAGAAGTAGAAATCACAACATTAAACAGCACTTTCCCTCTTTGAGGCTGCAGCTATTCACTTACCCCCTGCTACACATATACACCTTCCTTTATTGTCTGATTGGCCAGGTGGCTCCATCTAGGAAGTGAAAAGGAGGCAAAATCCTAGAACGCTTGGCCTTCTGTGCAGAAAATACATAGTATTTACTTAGGAACTAGCTTTCTGTAAGTAACCTATGCCCCCAAAGAGGTAACTTTTACATCACAGTTCTGCACATGGTAACTGACATTTGCTCACATTTTTTAAGAAGACCTGGTTTAAACCAAACAACATCTGAACCATCTCAAACTGCTGGAAACTACAGTTCATTGGGAATTCTCCAGTGACATTTGCTTGTCAAAAATGTTGGTTCATCAAAATCTATAAATTGTCCCCAGAGTATTTCAGCCAACACCTGATGACATCCTGTCTGTTAGGCAGGTCTTAGCATGTCTGGCTTCTTGCCAGCCTGTCTGCTGAGCTGTTGGGAAGCCTAGTTTCCCAGACTGCTCTATGTCCTTCCACTGAAGTTCTCAGTACTGGTGCTTGCCTGAAAGCCTTGCCAATCTCAGTGTATTGGTTTTGCACGGCCTGGTTTTTGGTAGCAAGGGGGCTACAAAGATGGCTCCTGTGGGAAGCTGCTGAAAGCTTCCACCATGTCCAGCAGAGCCAATCTCTGATGGCTTTGAAGATGGACATGCTGCTGGCCAAAGCTGGGCCAATGAGAGAGGCTGGTAACGCCTCTGTGATGACATATTTAAGAAGGAAATCAAAACAAAGTCACAAAGTTTTGCTCCTAGTCAGGGAAGAGAAGGAGGTGAGAACATGTGGGGGAAAACAACATGGCAACACCAAGNAGCAGCTTTGGGAGGACTGTCTGCCTGTGGGAGGGACTCACGTTTGCAGCAGCCTGCTGCTCCTGAGAGTGAACCCACACCAGAGAAGTTCACAGAGAGCCGTCTCCCATGGGAGGGACCCCACAGCCTCACAGGGGAAGGACTCCTCTCCCACAGCAATGGAAGAAAATTTTGGTGATGAACTGACCAAAACCCCCATGCCCTGTCTCCCTGTGCTGTCAGTGGGAAGGAGGGAGGGGCAGGGGGAAAAAAGTGTTTTAAGGGCTTATTTTACTTCTCATTCTCCTCCTCTGATTCTGTTAGTAATAAATTCACTTTGCAACCTTAAGTTGAGCCTGTTTTGCCCTTGAAATGTTTTCTCCCGGTCCTTATCTCACTCATGAACTCTTCGTTAAATTTTTCCCTCTCTGCTGCCCAGCTGTAGCAGGGGAGGGTGCGACTCTCGTGGGTGCCTGGCATTGGGCCAGTGCCAAACCACGACACTCAGTCAAACCAGAGCTTTTGGGATCAAGGACTCTTGCCTCATGCCTAAAAGTGGCTTGCACTGTAGCTTGTAGGTATCTGAAGGATGACATCTGTCATCCCTCTGAATCACAAAGCTTTCAGACTCCCACTTCTGAAATCTGTTCAGGCTGCCTAGCCTCAATACTACTCCAAAATCTGGGAACCAAGTGGACTAGAAATCTTGCATCCTCACTCTCAGGACAGTACAATGGACTCTCAGATAGTACAATGGACTGCGGGCCCTGGAAGTCCCAGAACCAACAAAATTCCTTCCAGTTTGATTTTTCTCTGCAACCCACAGCACTAAAAGTGACCAAAATTATGTCAGACACCATCAGTCAGTCCAGCATTCCCTGCAGCACAGTTTATTTCAGATATATCGTGTTTCCTGTGGTTTTGGCTTTTGTCAAAAATGGGGGGTAATTCTCCCCTCTTCCTTCCTCCAACCTCAAAGAAAACATTAAAATCTGTAGAAGAATGAAATTTTTTTTTCCCAGTGAGCTCTACCTGCAGAAGCGACATATTTGGCTATTTCGTGACAGTATCCAGAGACCTCTGTAATGCAGACATTGGTATTTCCAGATATGTTTTCTACAGCTCTTCTCTATTAGGAAGAGATTTATTTTCCTTTCACCAGGCAGAGGAGAATGCACCTTGCCCTGCAGAGGCATTTTTAAGTTTTGAAATAGCCCCTTCTATTTCCAGCATTTTCTCTGAGATTGCCTCAGTCAGTGCTTGATAAAGTAACATGCACTGTATCAAAGAGTTGGTGCAGAAGCCCCAGGAAATCATAATTTTCCAAAACCTTTATGCTAAGTCTCTCAACTCATGCTACAGAAGTTAATACAGTAAGAACAACACTCATCCTATTAAACCTTTGGGTTCTTGTGTCTAAAAATTAATTCCTCCAGGGTTTGTTTGTTTCTAGATATCATGTGCTCAGTCCAGGATACATAACATTTCGTCAAGAATATGAAGAAAAAAGCAAAAGTATCTTTGAGAAGTGTAACTGAAAGACTGCCAGAGAGCTCACAGAATGTCAAAATAGTGTGCAATATGCCTGGACTTGTTTTCCTTTCCAGTTAACTGAACGTTAGGCATAATTTAGAGCCTGATTCAATACAAAATACACTGTCAGTTCCTCTACAGTAAAAGCTTGCACAAGGACTCTGTAACACCGAGCCTGAATGAGTTCTTTGCTAAATCATGCCCTCAAGATTCCCAGTATGCATACGTAAGCATGGCTGGAAATGGGGAAAGAAAAGGGGACAAACGCCTCACCACTGATGGGTGTAGCAGACCAGAAGGTCACAGTGGAGGGTGGGAGGAAGCACTGTTCTGCTCCATTTGGGCAGAAGAATTTTGTGTTTGTTCAGAAGCAGAAGAAACTTTGAAACACCATATAAGGGCTGGGACCCAGGCCCTGCTGGAAAAACCTGCTGGAGCTGAGCTCTGTGCATAACTCATATGAACATTAATGAGAGTTAAATGCACGCATTGAAAGAAGAATAGACCCTTTCGTGATTTGTCAAGATAAAATTCAAAATAACTTTGAATGCTCAGAGGTAAATATTAGGTTTAGGAATTAAAACCAGCAGAAGTAGTGGAACAATTGCCTATAATGAGATCCAGGAACAATCTACCCACTGTACCAGGTTTTCATTAGAGTTATGGCCTGCAGCCATACCACCTTGAGCTGTGATCTTAAAAGCTAAGACCCGTTGGGCTGCTTAGCATTTGGAAGAGAGACCTCCAAGAAAGCTTACCACGGCAGGAACAGCTTAGTGATGCAATAGACAATGTTTTTCCTTCTCATTCAGTATTGGATTCAGGTGTTAGGAGATCTGAAGGTCTTTTGTGTGAGATCTAAATCTGAGGATCTGATGATCTGTGATCAGTAAAGCATGCCTGTTATTTCCCATGAGTGTGCAATGTCACTTTGAAAAGGCTACTGCATTTCACTGTAGAGGTGGTTGCGTGTCAGTAATAGATAAGAGCTGCCAATATAATGTAATGATCAGCTTCACAGTGAAGTTGAAAAGCTAAATTTGCCAATATGGGGTAAATAGTTTAAGTCCAAAAAGCTCCAGAGAGGTGCTAAGAAGTGTTTCCTGTATTTTTCAAGGGTTCATGTATACCCTAAAAACATTGTTCCACCTCAGAGCTCTGCAAAGGGAGGGCACTTTTAACCCCAGGTTTACCGTTGATGTTACCACAGTCATAATTATGTAACGCCTGCATGCACAGCTGAGCTGCCTCTGCAGCAGCACCTGAACCATCGGAGCCCACAAAATGGGCTTCAGAAGCAGCTCCTGAGGAAGTTCAGTTGTCCAGCTGACTGGGAGAACAGCAGACCTGTCCTGTCTCTGCTCTTAAATGCCTCAGGTATTAGCCCTGCAAGCAACTAGGTGCATTGAGTTGTAGACATTAAATAGCTCCCTACATCTGAATCAATGGGACTACTCACAGTGCAAAAAGTTAAAGATGCATCTGTGTCCAAAAAATGAAGGCACAAATGAGCAGTACAGCTACATAAATGCTAATTGATGTTCTTGACTTATTAATCTCCCTGGCTGTCACACAGAACACTGTACTAACATTGTTTTTTTTGTCCGTGTAGGACATGATCCTGCATACTTCTGAGAGCCCTTGAGTCTGCAGTGCTCAAAGGGCTGACTTCATCAGGAATTTACTGAAATACATCAATTGGGGTTCATTGAATTCAATGGGATTTGAGAGGCTTTGGCATCCCTTAGGAGGCAATTAGCACCTTCCAGAAAATGGACCTTAGACAAGCAGGTCTAGGAAGTTCAGGCAGGTTTTCCTCTGGGTTTTGGGCCAGTTACTATTTGTATATAATAAATACCTGCTTTAATTTTTTGCTTCAATTTTGAAATGAAATTTTGAACAGAGCTTGAGCTGTCTGTTAACATTTGGTATCATGCTAGAACTGGACACAGCAAGTCTCTGATACTTGTGAGTAATCTACGGGTGATTTGCCAGAACTGAGCTGCTAAATTGATTTAATATGGAATTTTGTCATAATATGACCCAAACCAAACATCTCTCCCCTTCAGTGTGATACTTTTATTTGCATCATGTAGCTGAATAAAATGGTCTGAGATATCCATACAATTTACAGTAGTTGCTCATCTCTGACTTCTTGCAGAGAAGAAAGCCATGAGTTTGTTGGATTTTAGACTCCAGGCTATGTCATGACTTGTACGCAGGCCGTATTTGCTTAGTATTCCAGTATTACCATTGACTTCATGGGAACAAGCAGGGTCACATAAACCAGCTGGTGATCCATGTTTGTGAGGAGGAGGGAAAGTGTCAGCACATACTACCCGCTGTCTTCTCTCAAAAACTCTTCCAACTTACTGTACAAGAGCTTGGAAGCTGGAGCTGTAAGAAAAGTGCTTCCTTAATTTTCATATTTTTTTTTACACAAAATAAACTTAGCCCTAGGACTTCACTCCTCTTGCCACAGGCATTCCTCTTGAATGAGTATGCCTGATATGTGTGTCTCTTATCATAATGCTGAGAAAATACTGTGTCTGTTCAGCACAATGAAGGCTTTACTACACAAAATGCTGGTTAGGCTCCTGTGAACTGACAAATTGCATATGAAATCAGTTGTTCAGGAACATCCTGGTGATCTGCTTAAGTGTAAGGACCTCAGAAGATTTTCTGCAGACAAAATGGTGAGTGGGGAAGAGATATTAACAATTACTAATAAGCATTTTAACCACTGATAAGGCAAGCACCTCTCATATATGGAAATGCAACTACTTTTTCTCCAAAAGTGCCCTGTATTTGCAATAGTTCCAACTCATTTGGGTAAATGAGACTTCCTTCCTTCCTTCACACATCATCCAAAGACCACTAGAGTCCACAGAAGTTATTAAATCAAACAGGTTATGGATTAGTCCCTTAAAGAAAGACAATTTTGCAGGAAAATGAAGCATTGTAGTTAGTACTCTCTGACAACAAAGTATATCATATGCATAAATAACAGAATGCTTTAACACTTGCACACTGCTCCTCCTTTTCTTTGCTGTTTTTAGGTTTGTAACTACAATTACTACTAATAGCAGCTTTTAACACAAAGAATTAAGTAAAAGTCCAGTACTCAGTATAATCAGAAGAACTGAAGGAAGCATGTTCCCATTTAGTTTCCAAATGCTGTTCTAATCCCTCCTAAAATCCTAGCAGCTTCTACAGCACTGCATGGGAATCCTTCTGCTTCAGAAATACATCTTATTTATCTATGCAATAGGCAGCTCAAGGCAATAGAAAAATCCACATTAGAAAGAAGCAGAGTGTAATGCTTTTATAGCATCCTATATCAGCCTTCACACCAGAAAGATGTAAACCACCAAATGTCGAAAGAGCGTATTATCCAGGATAAACTGAGCACTGCTGCCACTGTCAACTGCTTTAAGAGATGCGCACTTGAAGCACTGACAGCAATAAGTGAAACTCCTGTTTACATGTTTTTTTAAAAGAAATGCATATCCACATATTTTTTCCCAGATAATGCTGTAAAGTTCTACCAAGAGGTTACTCAAAACAACTGCAAATAAAGTGCATGTACATAAATAACTTTGTCTGACTTTTTGTTTAATGTCCAAGATGATTGGAACAGATTGTATCATGAACTACTTTCCCTTTGGCTAATTAAATAGCCGTCTCCACTTACCATAAAGCATATTCTTATTAAAACAAGTATCTATATTCACTCTGTTGGATAAATTACTTCCAAGTAAGTGCCACAAAGCCCATTACATTCCTGCTTTAGAAATGGATCAGGTCCAAACAGACAATCAAAGGATTTCACTGGGATTATTTTAGATTAGAAAAACTATGGTAGACATGAAGCACTGACAAGATCATAAAGACATAAAGGATAAATTAGTAGTTACATACCAAAGTACTCCAGCAGTTTCTAGCATATTCAAAAAGGTAAAAAAAAAAAGAAAAAAAAGGGAAAAAACCTTATTGTACTAATCTAAACGTAAATGGGAATCTGTTTATGCAGAAATCAAATGTCATGACTAAATGTTATCTCCCATACAAATCAAATAGCTATTTCAAAGCTTAAAACCCAACAATATAAAAGAAATAACCAAGTTCACTAACTAGCTGAGTAGGAACTTATTTCTTTCCACAAGTTCCTTTTTAAATTGAATTGAAAAGACCATGTTATGATCGACCATATTAATGAGTCATTATTGCATAACTGTATTTTTATTGCAGATATATTACCTGCTAAATGATGCTGTTTTTCCAGAAAAAGTTCACAGTACAGATTCTATGGGAATGTTTCCTGCTGACAGTTCCTAAATCTTTCAGAAGCTGTCAGCAACCTCAGAAATCAAGTCTGCAGTACCCTAGCAAGCAGAAGCATATGCACAGGCTTTCTATTTTTAAGCTGCAATCCAAACCATTAAAGAAACACCTTAAACATAAAAGATTATTGAAGATAAGAGGATCCTATCTCACTTGTCAATCTAAAGGGCACTGTCAATTACATGTAATCTAAGCTGCAATTTCTATAAATATAACTTGACATTTAAAATATACTTTTTTCCCTCCACAAACTTCTGCCCAAACTGATTATCCTCAGACCCACATTAACAAATCCTCAAAACTAAAATAAGTAACATCAAGTAAAATAAACATTTCCACAGAGAACACTGATCCATGGGGAACACCCTGCCTTTTCTGTTTACCTGTATCCAGCTTGCTTGTAACACATTCTTCATCCATGTAGCTCATTAAAGGGTGGCAAGTCAGCCAGAAGCTTACAAAAAATTAAGCAAAAAGGGCTATAATTGCAATCTATTACTGAAGATGACCAGACAGAATTTTGAAGAGTCCTCATGCTTCAGTGTAGTGTACTTGTTCTGCTTTCTACATTTTTTGAATGAAGACACAGAAGAACCAGACTCAACTAAGAGTAACTCTTTGCTAGAAATAGGACTGTACCAATACCACAATGTCCTGTTATACACTGAGCATGAGCACAAACATTCCTTACCAAAGCTTACTCGAGAAAACTGTTACCCTTGCTTCCATCAAACCAAGATTACTTTCTTTTCATTATAGTGGCCATTTTCAAAGTGACACGTAAGAATTTGCAGGCACAAACTCAGTTATTGGTCGACTGGATCTTTATGACTAATTTCCTCATTTGCTGTTACGAAGATTTGTCCACATAAACCTGCTACACAATATCATGACTATATTTTAGCATGTTCCTTTGTTTTGGATTTTAGCTAGAAGGTAACTTTCTAAGGAGCATAATGTACTCTAACATACAATATTTCCACGGTGGTTTTTAGCTGGCCTGAACAATCAGAGTAGCTAGGAAACGGCCACAGAGGGAAAGGGAAATTTCCTCACCACAGCCAAGAGTTTGAAGGTTTTATTACCTCTAAGCCGACCTCTCCTACATTCTTCAGGGCTGTGAATCAGGACAAGGGTCATAGTCCAGAAATCACTGGCTGGCAGAACATTTTCTGTGAAGACCATTTCCCCTTCTGCTCTTTGCTTAATAAGCAACAATTCAAATAGATGTGGACCATCTATTTGATAAGCAGTCATTTCCATCAATCTTGCAAAAGCTGCTTTGAGACCTAGTTTAGTAGTCCAGCCCATCATCTGTGAAAGCTACTGGCTACTCACAAACAAGACTAAACCAACTCATAACGCCTGGATGGAATCTATCAGAACAAACTGCAACTGTTTGGAAGGGCAGACAAAATCTGCGGATTTTTAATCTTATCACCATTGATACTGCAGGTTCAACAGTTCCATTCTCATCACATTAAATAAGTGATAGCAAGAATTATTTGTGAAAAGTACTAAGGATTTTTTTTTTTTGGCGAGTCTCAATTAAGCTTTCCAAATAAACACTTAACTGCAGTTGGCACTATAGAAAATGCCGTAAACACAAAACCCACAGTCATATAAATGTTGCTTTAAAAGTGAAACGCAAGAAAAGAAGGTGAAAATGTGGATTATGATTTGCCTTAATGATAGGAAGGAAAGGATGGATCATAAAATATAAAGCATGTGCATGGAGGTACATGGGTATAATTTTATACACACACTTGCATCTATATGTATGCATGTACACACTTCTGGTCTATATGTATATTGGGCATTAGAGAAATTTTTCAGCAAGTAATGAAACCCAATTCAGGATTTCAATTTTGCATACAATTTACAATAAGTAAAGAATATATTTATGGTCAAACTTCTTTCTAAATCCTATGGAGCCTTGAGTCTAGCTTGAGCATTATACTATATACCCTGTATTTTGAATAGACAGAATTTCTATAGAACTATCCATTAAAGACTTAAGACAGAGGTTTGTCTTCAGTCTCAAATCGCTCTAAAGAAATGTACTTATGAAAAACCACCAGCATTGTTACAGCTAAGTTTCTCTGATATATCATACATCACTCACCTAATTGCAATACTTATGATTGGAATAGCCTGACTAAATTTTTTTTAAATTTTCCAAATTGTTTTCCTTTGCGTATATTAAAATTCACTACTTTTAGTCCAAAATTTTGCCATTGCTTCCTCAATGGATATATTAAAGGAGCTCTCAGAATCATTAATCAGATACTTTTATAAACATACACTGAGTTTGAACAAAGCAGGGTTACGTTTTGTTCTAAGTGCATCAAGTCTTCTGCAAAGGATTGATTGTATATGATACACACGAGCTCACTTACTAGAATTGTTCATTTTCTGAGGTGAATGTTCAGCTATATGCCTCGGGGTGCAATTATTGGTCTGAATCACTTTTTGAGGTAGTATATTTTGGTGAGTGTTGGTGGTTACACGTAGGCAAATGCAGACTAGAGGGAGCCAAAGGAGAAGCAGAAAGATGAATGCTAATATTTATCAAGTTAGAATCCAGCTACAATTTAGCAGGTGCAAATGCAAACTTCTAACAATCGTGCAAAAAATTACAAAACCCAGTAAGAACCAGCTCAGTTTAAAGTCTGCCTGTGGTTAAAAAAGCAGGCATAACACCTGCTAACTTACATACCAGATTTTATGCCTTTTATCTGATTTTCTCCGTATTTTTTATCTCAGCAGGCATCTACTATCAGCTCTGCTGACTGACTGTGCCCTCTAGCCAGTCCTTGCAGGCATCAGCTTGTCCTTCAGACTTTCATCCTTCCAGCACATCTCGTTTGTAGCTATCACAGAATCTTTCTTTTTGTCCCTCTGTGGTCCTTCTTGACTAAGACCTGGTATCTTTAAAACCCTTGAGATTCTGCTCTCCAAGGAGCTCTAATTCCCATCTTCCTCTCACTCTTGTTTCTTTCAGCTCACAATATGCTGTGCTAGAGGCCAACTTTTTTTTTTTTCCTGTCAAGGTTTAACAAGCCTTGTAAAATGTGTTACCTCAAATCTCCTCATTTTTATCATGAAGTGAATGAACTACTACTAAACACTTGGGAATTGCTAAAATGGGAAGAAAGGAGTTCCCTTCTGCTGCGGCCTCTAAGTCACGTTTAATGGTGTATTTCAGTTATTTCAGCCTTTCCCAAGAAACAAGTCCTCTCTCTCCTAGAGCAGCTTTTCTTTAAAGCCCAAATTACAGCCACATGGTACTTCCTTGTGAGTTTTTCCTCTCTAAAATGTGTTGTTCCCTGGGCCAACAAACATGATGAGAACCTATAGCTGAAGGTCGTGGGTGGTATCTTCTCTCATAAGCAAGGGAACAGGAATCCATGTCTCCTTTGGACAATTCCTCCTAATCAAGAGCTGCACCTAACTGATAGGAGGCCCTTTTGATCTGTTGTACAGCTGTGTTTAGGACTTCCTCGGAGCAGTAAGGGAGTAACACTCATTTTTTCTTCCCCTCCCCAGGGGTTACAGTGGATGTCCCTAAGAATTCCACCAATACATCATGCCAGAAGGGAATGGGATGGAGTTAAACCAGAAGTTCCCTAGATGTGAGAGAACGGCCCTGTCATTAGATGATCACACTGACTACCTTCTGCTTAGTTTTAGCAGAAAATACTATCCGTCATCTGACAATGGAGGTCCAAGAGCTCTCTGGCTTCTGGTTGCAACTGAAATAAAGCAATGTATCCATCCATACCAGCAATACCTTCTTTATTAAGGCCTGAATACATATTATTCTGAAAGTCACATTTCTAATGGAATCATCATTTAGATTTTCCAAAAACCTTGGGAATAGACAGAGCCTAGCAGATAAGAGAGTCTATCTAGCCTACATTCTGGTATGGACAACAAGAATTAAGAAGTCATTAAATATTTTATTAAAATAAGGTTATTTCTTCTGGTTTCTTTCTTTTGTAGTGTTATTTATATCCGATAAAAGATCCATCTAGTCAAGTATCCTGACTCTGACAATGTCCATCAGACACTGAAGACCACATGAATAAAGGTAAGCATTTAGTAACATTTCTCCAAAATACTTCCCCATCAGGAACAGTAGCACTAGAGTTATATACAGTAATTCTTGATGCATTCCACTCCCCCAGCTCTGATCTTGCCCTATCATTTTCGAACTTGTGCAAAGTTTTAGCACTATGTGATAAGGATTTCCACACTAATTTGCCTCTTCTGCTCTAAAGGACCACCTTCAATCAGGAAGCATCACTCAGAATTCCAGCTTCTTTTTAAACCATAGAACTTTTACACATTCTTGAGAGTAAACAAGAAAAAGTACATTTTTCTTTATCAAACACTTCTCCCTTTAAAATACTACATTTATGCTATTAAATAAAAATATCCAAATAAGGCTTAATATAGCAAATAAGAGATGAAAGAGCAACTAGGTGGTGTTTCTAACAGAAACAACAAAAAAAATCAAGCAATCCAGGAAAGAGACTTCTGTGTTGCTTTCTTAAAACATATTTTCAGTTTATCTGATAGAATGTAGGCCGTGAGGTGCCATTAAACATGTTCAGCCATAGTGCATGCTGCCATGGTCATGCCCAGGTGTCCTCCTTGCCAGAACTACTGCTCAGGGTCCTTTACCACTGCAGGAAGACATTATCAAGAGCCCTTTTGTGCCTGCTGGCTTCAGAGGTACGGGAAGCTAAAGCAAAGGATGGTATAGCCTATAAAATACACGTGACTGTGGTGCCTTTAGTTTCAGCTTTCATATTTTTCGGATTTTGTGCTGCATTAGTGTGTGGCTCTGGGCTTCATGTAGAGTGTTAGCAGGTTCTCCTCACGGTTTAGTTAGACAAAACAATCGTTTTCCAGCCTGAGAACCAAGGACACCATTGCAGCTTCAGGCCCAAAAAATGTAAACAACAGTGAATTGAGGGGGGCAAACTGGAAGGATGGGACTTTGTGACCTGGAGCTGCGGTTGGACAGTTGACCCCGATATGTAAATGGGCCAAAACTTATAAAAGTGTGAAAACACGTGACTCGTCATCTATCTTGGGTGTAGCCTCAGCCGGGCTCTTGCACTGCCCAGGGTGTACGCTGTGAAGGTCTTTCAATAAATATCTACCTTCTTCTTCTAACTCTGTCTAGCCTCCCGTCCAGGTAGCCTCTTTAGGCATCAACTGCCTCAGACAAACTTTCTACTGTGTTTCTGCACAGGGAGGGACTCATGTAGAGCAGTACACAGTTCCTACCATCACACAGTAATTTCTTGTGAAGTCTTTACCACACAGGCAGCATGGCAAGGCAGTGCTGAAGACAAGAGTTTCCAAGAAATACTAGAAGATATAAAATACAGGCTTACACAAGTGCCTTGCACAGGTAAGCACCCCCTCCACTGGCCTTAAGATGATATCTGCACCACCAGACCAGGGGTAGAACCTGTACATGCATCTGATTACACACTCCGGAGGGCACATATGCATACACTGATATAGTCACAGAAATGCAGAAGATGAATGCCAAGCTGTAATATGGCAATATTTTCTCTCTAGAAGTGTATCAATATAGGTTTATTTTTAAAGTCTATAGCTGATTTCAACTGTGGGTCATACCAGCTTCATCTAATAGCACACTCATTTATCAAATATGTTGTACTACATCACCAAGAAAAAGTGTGAGCTGCTTTCTAAATCAGCTGTATTTGCCAAGAGTATTTTGGACAATGCCACCTGCCCAAGGAATTATTTCTGCTAAGATGTGTCTTAAAGCCCTTAAAGGCTGTGGGGGTGCTTCCACTTTTCAGTAAAATCAATGGACACCCTTGACTTCAGTGACAACAGAGTAAAGTTTCATGCCACAAAAATATAATGCCCACAATATTTGTCAAAGCAACCTCATTCTGAGATCCTCTGTCACTGTGAGGAAAACCCAATTACTGACTCCCTTAAACTGAACTGTGGTTTAAGACAAAGCGCTAAATCAAATTCAGTCATACATGGCCTAGGGTTTAAATATGTATTTTAAAGGGACAGTTAAATAGCAGTTTAGGCACCACATTCACCAGCTAATTCATGTTTAAAATAAGTCTGATGCAATCTGAAATATGTAGTATGTTTACACTTCAGAATGAAACGTTTGTTGGAGTATCTGAGGCAGTTCAGTGTCAGAAACATATAAACCACAATTGTTCAGCATTCGGTGAGTCCACTTGCTCAGAGATGCTTGTTTAAAGCTCAATTTTATAGCATGGGACTGGTTGGTATAGAAATACACATGGTATTAAGGTCAGCTAGTTAAAAGACATCAGTTCATATCTGCTGGGATGGAGTTGGAAGTCCTAAATCACACAAGGCCTTAGAACTGATGTATGAAGGACAGCTAGACTGAGGGAAAGCCAGTCCAGGATGGTGAAGAAACGGAACAAGCCAAAGGAGAGAAGATAATCACTCGGAAATTGCATTAGTCTGGATTGTAGATTCTCTTAAAATGCTCCCAGAACTGCCCTATGCCAGAAAGATGTTTCCTGAAATGCCAGCTGCCCATTTCAGACTTTAGATGCATATTTTTTTAAACTTCTAGAATTATTAAATAATTAGAAAATAAAATGAAAATTAGTATAACAACAGAACAAAATTGTTTTTAACAAAAGCATTATTTTATGCAAATACAGGCATAAGGAATAATATTACATTCATGATTATGAAGATTGCTAACAGATATTTGAGTGCCAGATTTTAAAGCTGAGGATTTTTATTAAATTCATACTTAGAAGATTTCAGTGGCAGACAATCCAATATACTTCTATATCAGCAATAGTACAATGTAATGAGAAAGAGCTGATACTTGTGAAGTCAACATCATCATCTGTTCTAGTGCAGGCAAAATTTAAGTGATTCCTACTATTTCTGCCACTTACCTCAGCCCTTCCCTTTTATCACATCTTATATTTGTGTTGATTCCCAAGTAGGCCACTGAAAGCTTTTTAGCTCACAAGAAAACCAGGTACTGGGGTCAGCCTTTCAACATTCAAATGTACAGCTGGCAGGTAGGATTAATCTAAAAGTATCCCATAGTTCTCTTAACTCTTAGAGCGATTCCTTCATTCCCACTAATAGCACCTTTTTACCCAAGTACAGTAAGTGTTAAGCCTCACAAACCATGAAAACTTTGGATAACAGTGGCTGTACATCAAGGTCCATCAGGTGGTGGATATCAAACTGCTGTTCTCAGTGCTGTGGGCTCCATATATTAGCAGTCAGAATAGTTGAATCAGCACACAAGTCCATTTCTTGAAAGGTATTAATCTCTTTAAAGGTGAAGAATTAATAACAGTGAGAGAGAGAGAAAGGGTGAGAGTAATGCAATCTGTTACAGGACTGGGAAAGTGCAAATGAAGATTAGAGCCGTAGTTAGCTGTCGCAAGAGATTGCAGCCTCTGGTGAACAAACCCTCTCAATTCACTGGCATTTGTCACTCTGCTGCATTCTAGCCTAAATTACATTTAAAATAATTTTGAGACAGTGGAATTGTTCATAACCTGTGTATAAGAGACTATGAGTATGGCAGGGAGGCTAGAAGTAATGAAAAGTGGGAGATAGATTCTTTATTGATCAACATGTACACCTTGCAGAAGAAATAGGCAGAAGGGAGCAAAGCAGTATGGATTTTCAAGCTTGTATTAAACTACAAGATGGAAATAACTGCAAGTACAGAACTGTCTGCAAAAATTCAGAGGCTCAGCAGGGCTTTTAAAATAATTTGTATTTCTCTAATCTCAGTCTTCTATTGCAAGTGTTTCAGAAAAGACAAATGAGGATCAGGAATAGATCTACAGAGGAGATGCAAGCAGGTCAGATGTCCTAATATGGTCAGCAGCTACACTAAACCCTCGTAGGACTGGAGCTGAAGGATGACAACTGGAACCTCCAGTTTAGAAGCCATTTCCCATTACCTCCCTCTGCTGTTGAAATCAATCCATCAAGGAGGACGGAGCCATTCTGGGTTTGGGAATGTGCTGGGCTGAGGACTTCAGGCTTTTGCCAGCACCAACACATCCACTAAGAGAGGGGATTGGTGGTCCTGGATCTCAACACCCAATGCCACCCAGTGCAGTAAAAGTTTGCTTAAGGTGTCTGCTGCCAGTAGAGCTGCAGGAGAAAGTTGTTCAGAACTTCCTTTTCAGAGCAAGTACCCAGCCCAGTGAAATGATGGATGACGCGAAAGACACATCTTCAGCCAGGCTAGTTCTGCCAAATCCCATAAGAATAATTTTGGGATTAATTTTGCTTGTGCTGTGAGGATTCACAGCTGTTATATATTTTTATCTTTACTAATACATACTATTTACATATATATATATATATAGATATTAACCCTTTTCCTTCATTTGTTTTACCTACTCTGGCTTACAGCTTCAAGGATAACCTGTGCTAAGAGAGCCCATACACTTATGATGAGGAAAAACTATTGGTACAGTTATGTCCTTTTATCATAATTTTGTATCCCTTTATTCTTGGCATAGGTAGGAAGATTCACAGGTACACCTGAGAGAGCTGCTCTAAACCCCTCTGTTTTCATTTCCCTATTTTGCCAGTTGCTGAAGTGTTCCATGAACAGGCCTAAATCTTTTCAATCTTCTTCAAGCTCAGTAGGAGAACTCATGTAGAAGAGTTTGAAAGACTGAAGTCTAAGTATTTCATTTTAGTCTTGCAAATTAATTTATGAGCAATGGCATAACAAGGTAATAGGAGATTTTTTGTTACTGTTTCAGAGAAAAAAACATGCAAAAAGCGCTGTAACTCTGTTGTATGGCAAGTAGCCTTCATACAAACCATGGTCCAAAACACTGTACGAAGTCACATAAAATAATGGTTTAAGTTACATAATGCAGTTACAAAGACATTGCATGATTAATAAATTAAAGTACTTGATCATAAATCCAACGAGAGAGAAATTAACAAGCATAAGCAAGGCTGAAAGATACATTTTAAGATGGATGTGAGAGAAGATGGAAAATCAGTGAAGCAGACACAAAAAAAAGCTTAGTCCATGCTGGTGAAGCACAGAAGTGGAGTCTTGTGATGAGGAGCTGTGATTAAGGACAGAAAAGCTCTTGCCAAAAAGGGTGGAAACAGCAACAAAGTAGCTGGTGTTCCAGTGTCTTGTTGCTCATCCTGCCAATTTACCCCTAGAGAATGGGATGAAGTACAGTCAGCTTAGACTGGTAGTACTTAGAGCAATTGATTTTGCTCAGATAGAAAAAGAGCTGGAAGACATGGAAATAGAAGCAGAACAGGTCGACTGGATCTGAGAGGACCACTGTGGCCACAGCTGCAGGAGCGGCAAAGGCAAATGAAGATTCAGTGAGCCGGTATAGAGCAGCAAGCTGTTTTGTACCTGGCACATTTCTATCCAGCAGGAGCAGAATCAGAGCTCCTGGAGGATGTGTGCTGTAGAGGTGACATTCAGAGGCAATGTAAAAGGTGATACAAACCAGGTCCTCTACACCAAGGTGAATTAACTGCAGTCAATCACTTGTCTCAAACTCAGTCTATGCATGTCCTGATAACTGGCGTGAGTCCTACACTAGGGATTCTGAATTGGCTTTTCAAGGAAAAATTAAAGTCAACTTTTAGTCTAAATACACAATGTCTGTGAACCCAAGCACAGTTCTTTACTGCTTTCCCAATTAGCATATTGCTAAGAGGCAAACCAAGCAAGGCTCTAGAGAAATTCTGAGGCATAAGCAAAGTGATCTTTAAACTAGGTGCTTCACAAAGTCCACAAGCAGCTTTCAGCTTCCTCCTTAGTCAACAATAAAGAACCAGGTAACAAAAGCTTGTGCTGAGTTCCAGGTATAGGGACACCAGTAGCTTTCTAGAAGTCAGTTGTAATCTGGGCAGCACTATATTGACATAAGGTCTACGGACACTGAGGCCATCGTGACGCTAATTACAAAGGATTTTAAGAACTCAGATTCTTTTTATTTTTCAATTTTGTGACATGTTTCTTTGGTCTGGGGGCAATGCTGGCTGGGATCAGCACCATTTTCCCACACCTTCTGCAAAGAGAAATCCCTGCTCTAGCACCAAATATCCTTTTCAATGGTAAAGGCCTCCTTTCCTTTTTACTTGCTCACGAAGAACATCACCTCCCACCTCACTCACCCTGTGCCAACTGCCACTGACAATGGGTGACTAATTTACAAGGTATTTTCATTAGAATGCAAACTCACCACAATTTTACACAAAACAATATCTGAATGTGAAGCCATGTTAGTAGACGAAGACTGAAAGAGTGCAAACAGAATTCCTAACTGTGCTGCACATATCCTTGGGACAAGATACCATCAGTTAACCCTTTGTAGTAAGCAGCAGTGACTTTCCACACAGTATAACAACGAGAGTCTGCCACTAAAGTATTGGACCAGTCTCTGCCCCACTTTTCCATCATATATTGAAAACATTTTCCAGACAGAGCACCTTGTCTTTAAAGCTACGATAAAACCAGAAACAAAATGGGAAGCAGAAAGATAGGAATTCAACCCAGTTCGGTCTAATTTTTAAATGAAGTCAGTGTTTTTTTTACTCTAGATGCCTGCTTACTTATTCAACTCAAGTTCACTCTTAGGGGGATCTTGTCAATAAAGTCAAATCAGGCTCTCTGTGAGCAGGGAGGTTTTTGAGGGTCTTTTTTGAGGGCTTCATTAAAAGCAGACAGTTTCTCTAACCTTTTAGCAGAACCTGTTATCTGATGACGTGAATTAAAGTCTCTCAAATGACTAATAATCATATCAAGGCTGCCATGTCAGCTTGTAGATTTGAATAAGAGGGTCTGAAAACATTTGCATGCCTCGATGTGCCAGTGCTAAGAAGCTAATGTGATAGTGCTGTCATAAAGCACTGGAAAGACATGACTTAATGTAATCTGTCATGTCATATGCTAATCTTCAGCCATTACTTGAGTGCTGTAAGTAAGTAGAAAGCATTTGGGAGAAATCCTTTTCAATTTCTCTGAGTACCACTTCTGCTGCTGGTCAGCTCAAATGGGTTTTGTGCATTTAATGCAGAGCTCAAGTCAAGTTGGTTTAGGTCACACTTAATTAACCAGCACATTGATGGGTTGGGCTGGTACAACACTACAGAATATGGGTATTCCTGATACTGCCTAACAAGTAAATATTTCATATGCTGATGGAAAAACTAAAACCAAATAAAAATAAGACTTCCTCGGTCCTCGATAATAATGTGTCCATTTCACAAAAGCACTGACTTTTTAAAAAGATTCTGTTTTCTATGCATTTCAGCACCTCACTTACCTTGCTTTTATGTGTAAAGACAATTTAAACAAAGATGATTATAAAGAGTTAAAGACATTTCCATTGGTAACTGCAAACTTTTAAAGCACCTAATCCGGACTTGTCATTTAAACTACAATAGAAAAGAGGCAGGTTTAAATGCAATGTACTTTTTAATAAGAACAGAGAAAATGATCAAAGGAAAAATTTTACTTTACTTATTTATTTTAGGAAAACGGCACCAACATTTTTTTAATACACAGAAGGTAGAAGAGGAAGAAATTCTCGCACTGCTAAGTACAGCATGTGGAAAAGAAAATGAAACATATTAGTGAGAATGACAGAAATTTCAGGACAATTTTAGCAAAGTGTGAAGGGATTTTGAGTCAATACTTGAAGGTTATTTTAATAATAGCTACAGCCTATTCAAATAAAAGCTTAAGAACCCTGTGCCTTTTGCAGCTACGAGGATGTTTAGCAGGGCTTAGCAGTTTGCAACCTGCCCCAGCTAAACCTGAAGTCTTTGTGCTCAAGGATTGCAGATCATTTCGATTAGGACTGTCATAAAGAAATGTGGGAATATTACACTCACACCAAGAACACGAAAACTTTCTTTATTCTGTTTTCTTGGTGGTCACATCGGAATCAAATCCTACAGAAGTGAGACATTTCACAGAACTACAGGAAAGAGAGATAGACAGTCTTTACAGTATTAGGTCATTATGTTCATACTCTTGCCAGTGCTGGATTGTTCCCCACAGTAAATTCTGAAGTGCTTCATTCAGTCTAAATTTGAAACAACTCATTTTAATAGGGCTTCCACTATTCCCAAAGGGAAAATGTAAAATATTCTTACCCTCCAGCATCAAGTGTGGCCTTCCTCTTTTCATATCTAAGCCCCCACCCTGCCTTGCTACAGCATAGGGAAACCTGTGTTATCATTTCAAGCCTCAGTTTCCCTTGCTGATCAAGAAACGGATCAATTCTTCCCCTTCTAGAGGAATAAAAAGATACAAAATATGCTGTCAACTCTGTATGAGAACAGTAATCCTTCAGTTCTTTAATACTGGGATGTTTATTTACAGTCTCCAGCTAAAGATCTCCTTCCTTAACACTGAATGGGTTTAATCCTTTAAAGACCAGTCTTTTAGAGACTTTTTTTCCTGAACTTCCTCATCTGCTAATGACAGCACTACAATGAAATAAAGCCCTCTGACTTTCTGCATCACAGAGTGTGATGGCAGGTCTTCCTCCTATTCTCATTAGACATACCAATTGGAAAGGCAAGGACTTAGGGCAGATGCAACCCCAGGACCTCAAGCCTTCACCAGTTTACCAGTGCAGTAAAATGAAAGCTCAGGTCTTTGTGATCTGTCTGGCTTTAAGTCACCTGAGTATTTCTGCTGTGGAGTAACTCAGGACCAAAGCTAGCCCAGCCTTACAGACAAGAGTTTTAAAGAGTGCCTTTTCCTGATTATTGAGTCATGTCTGTAGTCTAACAGATGTCACTACCATGAAGCTTCCTCAGATAAACAGCCAGAATACATCAGCCAACCAACTCATCTGTATTTCTTTTACTCTTTTCTCATAGGGAGCGTTCATTATTCCAACTTCTTAATATTTTTTGTTAGTGTTATTTGAAGTCCTCCCAAACTATTACCTGAGTAGCTTTGGATGTAATGGTGTCCAGAAGCATTGCTAAGATGAAGCTCCTCAGAGCTGTGAGAGGAACTGTGTATCTAGGAAGTGAGGCTGATGCATTTCATTGTCCTGTACTGTATTTAAGGGGAAGCATTCACTATTTCACTCACCGACAGACAGAAGGGGCTATTTTCCCAGATGAACAGATAAGCAAGCTAGACTTCAGCTATATTGACTTGGTTGTCTGCTACTGATCATTGCAAGGAAACATGTTTTTCAGAGTATATACCTTTTACTAGAGAAAAATATCTATTCAAATCACAGTGGGCTTTGTCTTTGCTGGATCAGCTTGAGCTGTAACTCCACTTTTGCATATAACTTGAGTTCCATCTGCACATAGTAGCCAAGTTTTGGAGGAGGACCTAATGCTTACTTAATTTGAAGTCACTCTTTCAGTGAGATGACTTAGGAGGCATTTTAAAGCATAGGTGGTACTCTCGGTCTATTTCCAAAGCATCATTGGCTTCTGAAGGCCATCCAAAATCTGCAGGTCAATATTTGGTTCACCTGCTGAGGATACCATGAAGGTATGGTTACCACCCACCCATGATGATACTTGCCAACCAGGAGGAGTGTGCTAAAACTACCTCCTGATTTCCCTTGTAGCCAGCCATTGGGAAGAAGTATTTTCAGTTACTGTCATCTGAGTTGGCAGGTTATGACTCAAAGTCTGTGTGCATGGTTACACACAGAGTTATCTAAACAAAGCAATCAAGGTCTAAGCTAGTTCAAAATTACTATTTATTGGTCAACAGAATGGCATTTATCAAGTGTCACAAAAATATGGAGCACCAAAAAAGAGTGTAAAGGTATCCATTATTGTAAAACACTTACAATTGGTTTCCAAAGTTTGTAATAAACTTTTAAAATAAGGTGAAATGTATCCTAAATTTTTCATGGTTTATGTTCAATAGACTATAGGAAATCAGCTCAAAATTACAGTATTAAACTATGAACGTTTGTGTGCATCATTGCAGATAACCACCTGAAAGATGTAAATCAATAATATAACAGATGGCACAAAGAGAGATTGTTTTCATATGCAAATGGAATGACTTAAACTAGTACAAATCGGAAATCAAGACTGTTCAGCGAAAGGTTTTCTGAAGGTTATCAAATTTATATTTATTAGAGATTTTTCTATATCATTAAAGAGAACATTAAGACTGGAAAATACAAAAGTGACATCCCCCACATTGCTTCCTTACATAGCAATATGATCTCCTTCTTCAGCAATATGATGCAGCAATACCAAAAGGGGACAGAGTTTACATACAGGCTGACTAAACTAAGATTCAGAAATAATATCACGGATTATTAACAGATTGACTGCAAAAAGAAGCAGTTAAAAGCAGAGAGAAGAATGAAACTGTTTACAGCCTCCTCAGTCCATTTTAAACTGTTTTCCTCCACCTGACTTTTTCTAATTTACGGTTTGATCTCTCTGTATGAGAATGATCACAGTGGTGATACCAAAAGAGATTTGGTGACGCTGGAAGACACCTTACAGGCTAGTTTTATAGGACTCTGACATCCAGGTAAGAAAAACGCATTGAGGATCCCTTTGTATCTATTTGCCAATTTTAAGGTAATTTGCTGATGAGATTTCTTACATTCTGTTATATGGATTAATGAAATTAATATGAACTAAAGAACAGTGTTTTACATTTTCACTGAAATATGGTCCTATTTTTTGATATAACACAAGAAAGCCATACTCAGTATTCTCTGGGTCTCACTGGATAAAATCTTTGAAATTAGGAATTAAGAAAGCTGTTTCCTCATTTAGAAAACCTAGCATTTACCATATTAGATTATTCAGAAATACCTGGACATAAGGAAGTCCTCCCACCCACACCACCATTTTCCACAAGCTGAATATTTGTAGAACATCACGGATGTCGTTTCCTGTTCTCAAGATACATCTGGTAATGTCATCAGGCACAGTCACTGGGGTGGGTCCCCCCATTTTCTTTGGCCCAAGTTTTGACCTCCCCTAAAAAGAGGTATTTAAAGCCAGTGGGCACAGTTTAGTTCCTTGCTTTTCCATAAGCAACAGGGCCAATGGCAAACAGTCAAAATATTCCCTTAGAAGCTTGAAGTTGCATTAATATGAGCTTGGGACTTTACCAGGTCTTTGAATGCAGAATTTAGACTTTTCTACTGTAACACTACACATATGAATGTTCTGAAGCTTTCATTACCTGCAGGCTTTTTTTAAAACAGAAGAATGTTTGATTTGGATGGTTGTATTAAATTAGGGGATATTAATGGATTATACCCACAGCCTCGATAGTAATTGCCAGTTGTCTACAAGTAGCTAGTTCTATATGAAGGCCAAAATTATCAAAGCAAACCACAAACAATAATTCACAAGCACAAAACGTGTGTTCTCTGTTTATCTTTCTAGGTTAGTGCCTCCAGTCTAGGCAGAAACTTCATTACTTCTCAGATAAAATGGCTGCAGTTAGAATTCCGAAACTCAGCTTTATTTACAAGTGAATGTACAGTTTTGGGGCAATTGTTGTGGCATGGCCACCTTAGAGACATATACATATTCACAGCCAGACCTAAAATGAGTGTAATTGAAAGACAGCAAGAGAAAAAGGATACTGGAACTTCCTTAGTCCTATTGTACAGGCAAACAGAGGGCTTCAGATTTTCTTTCATAAGCACATCACCCCCAAACCCAAGCCATAGTATACATATATAGATACATGTACGTATGTGTGCATGTAGAAACACAAAACTTGCATTATTGTTTTATTGCATAATGCTAAAAATATAGACTGCAAAGTGAAAGAGAAACAAAATATTAAAACTAATAAATTAAATGTAAGAAAAAAGGTTATCTGAACTCTTTATGAGATGAAGCATCATAATGCAAATTGCTGTTCAGGAGTGCCAACCTAATAATCAACAACCTGATAGATAACCAACAACATAATAACAACTAACAGAAAAAGTACATCTGAATGGAACAGATCAGTTCTGAAGTCTCAAGAAAATTAACTAAAATATCTAGAGAGGGCTCTTGCTTATGCATAGAGTTTCAAGTGAGATTAATATACCTTAAAACCCTTGCAAATAGCTAACAGGGCAGTTGTGCCCCCACAGGAGCATTTGTGTCTGAGTGCTATAACTACTAATGAAGTCTGTTCACTATTAGCTGCGACTGGACACACACATATTGGGATCCAATGCCTAATGCTACTGCAAACTCAAGTTTGTACAAGTCTGCCAAAACACCTATACCATGCATTTGCACAGAGTCTAGTATTTGCTCTAACAACTTCTATGCAAACAGTTATAAAACTGAAGCCACTGGGGCGGAAAAAAAAGTATATGCACCAGCCACCCCTGACTGGAATCATATCTATCCACAATAGTTACACAACAAGCAATGGCTTCTCAGACTTCTGTCTGGTACAATTTGAAAAAAAAAATAAATCTGCTTTTCTCTTCTAGGTGATTTTTCATATTTTTTTATTTTATATTTTATAGTAGCTATACATAGTATAGACGAGAAAATGCCTGTATCAACACAGAAAACCATTCTGGACAGGAATATTCAAATGCTAATGCATAGCATATTTATTTTCAGAGTAGCTGTGGCTTGAGTACTCTAGGCATCTTCAAACATAGACACAGTTACATCTCTAGACTGAAGTCTCACATAGCAGAGTTAACTTCATAGTGTAAGAAACAGAACAGAATAAGAATATGAGCAATGCCTCTTACGATTTGCTCACTGTTGTTTTCATAACTTTGCAAAAAATGATTTTTTTCTTTGGGAAGCTGGCCCTTTGAAAAAAGTAGCAGAAGTACGGGTCGTGTTATTTACTTCAATGTTTTGAAATTTCACCATCGACATTCACTCTGACAAAGAACCAAGGAAACCAAAGAGCAGGTGGAACAGTATAAGAATGTGCTAATAGATGCAAAAGTAAAAGTTCAACTAGGTGAAAAAACCAACACATCCTCTAATCAGAGCAGTTCTGAGAACTGAGATGCTGAAAGTAAACAACAAAAGATTGGGTGTCTGGAAGGAGCTCCCGGAAGAGTAGAAATGTAATAGAAATGCCTCCTTCAAGAAAAGAGAGGTGTAATAGTCACTCCCACAAAGTTTATGCTTTCATAAGGCAGGAATCCTGCTAGAATCCTGTTTTCAGATAGGATGAGAGAACAGAAATCAAGTTCTAAGTATGCAGTGGTATCAGTTTGGAAGAAATGACAAATTATGAAGAACAACATCATGAGATGTGGAAGCCACTTGATCTTTTGAAAATTCAAGTTAATAGATATTAAATGCAATTTGGTGAAGTGCTCACCCATGAAGGAAACAAAGCCTACAAAATGATAAAATACTGTAGGTCTGCTGATCAAGGAAAGATTACTTTGAAAATATATTATATTGAAATGTTTGCTGTACAAAGAGAGAGTTATTTGTCAGATGGAAAGCAGACAGGCATTCTCATGTGAATTTAGCAGCCTCCAACCACATGGCTATGGCTAGGGTGTAACAATCTAAATCCCATTTTATTTTAGATATGAAATGGGATCACTGTGTTTCTGAGGTGTCAAGGTTTCTACTATCTGAGCCAAACTCAACTTCATGGATGGTGAAACATTTTTTTAAAGGATTTTAGACTTCAAAATAGCTGTTACTAAAGGGCTGTTCAGATGAGCTTTGAGTCAGATTTGATCTGTACGGATGGCTTCAAAAAGGATTAGTCCACACACAGGGAACAGACACCAATATCCCTACTGGGGGATCACACACAGTACTTTCTCCATCCCTAAGAGTATCACTGGAATTCACTGCTATTACCATCATTATGGCCACTTCCCACATTATGTTTTTCTGTTTTGAGTGCCAGGTAATCATCTGCAGAGTAGGCAGGGTTTGTTTATTCTAGACAAAAATCTAAAAATAAAGTCTATTTTTATTAATATGGAAAAAATTGTTTTTAAAAAAAGGAGCACAAAAATTCAACACAAAACTCAAACCATACAAAGCTAATATAGAGAGGAGAAAAAGCAAATAGTCCTCAAAAATGTTAAAAAAAATTAGGCCAAAATGAGTCACCAGCAAGATCTTCAGATATGTCATAACAGCATTTAGCTATTACAGAGGGTAAAAACAGCTTTCTGAAGTCCTCCGACACTTTCTGTTTAGTCCAGCCTAGGATACCCATGGTCAAGAATTGAAATTCTTCTCATCTAGAAGGACAAGTATCTTCCAATACACTACTGTGTAGCCTTTAGGGAAAGCAATGTTTCCAGCAGGCAACATTCTTTTCTACAACACTCTTCTAAACTACCCGGAAACTTTGTGAAGGTAAGCTGAAGGAAAATGACTTTATTTATCAACACAGAATCTCCTCTTTCTTTTCCACTCCACCCTCTTTGGCATGCTTTTGCCATTACGGTATATTACCTCAGGATTGCTGAGATTCTTCCAGAGGTAAGAACTGGGAATAAAATATGGAAGAAAAGGGAGGAGGGAAAAATCTCAGGTTCATGGCTTTGTCTGTGTGCTTATGTCCATATGCCTTTTTTTCCCCTTCCTACTGTCTTCTGCCAAATAAAAATATATTCTGTGTCTGCTATTGTATTGAAATGTCTCAGGCAGTTCATCAGTCTATCACAGCTAATACTAGTCTTAGTCATTAAACAAAAAGTGAATACTTTTTCCCTGGCTCTTTTTATATATACAAATCACTCCTTAAAATTGCCTCAAAATCCACTTGCAAGTACTTCAACTGACATTAACATGATCTAGAGAACTCAGTTCCTGTAGTATATGTAGGTGCTACTACTCTTCTCTTGAAAAGCAAAGGTTGTTTATATTGAGTGTCATTCATTCACTTTCACCTTCACCCCTACAGAAGAAAGTGCCAAGATTCCACTTTCAAAAGGATCCGACCTTTGACCAATCTGGTTTACCCCACAGGCTGAGGAAGGTTTGACAGAGCAATAGAGGAAGTCTGACCTACTCTTGTTCTGTGAAACAGACTGGAAATGCAAACTATTAAGAAGCAGCATGGCTTTACTACTCAGCACACAAAGGACAATAGTAAAGAATGCAATGAATGAAGTGTTTCCCAGACCCTCAGCTCTTAAACCTGCAACATTGCAAATAATGGTGATATACAAACTTTTCTCAATTTTTAATTAATAATGATGTCTTAGTTTGGGGTGCAAATATTCAAGATTTAAAGTGTAAAATCACGAAGCAGAAAAAAGAAACATTGTATTGAATAGTAAACAGAAGAAAAGTCATTTAACTAGGGTGAAGTTGGAAGCCTGTGGACTGTGGTCATTGGAAGTGAGGTACCTGGGATTGAGAAAGATTGCTGATGAGAGTAGCGCAAATGGGGTGTTGACTGACTTAACCACTTATTTCCTTGCTCTTTGTTTGTGTTGGCATACAGGAAGTCTAGCAATCTTAACCAGAAGCTGATAAAATCTGAGTGTGTGGCTAGGTAGACAGAGAAGTAGAGAGTAAAAGTGTAATATACATCAGCGCAGAGCATAAATAACATTGGGTAAGAAACTAGAACAGCTTTGTTTCATACATCACAAAGTAGAGACAGAAGTACTATGTAGCATTCTACAACATGGAACTGAATAAAAGTGAAAAAATTAAATTGAAGACTTTAGCTCAGTAGGAGGCAGTAGCACTTGCAAACTTACTTAAATGAGGTTCAAGATACCATGTATATCTCCATATATGAATCATTCTGTTAGTAAGTAAAGACACACTACATAATTTCAGATACAGGGTCTGGCTCACCCAGTCCAGCTCTCCCACAGAGAGAGCCTGGATACATTCTTTGTTTTAGGAATGATTGATGCCAGGTCTTTTGAGCTTTAAAGGAACCCAAGAAAAGATGTCATGTTCAAAAAGAGTAAATGACAATATAGAAAACAGGTAAGCAGACTGTGTTTTATAATAATCAATCTACAACAAACCATCCAGGCACAAACAAATGGCAAGACTGAATAGTACCCGTTCAGAAATGCTCCAAGAGTACCTACTCTTTTTTTTTGTTTAAGTGACAAGATACCTAGTGTTTCTTCATGACAAGTTCTTTGTCACAATATCCTAAACCAGTACAAGGTAAATAATTCGTGACCTTCATCTAAAATTGCAAAGCATATTGCAGTGAATCATATATAGCATTTTGCATGGTTAACAAATTGCTGAAAAGAACTACAATGCAATGCTTAGGAAACCAGGCTTAGACTGTGCTGCAGTATCAGCTCTTTGTTTTTCTGCTTGGTTCTGTCTCATTGCTATGCTCAGAACACTAACTGCTCTGAATACTCTAATTTGATACTCTGCTGGTGTGAAGTGATCAACATCTCAGTGATCTTTGCTCAGTTGTCTGACAAGACAAAAAAATAGGAAAGGCAAGTATGGCAAAGGGTAAGTCCAGTCTTTATTGACTGGAGATGTTTGCAAAGGCAGAGAGAAAAATAGAGTGAAGGTATTCACACTGCCAATATCTAACAAAGGAGGACAGGCAAATGCCCTATGTCATCAGTAAACAGACAGGCTCTTCTAGAGTTTCATTTATGGGAATAAAATTTTCCTCTGTGAACAATTTGCAAATGTTTTGCTTTGTATTTCTTGCCCCCAGTTTTTCGTGTTTTGGTTCATTTGTTTTTGTTGGGAGTTTTCTAAGTTTCCTAACTTGAACTTGCAATTGCAGACCTAAAGAAAAACTACTGTTAGTTCTTTCTTCCTGTGAATTGGACCACACAGCTGGATCTTCTATTTGTTTAAAAGCAAAGGTCTAAGCTCTGGAAGATGCTGAGTGCTCTCAGCTTGTTAACTTCATAGATCAGAAAATCACTTGACAGCGGTACAGATCCAATTATTTTTTGATTACTTGGTCTGCCGTCTCTCTGTCTCTCTCAGGCAGACTTTTCCCCTCCTAGACTGTTCTACCCACCTCACTACCTCTGTACAACCTCTTCTTGCTTTTCCCTTCTGAACTACATATGCACACATGTAACAGCCCCCAGATTCCTTCCTTCCCAGGATGGCTGGGAAACAACCCAACCGTTAGAAATTCCTCCATTTTCTTCACAGAGATTTCACACTCTTTATAACCAACAAGCATGAAAGATGGCAAGATAGTGACCAAGAAGTGTCCAAGAGACACTTCTAGCCAGTGTAGAAGCGGGCGTGGCCAGAAACTGGACACTTCATTGTGTCACTTCTGGTTTTGTCCTGTAGCACATCAGCAGAGCTTCCTCACAAACTGTATGCATTTTGAAAATGCCTTTTTTTAAAGGCTGGACTCTTATTTCTAAAGCATCGTAAATTTTCATACCACATTTCAAACTGTAAAATAATTTTTAAAACCTGTATTCTAGTCAAGAATTTACTAATTCAAATTTACCATTAGACAAGCGACACATGAAGAGCTTAATGAAAAAGTGTTGGGGTGAGAGCTTGGTTAAAGACAGGATTTGAACAGGTACATTTCAAAGATACAATGCAATTAGAATTGACCTACCTTTAGGTTTGTGTAGCGGAACACAAATTTTAAAAAGAACTGTGCCAGTCTGCTACAGTAGCTTGTTCCAGACTTCCCTATCTCTGTGATATAGCGTGTATGAATTATATATAACATTAGCCAAAATCTAAAGGTATAATAGCAACAAAACCAACGCCTCCATACAAGTTGAGAACTGTCTTTCAGCCAGTATGCATGATTGTCTACATAAATTAATTCAATGAATAGAATACGGAATATCATTAACACTTTTTCTTCATCTATCTTCATTTTCTAAGCAGCTCAGTTAAAAATACTTTTTTAAAAGTGCTGTTTCTTTTTCATTGCTGTTAGTTTCACATGTTAAACAAAGACAGACCAACCTTAAGCCTTTTGATAAATATGATACCGTGGTAACTGCAGCATTCACTTTGTATCCCATTTCTCCAAGTTCCTGTCAGCCAGATGTCACTTGCAATGCAAACACTAGAAAAATATGAAATAATAATTTCATACATCATCTATGCGAGCACGAGCCAGTCAAACATTCAATACAAATTCAAACTGCTACTACACATAAAGCAAATATCATCCAAATAATATTTAGAATGATTGAAAGGCTTTTGATTTGGAAGTGTATTCTCTTAAGCTAAGTGGTCCCCAAGACCATCCAGAAAATTCAATTGTTTCATTTTAAAATGTTTTCTGCCCAAAATTATATCAAATCCTAATGTCTCAGTAGAAACACATGGGATTGGATTGCTGACTGGGCGCCCGATGTCAAAGAGGAATCTAATTTTCCAATGGCATTTCCTCATACTGTCTCACCAAAACACAAAATTGATAAAATTTTAATGGATAATTTTCAGAGCAGGACATTAGCCATCATGCTGGGAAATAGTGCAGGAGAACACCACATAGCATCAGAAAGGCAATGTATCAGAAGACAGTTTGAATAAATATTAATAAAGCACTTGCCTTACATTTTATATTTTTCTCTTGTAACTAGAAACAGAATTCAGAAGGTAACAGGCACATCTCTCTTCCCTTCTTTTTCAGGGCATTTTTTAAAAGTGATGTCCTTAAAATATAGGCATGATATATTACTTAATAGGGCACACTGCTCCATCTTTTACCGGGGTGACACAGTCACAGTCAACACAGTCCTCTTCTCATTGACATCAATTGTGAAAGTCATATTGACTTGAATGACTACATCACTAACCACTCCATATAACAAAATGTTTTTGTTAAGTAACTCTACAGAAAAAAATGCAATGCTGGAATAAATGAAACATCACCCTTCTGGATCTCCTGATGGGGCAAGGTACTGCAAGCACTTAACACCAAAAGCCATGACAAGATGAAAAGGACTAAATCCTACTCCTGATGACAAATAAGTTATACTAGGGAGAAAGGTACTAATTAACTGTATTAGGTTATCACTCAGTAACAATGTAAAACATGTGTATGGAAATGTGCTATTTAAAATGTGTTCTTCTCTGAATAATTTTCCTTTCGTTTAAGTTAGGTCATTAATCATTTAAATTTGAGACTTATTTAGAAAATACAAGTGGACAAGTGAAAAAAAACTGAAGTAAGATTTTACTAACCTTTGTAATTTATTTTGAATTTATAATAAAAGTGTAACACAGTGGAATATATAGTGAACTAGACTGACTCAGCTTTCCAGCACCCATTTCTTGTCACTTATTACTAGCTGGGTTTTGAAATCTGTATATATATATTCAGTGTATTCAGGTGAGTGCTTATGCTGATAGAGAAAGGAACAGTAGCACTTATGCTTAGGAGGCTTATATCTGCTTTCATCAAGAGTTAAGTCTTAAAAAACTTTAATAAATATCTAAGTAAAACTTGCAGAACATTAAAAAGACCACAACAAAAGAAAATCACAGTGCTTAAAGGTTTAATTTTCTGGGGGAGAAAAAGCCTGCCCATACCACATGCCAAGTCTACCACAGGCTGGGATTTTTCTGTTACAGTAATCTCAAAAACACCACTGAAGTCCTCCAATTGGTTAAAGACTAGGGCTCATCATGTAGCCAAAGATACTTCCATAGGTACAGCTTTCATTCAGAAATGCTCACTTTTATTTCACTGCTCAGAGGCTAGAGCCATTGTGAAGAGGAAGAAATTAATATTTTGGTAGAGTTCTTTGTGGTTCACTACACCTCTCTTCCAGTTAGCCTCGGTAGGAGACTTCTCCAGATCTAGCCAATAAAGTGCTTTTGTTACAATGCAAAAGTCACGCTGGAGCTTGCTAAGATGTGGCTTCCCCAAACCCCAGCTCTGAGCTGAACGTAACCAACCTACAATTGCCCATCTCATGGACCAATCAGTGAGTTATATCTTCCCCATTGCTTTTGGCATTTTTGCAACACCAATCTGCCAAACTGCCACATCTAGTTTATCCTCCACGCCAGTCACCTTTGCTCCTCCTGTAACTCAAAGGAAGTCCCCTTTCTAGTATTAAAAACAAAATGGGGCAAAACAGAAAGCTGAAAAATAGAAGGCTGAGTTGGAGGCTTCTTTGGTGTGTCTGAGTAGGAGAAACAAGACCTCCCTGGCTCCTTCATTCATCTTTCCTGCTCCATCTACTACAAGTGGAAGGCAGTCTCCATTCTCTCTGTTAATCAAAGGCAGCAGAAGAGAGCTCTGCTTGCACTGCATAAACATTCAACTGGGAAGGATATTCAGTGCAGGAACGAAAGTTTTTCCAGAGAGGACTGAAATTCTTAGAGGGTTGGCAAGGTGTATTGTCTTGATCTGGCTACTCGGAGTAATGAAATCTAAACAGACTTTTATTAACAAGCCTTTTCACACCTCCTCTGCTCTCAGCAGCTGAGCTCAGCACAGAAAGAGAGACAATAATGCAGTAACTTTGAGAAGCTTTCTGTGCCTCTCTCAAATGAAGCATGCATTGGTTACCTAACTGTGCATGAGTACAGTACAGCACAGGTATCAGCTTCTGCCAAAAATCTATTACTGGAGGAAATTGCAAATTTGACAGATTTGCCATCCTAAAGTCATAATGGCCTAAGAATGAAGAGGAGAGTGAAACAGCTAATTCCCTGAGCAGACTTGCTCCGCATCCTGGCTTGATCTGCACTGATAGCCTTTGGTGGTAGCTCAAGGGCTAGAAAGAACCCTTTAATTAGCAAATTGATTTATAAGACTATTTCCAGCTTTGCAAACATCACTGAACTTTTATTTTAACCAGAAAGAAGTACACTAAAAACACACCACAGCTGCAGATATTTTTCTTCCTCATTTAAAGAAAAACTTTAAGTGTGAGACTCGTAGTTTTAGCTGTCTCTTTCTCCTCAAAAGGATTTCACTTCTCTCAGTGCCAGCTGAACCTCTCTTTTCTGGTTCTCTCCTTTTAAGACTTTGAAGCTTCTAAGCAAGTGGATTAGGTGGGTAACTATCTGTTCAAGACTTTGTGGGACATATTCAGAGTAGCTAACACCATGTGGGTAGATACTGGAGCAGGCACAGCAGGATTGCTCCAGAGGCTCCTGGCAGTTTGAATAACTGGTGCATCTGTGCAACCTAATCCCATATTTTGACTACTCAAACAACACACCCCCTTGTATAACTTGCGGGTGGTTACCCGTATCAGGCACTTCATCAAATAAAATCTGAAATTATTACATTAAGTTCTTCACACAATGAAGAAAGAGCCCTGCATGCAGAAATACACTGTGTTGGTTTCCACAAGCTGGACCTACTGATCAACTACAGGGAGAAATTATACCATAAATAGCACTTTGCAATATTTAAGCTTGAAAATGTGCAATTTGGCATAGGTTGGTTTTACACGTCTATATTCTCTTTGCTTAAAGGTTGTTTAGAGATACATTTGCATCTCCAAGACAAAGTACTTGTTAATTACCTCATGTTTGCACTGTACTTTCAGGAAGGAAAGCTATATAAGTGCTAAGTGCTATTAACATCATCCCCTTCTATTTTTCTCTTTCAGCTTTTAAGTGAATATAGTGCTTGTGAAAGTTGTTGGATTGACAGCCCTGGAGACTGAAGTCTAAAGTGTAGCACACCCGCTGAGCCAAACAGAACTAAAATGTACAAAAGCTTCTCACCAAATCTTAAATACATGCTTCATTTAGCTGTTGTTCTATGATGGCATGTAATACTACCACTGAAAGTTTTGCTTCTCCCATTTATTTGTTCTAAACATCAGTTCAAACTCTTCCTTTATTTCCCACTTTCAAAAACCATTTCTTGCTGACGGGCAACACCCCAGAGACCGCTTCCCCGCCTTCAAAATCCCACGTTACGATGGAACGCTGTTGAAGCGTAACTTCATGCTGCTGCAGTCAGGTACAATGGTGCGTCCTGGCACTCACTCTGCACATCACAGAAAAGTACATTAGCTAATCTCATACAGTTTTAGTACTGAGCACACTAAGTGCTTGTCTGCAGAAATGCTACTCTATATTATAATCTAAACCTGAGGCAAGGAGACTTCTAAAGGAAGATCTACTCCTCTAGACAGGAATACTAGCATTTCTTAGAAAACTAAGTCAATACTTAAACAACAGTGTTTCCTGAGAAATGGGTCATCTTATTTTTATTTATACACTAGATTTCCAGGAGTACACCTCTGACCACTGCAACAGGTTTGGAATTTTTTTTAATTTACTTTTTTGAAATCCTTTATGGTATACCAAAGGATAAATCCTACCTTCTGAGATGCCTCTCTTTGCACAAGTACATTTGGATCACTTATAAAGCTTTCTCTTGATTTCAGCCAGGGCCACTGCTCTCTCCGGGACACTGCCTTTCCTGTAAACAAGTTCTCTGAATTACACAAACGTTTACTGGCTGTTAGTTTCACAGTCTCCTTTTATCCAGTGTCTGCTTGCCTCCAGGTGGGACCATTTGAGCTTTCAAGGGAAGAGACTGATCCTAGTTGAGTAGAGTGAGCACATGAGATGCAGAACACCTGCAGTGTGTAGAGCTGATACTAACAGCTGCTGTTTCAGATGCTTCCAGAAGATTCCTTCACTTATCTTGACAAGTTCCAAAAAGCAAGTTTGGTGCCTGGGTCATCTTCAGCCCTGCGTAACCTCAAGACCCAGCACTTACAGAAAGTAATTCCTTTCCAATTCCAATTACTTTCCAGTTCGGGAAATTTCTCAGGGCTTCTTGTCAGGGCAGTCTACTCTTTTATGATTTCCAGCCTGCAATGCTGCTCCTTTCTATTTAATCTTGACTTGATGTCATTAGTCTTCTTTCACAGAAACCTGAGCATTCTTTTCCTAATTTATCTAGATGGTACCCTGACAGCAGCTTCTTTGATCAAGACTTTGCCATTTATGTCTCTTCTCCCGTTAATCATTCTCTGAAATGAGACTTGTAGTAAAAAATAATTATATCAAGTCTGACTGCCTTCAAATTTCTTGGCTTTCTGGGATTCTGGATGCTCACTTAGGCCAGGCCCTTTGGAGACACTGTGCTTTCTCTGGTATATTAAACAGGCCATTTGGCTATTTTCCTATACTAGAAGGTCAAAACAGGCTTTACCATTGGTGAAACTAAATAGACATTTACAGGCTGCAGCTATGACATCCAGGCGCTTTGTTGTTTGATAGTTCTCCCAAAAGGAATCCACCTTTTTCTATTAAAAAAATTGAATCTGGAGGCAAAGTGGCCATACAATAATTTTTCTTGTCTTTGCTTCTTGGAAAACAATAATTCTCTATTATGCAAAATGTCTATGCTGAACTCCAGGTTCTCAGCTGTTCTCTTTCCTTCAGATATTGATTTTTTGTCACTTCATATGTGCAGAGAAAAAAGTAAAAGACTAATGATTTGTTGGAAAGTGATGTTAAAAAATATTTTTATAAACATGGTCTAATCTTATGTTTATCTGCCTCATGTTTTGTGAGGTCTGATTCTGAATTAAAATCTCCAGCTTTTACAACGCTTCAGGATCTCTTCTCAGCAAGATGGTCCATCTCCTACTGGTCAGACTTGTTCTCTCTTGCAAGTTAAATTCCAAGTCCAAGGCATCTTTGGCCTGGTTCCTAAAAGTCTAAAGGGCCAACCATGACCAACATCCTCATTTCTCTGGCCAGTGGAAGTTTCATTAAGAGTACAGCTTATCTGTGAGTGAGATGAAACTTCCATCAACCTGAGATGATAAAATAAACTGCCCCAGGGGAATAATAAATACCACAATATTTAGCACCTTCCTCCTCAATGAGAAGCACATTTCTTTATGACTTTGCTGGCATAAGCATGGATATAAGTATGAGCCTAAACTTACTTAAACAAGAAGTGTTATTGACCACCTTCTTCCAGCTTGATAAAAAATAGGAAAAAAAATGACACAATGTTTGATATGCAGTCACATTATTTGGTTCAAGGCCAGAAGGTGTTGAGGTTTTACAGTGCTCAATATATTTTAGGAATGTGTGTATGCGTGTGTATATAAAATAATTGTAAGACACATACAGATCTACATAGATATGGAATGGTTAAAAACAAACAAACAAACCAACCTACATTAAGACTTTTGTGACATTTCCTATGACAGACCAGCATTTGTGCTTAAGCCAGAAATGATCATCTAGCTTTGTCAAACACCACTGGTTTTTACAAGAAATAGTTCACAGTCTGATAAATTCAAGGCAAATCATCATCCGGTTTCTTGTCGTACAAATGGCTACATATAAAGCATGTTCATGCTATTAAGTCTAAAGCATTACAAGACCGAAATGTTCTGTATCTCATCTCAAATTTTCAAACAATCCAATATCCATTCTATGTATAGATATATTCTTGCTGTTTAATCTCTTAAAAATCAATCAATATTAATGTGTCTGCCTTAAACTTTTAAGGTCATTGTCTCCCTTCTGACATTTTTAACTACATCAACATCACATTATATCATTATAGACTCATGAAGCAATGTACTTTTACATTTTTTCAAGATAATGTCTCTTTTGTGTTTCAGTTTTTATCATAATATAAATCTTGAAATGTAATTTGCATATCTTTTGTTTAGCGAAGGAGACCCCCATTTAAGACTATGTCATTTTAATACATAGACTTAAAAGTGGATGACTTTTTAAAGGAAATGCACCAAAATATTCCAATTTATTCTTCAACTGAAGTGGCTGCTCCATCAGTAAATTAGTAAATTCCTTTAACAATACACTTGCTAACAATTATGGTCTGCCTGCCTTGGGCTCGCTTGACAGTAGGGTTGCCATCTGTTGAGAAGTCCATTCATGGATTTTAAAGGGCTATCTCTAGGCTTTTACTTTAAACATTGAAAAATACCTCTTTGCTCTTCAGCCTTCCCTCTGCTTGTCCTGTCTTTCCTGTCCTCTGTCCATCTTCCTTCCCACCCTGCTAAGAACACCAGTGTACTCCCAGCACGGAACTGCCCCTCTGCACCAGCGGCCACATCCCAGAAAAGGCTTTCAGGCACATTCAATTCCGAGGAAGTCTGACCCATTTTTAATGGCCAAAGTGCTCAAGTAGAGAGGAGGGAAGACACTTACAGACAGAAACGGACAGAAATGAACACGATCAATCAAGAAATTCAAAAGCAGCCATGAAGGAAACAAAATCAAGACGATGAATGGGAAAGGGATGGTAGGAGCTCTGGCTCTGGATAGATGGATATTTCATGAATTCCTTCAATAAATAGAGAACCTCTAGGGAAATTCAACACCTGGCAATCTTAGTGGATAGTGGTGCTGCAAAGAAAGCATAATGTTCACCCCTCTGGTAAATTCAAGCAATTAAACCCCTTTAAAAAAAAGGCCCTCTTAGGCTTTTTGCCCAGTAAACTCACAGCGAAAAGCAGCTTTAATAAATGTTATAAATCTCACCTCTGAGCCAACAGGAAATTCAAATGTTTTGCATGTGCAGGAGCCAGGGAGCTGCTGAAACAAAAGGTAAATGTGGATATTAGAATAGGTTATGCCCATACTCAGACTGGACAGCAGTAGAAGCATGAGGCTCACAGAGATGACAGGTTTTAAAAGCATCCTTTCTAGTGCCACGGTTGACCATTTTTGTTTGTCTTACACCAGAACTCTCCTTTCTTTATGAGTGGACAAATTTGTTTAGTGATGAGTTTGCTGGTTCAATGAATTCAGGATTACTCCTTACCATGCAACGTTACTGGAAAGCAGTTTTGAGTTTCAATGTTTTAGACATAAAACTAAATAAAGAAATGGCAACAAATATCTGTGGTTTCTAAAATGAAAAGATCAAAGAAAAGAGACTGCAGAGAATTTTTGATCAACACCCTGACAAGGGGTGTTAGTTTTAATAAACAGTAAGAATTTTAGGCCATTATTAAGTATGAGATGCAGTCTCAGCAGTGTTTCTAATTTCCTTTCTTGCCTTTACTGCTGTTATATGAAGCTCTGTAGTGACGAAAAACATTTATTGAAAAAATCTGAGCACACCGTTCAGGATTACGTTACTTCACCTGCCCAGAGCCTTCCCAGCCAATGAGAAATATTTGCCTCTTTGCCCTCCATGATGCCAAGAGCTGCAGGCACATTCTGGGACAAATGTATATGGGACAAATCACTGGACAGAGATGCACTTGTATAAGTAAATAAGAATTTTTTTATTAAGTCTGAAGACTAACTGATCACAGAATGCTGTTCTTTTTGATTGTTGCTCTTTTAAAGCCATATATAAACGCTGCCAGATCTTTGTGCACATTTTTTAAAAGTGAATTTAAGTATATAAAAAGAATGCATATTTGGCAACATATCCTGTGAGAAGGAAGTTTTATGAAAATTTTCTGGGAAGATGTTGTCTACCAAGCTATAAATTCTATACTTTTTGTCTACCACACACTACAGGCTTATGAAAACACAGAAGACCATGAAAAATTAAGATGAATAAATAGTGAAGGAGAGACAGAAGGATGCATGGAAATAAGTTATATTTGCTACTTGAATTATTCACAGAATTAGGGCAGAGGCCTGCTCGTTCTTCCACTCTTACTGTTGGGGCAGGTGGGCAGAGAGGGTTGTTATGAGAGAAGTCTCTTCAGAAATCTCTTCATCACCCTCAAAAAAAGCTGGGAATTAATTATTTTATTTCAAGAGGGACACAAGAAACAAGTGTCACTTCATTATAATGACTCCATCTTTGGCTTTCTACCTATAGTATTTTTCCTTAGGGGATTGTCAAGACTATTAGTAATTATTACTAATAAGCCATTACTATGAACAATGGTAATTACAATATCATTTAAGGACCCTAGTCAGAATCACTGAGGAAGACTTATGAGCATAGTGAAGACTTCAAGGCTTCACCCGACCCGCCCGACCACGCCCGAAAATGAACAAACACAGAGTTATACTCCAGAGAGCACAACATTCAAAGCCTTTCACCCCTAAATGGCCAATGCTAGCATCAAACCTACCTCTTGTCCACAGAAAAATGACTGACAATTTTAAACAATCTTTTCTTACTTTTAAAAGAAAACAAAGTGAAAACAGGAGGATTGGTGGAATCACATAATGCCATCTCAAGCCCTGAAATGTTCTGGTTGTGACATCTCTGTTTACAGTAAATACTGTTTTAAAGAGCAGTGCAGATCCAGATCCAGACACCTAATGAATCAAGGATGCATAGAGAACATTCAGCCATTGCAGATATTCCAAAGAAGGGCAACAAGGTTTCGTCCAATCCAGTTGGCTTGGTCTGTGTGCCTTATTCAAAAGAACTCTAGTTTTTCCTTTAACAGAGAGCAAAGCCCTGCCTGCTATGAGTTAATGTCTAACATATGCTCAGAGTGGACACACCTTAATTTTCCCACTTTTTACATTTCTTTTTATGGTTTTCTCTCAGGAACACATACCCTCCCTTCTCTTTTTGCATCAGCTCTAAATCCTTGTCTATCTTGCTTTTCATCTTCAGAGTCATGACAGAACTCTTCTAAAAGTACTCTGCTGACAATTTCTGATCTGGTTTTCCACTAAGATAAGCAGAACTACATTTATATCCTTTTAACTTCACATATAACTTCATAACTTTAGTTTACAACTATATAAAATTTTGTAAGGTTATATTTTTAAAGGATGGTGTTATCTTAACATGAGCTATGAAGTCACTTCATATATTTATATATACACACACTATGTGAGCATATATACATATTAAATATGTATATCATTACACATGGACATATGCTTCTGACAAAACATGGAAAGGACTTTTCATGCTATAAAAAATGGTATTTGCAATTGCAATCCAGAATATATTGCAAAGGGTATTAAAATGTGGATAGTTCTATTTCAAAGAAAAGCATTTTTCAATGTAACATGCTGCAGCTGTGTTTGTTAAGATTTCCTGATCATGGGGGTCACTGTAAGAAACTCAGGACTACCTTGACAGAGGTGACCAGAAGCATTGTGCCTAAAAGTGCCTCTCCCTCTACATTAGAGGAGGAATTGTAGGTCAGATGCTCCCAGGCATATCCATCAAAGCCAAAAAAAAATAGTTTCGTAATACTGTATTTAAGAACCTAAAATCACTCCAAAACTTACAGAAGCTGGTTATCCAACCTCTTTATTACTCTGGCATTACATCTACTTAATTTCTGGTTCAGTCCAGATGCAGCTGAATTTCAATATACAAATACTGGTTCTTGGTTGTCAAGCCCCACATACCAGTTTACATGAATTTAACAACACTACAGGGCTTAAAAAGATAAGCATTCAGGGGCTGGAAACATGTGACAACTGCTGTGTCAAAGCTTGCACAATGTACAGAGCAATAGCCAGTTAGGCCAGCTCTGTTATCTTGAGTACAGAATCTTTTCCAGTGCCTCATTCCTAAAACTTAGGTAGGCCTGATAAGCTATATGTATTTGCATAGAAAAGTATCTCAACTAAGGCTTTCATGCTGCCTAGGTTAAGCAAGTTTTAAATTAATACTA
The DNA here is from genome assembly GCA_013397845.1 of Melanocharis versteri. Classification (NCBI taxonomy): domain Eukaryota; kingdom Metazoa; phylum Chordata; class Aves; order Passeriformes; family Melanocharitidae; genus Melanocharis; species Melanocharis versteri. The sequence continues at coordinate 773,545 of VZTG01002709.1, read as the reverse complement.
CAAGCAAGGTACTTATTAAGGAGGGAAAAATGCACATCATGAGAAGCCCTATTCATTTCAGCTACACAATTTTGGAGTTTGGTTTAGAGCTTTAGGGTTTTTAAACATATTTTCATGAAATATTTTTGCTTGCTGGCTCGTTTTTTTCCCAAATTCAGTTAAGATCTGCTTTGGATATGAATTTTTGTATAACAACATTTTTAAAGTTTTCAATTTTGACTCATGGAAATTATCAAGCTATTATACGCCCCCGTTCCTGTGTGAAATTTAAAGGTACCTCTCAAGACTTTCAAGCAGTGTGTTCCCCAAAAGAAGAAAGGAAGTGCAAAAATATAATTGTTGAGATTAAGCCTGAAATTCGCTTCAACATTTGCTCATTTTTAAGAACTGATGCACTCTCAGTGCCCTAGTTCTACATCAGCCCTGAAACAGACATAAGACACATTCTTTACTTTGTTGCTGCATGAGACTCTTTCTACATTAAACATTTTTGCTTGGTCCTTAAGCAATAAGTTAGGCAGAGAGCATGTGACAGACAAGCTGCTATTTCAGACTTGAAGCAGCACCTGGAGGGCCAAGACCTTTCCCACTTTAATAGTAGACAGAGAATCATGGTAGTGATCAGGGTCATATGGCGGGTGAGGAAGTCACTGATACTGAAGGATCAGATGTCACCGTGACAGCTGTAATAACCAGGGCCTACTTCCTTTAGCTAAAAAATATCCACAGAATATGGTGAATACACTGCTGCAATATGTACCTCTTATACCTTTGTATCATGCTAGAAACATTTAACTCCTGAAGGCTCACAGTGCAAGAACAGAGCAACTAACCCTCGCAAGGCATTATAAGGGAGATACGACAGAAGAAGAGGGGTTTTTTTAAATCTTGAAAATTCAGCAGAAAAGTTATTATTTGCTTGTTATTGACAATTCATTCCTCTGAGATAAAACAACTTAGTTACTAGAAGATCCCAAGGAGACAGCTGGCAGTGATGAACAGAACAGCATTCAATCGCAGCAAGTGAATATCATAAAACAGGCGCCACTGGATTAAAAAGTAACCTTAAACTGTTTAGTGTACACAAAGGCAGCCTAGTCAAAACACTTCAACAATGATTTAAAATCTCAAGTTAGAGGCCAGTTTCAAACTTCAGGGAAGCCTTCTCTATTCATAAGGAGCTTAACTAATCATAACTTTCCATGACTTATCAGAGCTGGATGCAGTGTGTCACAGCATGATAACTGAGCTCTGGAAATGTAACAAAAGATGTCTTTTTACAAAAAATAATGGTGAGACTAAACCCCAAATTTTAATCTTTGAACTTGGTGGGGGAATAACATCCTGTTACTCATTAAGTGTTTCCATTAGCATGCAGGGAGTCTTAGGCAGGCAGCTCCTGCTTGCGTTACTGTGATGCATAGGACAACACGTGTATCAGGAAAGGAGCAGATTTCTGAAACCTGGTCCCAGGATGCTACACAAAGTGCATCAGCAGGAAGCAGGACAGGCAGTATCAGACACACTGCATTTCTGCAGATAGCTAGCTATGGAAATAGTAAGTCTACCTGAAAAATAACATTTCTTTCACTTCATCTAATTGCTCAGTATTAACAGCCTAATGTTTAAGAAAGCATGCAGTATTTATTTTCTAACATGATAAAAACTCTAGCTATAAGAAAGCTTCAGAGTTAGAGTTAAATGGAGCCCAAAAAGGACCAGATAGAAATCTGTGTTTTCTTCGGTGTAGTTCCAGATGCATTAAGACCTCAGCAGAGACCTGCAAATATTATGTACGGCTTTCTTTTATCTTCTGGAAAAAAGCAGGGGGAAACGGTATGAAAGAATGAAGCAGTGCCAAACACTAAAAGAAAGGCTTAATAAATAGAGCCCAGGGTCACAATGTTGGTCTTATTTGCCCTGAAATACATCACTGAAGTTCTGTATATTCATATTTGTTTACATTATAAATGTACTAAATGAGCTAATTATAGTGATCATAATTTACAATTAAAAACAAACAGTTAGAAATTTCAAAGGCTTTCAATATCTTTTCTTTAATCATTCACCCAGGCTCAAAATATGCATTTTTTAGATTAAAGCATTAAAGTTGCTAATTATATTCTCAGAACTAACAATTATTTCTTTACCCTTTTACTACCTTCTTCTGGCAACAAAAAAATGTCAGCACTGATTTAATTTTTTGTTATTACAGGATTAAAAGAAGTTTCTAAAATGCAATTAAATGTGCCCTATAGCTATAGTAACTTTTCTATCAGCATCCAAAGCCTCTTCACTAAAACAACAGCATAAAATAATTATTCAGACTTTCTAGACATACTTTTTTCTCTCCTTTTATAAAACATTCCTTTGGTGATTATCTCCAATGACAACTCAACCATCTTAATGAGACTTTGTGCAAATCTAGATCTTGGTAAAAGGGGAAAATGAAAGTTAAAGAGGCTGTTAAGAGTGCAAAACCCTGCACATGTCAAGCACTGGTTCTTCACCTTTGGAAGCTTGGTTCAAGTTCACCCTGAGGCCCTAAGTGAAAAGTTCAATAGTCTCAACTATGTCCCTACCTGATATATCACAAAATCAATTACTTTATGATGGTACATTTGGTAACCTATGCTCACGCAGAATCAAGTTTTTCCCCATTGGGAATTCACCAATTATCTTCTCAGTAAATTCTCAGATAAAACAGAAGTTCCTGCTATCAACAGGAGTTTCTCTTTATACTGCCTCTTTTGTTTAGTAGTTGGGCTGTTTTGGAACAGCGATGTTACACTCAGCCCATGCACCATTAGCCACCACGTGATCACAGCGATTCATGGTGAGAGAACACCAAAACACGATTCAGTGCCCATGTTTGTACTGGTTTGGAAAAGAAGAATAATCATTGCAAGCAACCAAAGAAAAACTGTAGCAAGGAATGTAATTGAAATTCTACAGTTCCTCAAGCACTTGGCTTCCTCTGGAGAACCTGGTAAGGCCCTGTCTTTAAGTTTCACAGCTGTGAACACCTTTTTCTAACTGCCATCAACAGCACCCTTGGCCCAGGTTTCAAGAGCACAATGATTCACCTCGTTAGTAGCTCTCCCAAATTTACATCTTGTGTTACTTACATAATAGCTGTTTGCTGGAGTGGATATATTTATGTTAATTATGTAACATTGTTTCCAATTTAAATACATAGTTTTCACATAAGTGAATGCCAGTCTGAATAATAAATACAAGTCACCGCGTGGTTTAGATATGGAATATGCACTCTGTATGCTGCTTTTTAAATCAAGCTCCAGTCATTGCAAAGGGCCATTCCAGACCCTGCAGTGGTCTGTCCAAACTAAGCTCATTTAGCTTAGTCTAATTCTCGGCAGTCAGAATTTTGCTTCATAAAACCACCAGCAACAGATTAATGCTAACCAGCATCCTCTGTCAGAGCTGGCTGATGGCACACACATTCATTGTCTCTGAAAGGGATTACTTGGTTGTCGCAATGACGGACACGGCCCGGGGAGGAAGGAGAGAACCGAACTCAGGAGTGACTAGATAGAAATGCCCCTCTTTATTTACATACAGTAGAGTTTTATATTCAGAGTTACAGGAAAGCCATTGGATCTTAGCTGACCACCCACCAGGGCTATTGGCTAGATCCAGAACACACACGTTTGCTAAAGAGACCATGGTTGCAATAACAATGTTCAAAAAACATCTCGCAGGTGCATGATAAGTAAGTTATTTACAAAAGCCGACTAGCTGTTTTGCAGCTAGTTCCGTGAGAAAGTAAGAATGCTTACAGACACAGGCAGACACTGAAAAATCTCTCTGCCACCAAGCTTTCAGCATCTACACTTGGTCCCAGCACCAAGAAATTCAGCAGTGATACTGTCTCTGTTGTAGTAATTTTGTGGAATCTATTCTGCTTTAAACAGACATCTTCCAGATTAAAATATTGAGAGAAAGAGAGAGAGAGAGTTGACAATCAGAGAGAATTTTGATCTTATTCTCTCTAGAGTAGAAATGTCTAGATATGAGCAGTAAAAAATTGTGGGAGCTTAAAGGAAAATCCCAATGTGGAAAGATGAAAGAGACAGAGATGTCCAAATAAAGGATGGTGTAATAGAGAGAGGCCACATAATGAATGATAGAAAAACAAGAAGTCAAAATTCCTGTTTACCCTTACACATAATACAGGGACATAAGGACATGAAATGTCACTGAGAGAACATAAATTTATAAAAGAGTTTTAGTCATGTTGACTTCTTATGACTGTTCAGCAAATTTACACTTTCCCTGCTATAAAATGGGGATAATATTGTTTCCTCCTCAACACAGCAAAACTTGTTGGGAAAATATTCATATAATTATATAACAAAGAATGCCATTGAAAATAGTAAAAAGAAATTAGTAATCTCAAGTGCAGTGCAGGTTTGGATTGCATTAGCTGGCACAGTGGACAATAAATAAGGCCTAAGACTATAGACTAGGCAATGAAGTTAAAAAGAAATAGTCAACACCTTCCTTGTTCCCTGCAAATCATCACCCTCTTGTGCAAAATGAGGCAAAACTAATCAGTGATTTGTAAATAAGGATGCTACCCTAACACATAGCTGAGAGAACTGACTTAGGATTCTAGTGCCATCCTTGAAAATTCAGAGTGCTTGATCTCGCAATCTAATTGACTTGTGCCTTTTAATACGAAGTTACAAACAAGTTACCATTTCTACAAAAATACCCAGATTATTACGTTCATTGTTTGCAAAATAAATATGAAATGTTTTAATTGCTTCTCTAGAGAGATGCAAAAGATTTCATTTGTAGTCTTTGATTCTGTGAGCATATAGTGAGTTTCTCATAAGAATACGGCATTGCTAAGGAGAATTTCAAGTCCTCTATAAATGTTACATTCTTCTATTGAACTTTAGCAAGAAACCTGCTCAAAGCTCATGCTTAGACTTCTGCATCTTTCCAACCACACTCTTTCTTCATCAAGACCAGAAATATGGCCACCAAAATGGTGATGAAGAACAACTGGACAATTCAGAACTTCCTAAGTGCAGAACCTAATGTACCTGGTCCATTTAAGGAGGCCTGTGGACAATCAAGCCAAAATGTTGATGGAAGTATTTTGCAGACTGAATAAATTGTCTCAAAATAAAATAAAGGTGTAAATATATCAAAAGTTATAATACATTTTTTTAAATGTATAGTCCTGAACAAAGGGAATTTACAGCAGGCTATAAAAGCTGATTTTTCTTTTAGAGCACAGCTGGTATAACACAGCACATGCTTTTTTGTAACAGCACAGTAGGAATTTTCTGGATATGTAGATGGATTTGAAAATATAAAAACACATGGTAAAATTTTGGATGATATGGGTATAAGTTCCTCTGGTAGGTCAGATGAGATGAACTCAGATGTCTCAGAAAGGCCAAAGCATGAGATGCTGCATCTAACAGAAGGGAGAATAAGGTATCAGGAAACATTTCTTCACTCCAACCATTGTCAACCATCAGTCTGTCCAGGGAAGTGTCAAGTCACCATCCCTAGAGGTATTCAAAAGATGTCTAAATGTGATACTTAGCAACAAGGTTTAGTGGGGGACTTGGCAATGTTGGGTTTAGAGTTGGATTCAATGATCTTAAGGGTCTTTTCTGACCCAAATTATTCTGTGACTCTATACATTGTATTACAGGCTTACCAAGAAGAAAACTGGCATGCCACAGAGTAAGTTTCTCTCTCATCCATGGGTGTTTTCCAAATCTGTAGGATAAATACCAGCCTGTGTTTAAACTTTTCTGTGCAGGAATGTTTGGGGTTCTTTTTAATGTTTTGCATGAACAGAGACTAAAGGGGCTGGATAATGCAAATACTGATGTCCTTTACTTTACATGGGTTGATGAGTTGCACAATGTGTTCACTCTGCCACATCCAGGTCAAAGATGCACCAGCTGGAGGCTGAGTGTTTTACATGTAGCATTGTCTTAGCAGACACCTTGCAAATGTCAGCAGACACAGCCTTACAGAAAGAGAAGGACTCCTTGGAGAAGAATGCAGCTGGAGCATTGCTCAGCATCAGATGTGCAGACGTGGCGCTGAGGGACACGGTTCAGTGGGGCACTCGGCAGCGTGAGCTTTATGGTTGGACTTAATGACCTTAAGCATCTTTTCCAACCCAAATGATTCTATGACTCTACGTTGTCCTGGGATGTTGGATGGTTACCTTAGGACAGTCAAGCAGCCCTTTTATCACCCCTTCTGAGCTTCACTTGTACCTCAGGATGAACTAGAAAGTACTTCAATCCACCATTCCTGGAGACAAATGGTTCTACTAGAACAAGTCACTCTTGCTGATGATCAGCTGTCAGGCATGCAGACTGTCCATTGACTGGGTCAAGTCAGTAAATGTTGGGAAGGAATCATAGAATCATAGAATGGTTTGGGTTGGAAGAGATCTTAAAGATCATGTAGTTCCAGCCCCCTGCCGCGGGCAGGGACACCTTTCACTAGACCAGAGCCCCATCCAACCTGGCCTTGAACACTTCCAGGAATGGGGCATCCAAAGCTCCTCTGGGCAACTAGAGGGAACATGCAACTGGCAGATCCTTACCCTCTGAGGGTAAGAGGGGTGCCATTTGTATTGCAGGCAAATTCTCCTGCCACATCAAAACCAAATCCTACTGAGACCATGCATAGGTTCAGGGCAGCATTCAAAATGACTATTATTCCCCATCTTCACTGGAATTGCTCCATTCAGGCTGAATCTGGACACTTAAACCGTATCATGCAGGTTCACTTTCTGAATAAAGGATCAATAAACCAAAAGATTTTCAAACTGTACATACAAAATTTGCCTGCATGGTACACTATTCTGTTGTTACAATCTTCAGAAAATAATATCCACCTAGTCCAACTGTTGACAAAAAGCAATGAAATCGATCATGTCACAAGGGTGCTAAGATACCTAGATAAGCAATTAGTAAGGAAATTTTAGTAAGGAAATTTTAGTAAGGAGTTTCTGAGGTCTCCTGTCTATATTGTCTACATTGGCATATATCTGGCTTTATCTGGAGTTTAAAAGGCAAGAATCCATTACAGAGAAAGTCCATGGCATAATTAGAAAACAATCAACACTTTTTCTAATGCTGAATTTCTTCTTCACTTTAAACTGCTTCATTGACTTTAATTAAACTTGCCCTAGGTTATGAATCTAGCAAGCTGAAGAAACCTTTGAAAATTAAATAAAATAAAAGCATCTTTCTTGTCTGAAGGGTTTTTGCTTAGCTGTACCACACTTCTGACTTAGAGGATTTTTAAATTATTAGAAATGCTGTATGTGACACTGCAAGACTGTTGGTTTTGCTCTTGAATTAAAATGACCTCCCACTCCACAGTAAGAATCACAGCATTAAATTGTTGAGATTATCTCCACCGCTCTTCATTGCAGAATTCCTCTGCTGGTTTCTGAGAAATGGTGTGATGCTATCACCACAGACTTACACCAGCCCTACTCCCAGTTTTGTCTAAGGCCAAAGGAAAGGAATGTTGTATATTTAGAATACAGGCAATTTTCATGCCAATAGCTCAGGCCAAGGTTAAAAGCACATGACACAGGCTTTGGAGGAATAAAGAGATGGCCTGTGTCCTGCCCCTGGCCCATGAGAATATGACCAAAAGTCCCAAGAATGAGAGTGAATGGAATAACTTACAAAACATAATCGTCAAGAGAGAAGAAGGTGAGAACAACCATATCAAATATATTCCAGCCTGGAGTAATCTAGTTTCAATAGATGTGACCCTCACTTTATTAAAATTCTAAATAAAAAAAATTCTGGTCAAAGGTGGGCCTGGCAAAGAATTAGGAAAGCTCAGGTCTGAATTAATTTTATAATTTGGCCAACTCAAAAAAAATATTTTCAGTTGCTCTCTTTTTCTCCTCTGAAGGACTTCCTAGATAAAACTGAGAAGGGTTCAAAACCTGTACTTTTTATCTCTAGAAAAAGCAAAAATATATTTTGGAAGAGTTCCAAGTTTTGCTAAGAAAGCAGTAATTATTTGCAACTGTGTGCATGTCTTGGTGAAGTACCATAGAGTATTGTAGTTTAATCTGAGGTTCAAAAGACTTGAATCCAATTTTTGAACAGCTTTTTTATTTCTTTTTTTTTCAGACATCCACAGATGTCTGAAAAAACAGAATTTCTATGCGTCAGAAGGCTACTATCCTCTACTACGCTTAAGATATTACCTAGACATCCTCACTAAAGTCTGAAGCAAGATCTTCATAAAAGTCTGTGGCACGAGGATCAGCCATATATATCTGTAAATTTAAGATATTTAAGATGTCTACAAGAGAATACCTAAAATATATGTTATTTGTCATTTGTTATATCTTGAATATGCACGTAACATTGGTGAAATGTGAAGAGTTTTCCAAATTGGTAAAGACAGGCAGTGCAAGCAATCTATGACATGATACAACTCTATTTATGTCCACTCAAGCTGTTTAATACCACAACAGAATTACTCCATAGTTTAAGGACATTTTCCTTCACCAGAGTCTTTGAGAACTTTCCATTAACTTCAATAGATGCCAAAACAGGCCCAAGAGCAGGAAATGAAGAAATATACTGTACCCAAATGAAATCATTGTGGGAATTTAGGTAGGCAGAATGTAATTATTCACACTTGAATCTGGATAGAGCACGAGGTTTATATCCCCATCCTGGCAAACATATGAGATATATAACAATCAAGAGGAGCAGAGCTGCTGGCTTTCCTCTCAGTCAAAAGAAAAGAATAAAGAAGGGGAATGATCTGCTCGCTTGATGCTGAGTAAAAGGAAGGAGTGACATTTATTGCATCATCTGCAAGACTTGCCAAGAAACAAAATGTATTAAGTAAATAATCACATTTGAAGAATTGGAAATTTGGTTCTTTGCTGATGCAAATTGAAATGTATGGTTTTCTTTCTTTTGTGTTCAGTCCTAGAAAAAAATCTTTGGAAATTAGTGTCTTTGCAAAATACTGATACATATCATTTCTACATTCATTTATATAGGTGAGGATACCAAGAAGCACTGAAAAAAATAATGGATTCTCTTGCAAATGTACTGGATTGTAAAATAACAAAAAGTTCCAAATCTTGTAATAGAACTGCATTACATTCTAGCAAAGTGGATCCATTTCTGAGGTGGAACATGACAGCTTTTTAACTTTCTACAACAATATGTGACAGAAGAATACTATATTCAGTTGATACCGTAGGGTGATTTATGGAGGCAGAATGTAATAATATAAATTGAGTTTCAGAAAGACACTGTGACTAATCTTACAAAAAATGCTACAGGATGTTTAATAATCCTGGTGGGTCAGAAGTTGTTCCTCAAAAAATTCTCTCAAGACTGATTGTTATTAAAGTATGTACTGCATTTGGTTCATTTTTCATTTAACTATGTAGTCTAAAACTGCTGTCAAGTGCAAATATTTGAGTTGTAATTGGATACCCATACAAATGGAATAGAGCCACCAAACCTCAATGAAAATTACAATCATAGGATACTTAAGGTAGTAAATGGCCTTTGAAGAGCCATAAGACAAGAATCTGTCCACATCTTTTGAGGTCTCCCTAGCAGTACTCATGGGTGTTTATTGTCCCATTAATCAAAAACAAAGGAGCAGGAACGAGGCAGCACACTACAACTGCTTCTCTGCATTCACTGTGTAACCCTCCTCCATTGCCTCCCTTCAGCATTTAAGGCTGTGGTGCTTATGGTGCTTATGAGTGGCAGTTCTGAGAAGACTGAAGTGAGCAGAGAGAATGGGAAGACATAACATATATAGTTGAGGGGCTTGACTCAAACCCCTTAGAAATGAGCCAAAGTCTGTGTTTTACTTCCCAGGCCTCTGTGTCAGTCCTAGTGGAGAAGCAGAGCAGTTTCCACAGCATGTCTCTCCCTGTCTGCAGAGAGGCTGTGACTGCAAATGCTTGGAGGCCTGGTCTGAGCCAACATGGTTCCACAAGGAGATGAGAAAGAAACAGACGCCATCCCATGGGTCTGACGTACACTAACACTACAACACCAGGCACTCCTGCCAAGGCCTCCATGGGACCGGAGGGTGGAGGCCCCATGGGGCGGCACAGTCTGGCCTGGGGACCAGGGCTTGTCCCAGCCCTGCCAGGGCAGCCCAGCCCCGGGCACCTGCTGAGACACTGGGCTGGGCCAAGGCTGGGCCACGGTGTGGGGCTGGGCAGGCGGCCCGGGGCGCAGGGCTGGGCAGGCGGCCCTGACAGGGGGTTGGGCAGGGCCAGGGAGCCCTGAGGCCCATGAGGCCTGGTGGTGCTGTCAGGGCCTCGACACCTAGAAATAATATAAAGATAAAAATACCTCAAACAAGTCTTACAATAATTTTGTTTCATAGGGCTTCCTGTCTTTCCGCTGTGTATTTTCCCCTGCATTTTCTTTATGATTTAAAATCTACTTAGCCGTAGCTTTCAGCACGGCATGCAGTTCTTTTCAATTCACCGTTGTTAATGAGAACAAATGAAAAAGTATGTTTGTGTATTTTCAGAGGCTATCCAAATGGGCTGAGATCCACTTACATGGCATCCTTTCCTTGGCTTCACAAAAAACAATATTTTTGTAACTCTGGAAAATTTGTTCCACCTAAAAGTTTGGCGAACACTAGCATTTTCTTCCCAGATTTTGGGCTTCCTATAATGCCATAAAGTTTTTGTTAGCCAGCCCACAAGTTCCTTAAAGAACTTTTCTCAGACGGTAAATAGCAAGATGTTTAATGTATACAGTCTGTCAGGTTTGGTCCCAGTATCTCTCTTACAGCTCTCAGCCTTTTCCACCACACAATACACTATGTGGCAGAGACCACCCAGCAATTATTTTTTTCACTGTATTTCGCATTACCTCTTTGTTAAGTTTAGTTGTAGACTCCAACTCCATAAGGTAAAATATTCCTAGATACTTAATAGCCTGTGGTTTTCAATCTATATTTAAACCCTGCCTTATCCACTGATCGTACAATATGTTCAGGGACATAAACTCCAACTTACCTCAGTTGATTCGGCATTCAGGCATGCTTGCAAAATTCTCAGCTAGCTTCTACAGATTTTTTATGTTCTAGGAGCTGAAATAAAAATAGCATTTATACTGTATGATACTTATTAGAGATGAATGAACAATGCATAGCAAATAACTTAGAAAACTATTGTTTACTAAATATCCATAAGCTGATCTCCTATAATGATTTGATGATTTCTTTGGATTTATTCAACATTCTCCAATTCTTACAGTTTTTATTCATTGCTTTTCAACTTAGATATTTCAAATGTTCAATATTCATTGGCCAATCTATGTAGTATAGCTCTGATGAATGTGTATGAGTAGTGATTTTTAAAGTTTTCACTAGCAAAATTTGAGTATATAACTCTGGTGATATAAATATTTGTCTTGGCTTTGACAAACATCTGTGCAATGGCTTCTGACCTAGTTACAACCACACTTGGATGTACCAATGCAGCAGATCTGGAAGCAGCATGGCATCATCAGTGAAGTGCTGTCCCTGATTAATTACCACCACCAAGATGGGGGATGTATAAACTCAGATGTAGCATCAGGGTAGCTCTCTTGCTTTCAGAATCCGTGCTAGTAACCTCCTATGATCAGCCCCACTTCCTGGGGGCTGGATGTATTATCCCCTCTGGAATTAGTTTGATATCATTTGTGTTGTGCTCCTACATCCAGCGCTGTAGTAAGTGCCCCATGTTTTCTGGCTACCAGTGTAACCTTCCAAGTCAGCTCTTCTAGAGCTTCTCTCCTTCATACACTTAAATTAAAAAAGTCAATATGAACATGAACTTTCTTACTCGTCTGGGACAAAATTTAAATACACATCACTCACAAGCCTGGGGATGGTATTATACAAAAGTTACCTATATCTGTGAAACCGTTTTCTTTCCTTAGAATTATCCTTCCTGAGTTAGAGGTATCATTAAGTAATATGACCAGAAATAGGTTTGGTACTCAAATCCATTTAAATAAGGAATGCATTGTATATCATAATTTATTATGCACAGAGCTACCAGTAGTAACACAGATTAAAAAGAACCAGAAGAAGGTTGTTAGTTGATTTGTTAATGCACTTAAGTGTCAACAGGTGTGATCAACTGGAAAGAGGCAGGTGTTATCAATGTATTGGTGCTGTCATAGAAGAAGGATGTCCTGCAGAAGACTTAAATGTAAACTTAAAATTGACAAGCTGTTGAAATCCTCTATCAGCCACCACCTTACAAGTATTCCACATCTGATTTAAGGCTGGAAATGTGCCAGAAAAAAAGCCTAGTACTTAAATATGTGGGTACTAAAATACTTGAACTTAACTCTGACATCTGCACATTTAGGTTTTTACGTTCCATAAAGATGTCATCTTCAAGGGAGGCATCAAACCCTATTTCCGTCCCCTGTAGATACTCATCTGTAGATACTCATTTGTAGTTTCAACTAAACACAGCACCATCAGATAGCTGTCCAGCTAAACTACTTCATTTGGATCTCCATGATACAGTTCTTAGCAATGAAGATTTAAGATGATCTGAAAGACTAAGATTAAAAGTTCTTCATTTTGGGACCATATAACTTAATGAGAAAAAAATACAATGTGAATACTTAAACAGAAAAAAACACATGTTGAAAATAGGCAACCTAAACAAAAAGTCTGTAACAGTGTGCTATTTTTTTTACTAAAATATTTGATCTAATTAGTTGCTAGTTGATGTTACATATGAAATCTAAAAAAATCTTCACTTTTCTTTATATTTTTCTGAATATACTTCATTGCTTCTGAAAGTAAGGGATTAATAACACTCGGGATGGGAAAGCAGTGTAGATTGGCACAGAGTAAATTTTCCCTCAGCACAAAACTGGTTTACTATACAGGGTTGTTTTATTATACTGGCTTGAGTCCTGAGCTACAAAAAACATTCTTTGCCAGTTCTCAGAAGCCACAGATAGAAAAGATTTGTAAGATTTCTTAATCCCAGAACACTGGGATCAACATCAATTCAGTCCATGTAGTAGTTATCATAGTTTTTCCAGTACACTGTCTACTCTGCACTGAGTTATAAGCCCATCTAATGATGAGAGCTTACAGTAGTTCTTAAAAATATCTGTTCCTCTACCTAAATAGATTGCTCCTAGAAAAATTAATTTTCTTCATATTTTCAAAAATCTGCTCACATCATTGCTCCTAAGTACATATTCTTTTAACAGTCCTGCACACTGATGGACAGTTACAGTGAACTGTCCCAAACAAAGAGGTAGTTTCATAAAACAAATCACACAGATTTACATATCTGACCGTTTCTAAATTCCAAATAAATTCTGCAAAGGAGAAGAGCTAGTGCATTGACTCAATTTGCCCATGTGGCGGAGAGACCAGAATGGAGCTCTCCAGAGAAGCAGTATGCTGAAGCCGAAGTACAATATGTGAAATTCGTTCTGGTGCAGAATGCCATCTAGTTTTGTCATGGTCAAATCCCATACAGCTCCTGGTTTAGGGCTATGTCATTTAGGGCTATATCGTTTCACTGGGTACTGGCTTGTTCTTTACAAGATGTACATTACACTCAGAATGTCTATATAAAAAGAATGGCCCCCTCTGAAGATACACAATATGCCAACAAAATAATTTCCTGAGCTATTATGCAGGCTGGAACACTTTTCCATAAAGCAGAACCATTTATGTTGGGTTTTGTTTTCTTTGAACTCTGCCACTACTTTGTAGTTCCTCACAGCTACTCTCCTGATCAGATCTGCTAAGTGGGAAATGCTTCTTTAAATCCCCTTGCTGGTGAACACATTCTAACAAGGCACCAGCGTTTTCTGTTTTGAACTAAATCATTCAACTTTATACAATAAAATTAGTACAAGTGGCTAGTATAAAAGCATCCCATTGAAATCTACTGAGCAAAATACTTCTATAAAGAAGGATATTTGTGTTTTTGAAGAAAGCAACTAGAGCTGTGCAATGAGTTGGTTTCACAGGGAATTTCAGAATTTGGTGCTCTTTGTATTTGGAATAAAAATCCTCAAATATACTAAAATCCCTCATGAAGCAAATTCGGAAAGAACTGCAGTCTGGAAAACCAAAAAATTTCCTTTTATAGTTTCCAAATGTCTTCGCAGTGTGTGAAGAACTCTCAAACTCCTCATGTGCTGGTACTGACATGACTTCAGGTCCCTGACTACTTTTCATTACATAGTCAGAACTGAAGTGCAGCTAAGTTCCTGTACACCTTGGGAATTCCAAATGAACATCAGTGCTTCCAAGCCAGCCTGAGTGGTCTCTGTAGTTGACTCTGTGTTGGTCCTAGGCACAGGATGTGGAAGAGCAAGGACCCAGAAATTCTAGTAACCCAGCAGGTTCCACCAGACTGCCAGAGGGTCAGGAGGGGAGAGGAAAGCAAGCTGGTTTGGTTGGTCATTGAAATTCAATCACCTCTGCTAATTTTTTTTCATGCTTTGCATTTCAGAATTGTCTTTTTAATCCTCTTTTCTTACCTGCCCAAAAGGCAGCATCTAGCTGATGGTCATATAAAGAAAAAAGCACCAAAATGGAGTGAGATCAGACACGCTTTTAAAAAAACATTTTTTTCTTGGACGTGGAAATACATAGCAGGACTGAAGCTTCTTGGGAACAGAAAGCTTGATTTCTGTTCTTGCCTAACATTCTGGTATGAAGCAGTTAAAATAATAATGCTCACAAAAGAATGACTTCGCAGATGTTGCATTTGCAGCAGCAAATTTGGGCCATGCCAGGAAGAATTAGAATAACCTGGACTGTGGGCTTCAGACTAATAATGTGCCCCGCATGACACAAAATCCTGTGCCTCTGGTGAGGGTGTTATTTTGCCAGTGAAGTTTCTCTACCCAAAGAAGATCTATGTCAGAACATTCTTAAACTTATACCTGGTTTCTAAAGTTCAATACTCCACAATGTGGACACCAAACCCAGGACTACAGCACAGAAGTGTATTATAATGTATAAGAATGTACCCGGTCTGGCTGCCACACCAACATCAATGCAGCAAAAAGTGTATGGTAGAACAGAAGGTTTTGTGCTAGAGAACAGATAAGTGACATGGATTGAAATTATGGTAAATTTAAATTGATGGCCTAATTAGTATTATCTCTTTTTGTATTCTCTGTAAGAAATATTATCCAGGAGGAACTCATTTTGCATTAATGTTGATATAAAGTGTAATTCTGTAGCATTTTCATTGTAATCTGGCATTAATTAATGCATCATTATTCCAAAGTGTTAATTAAATTATTACAGAAAGGGACATCTGACCCAGTTCAGAAAGAAAGAAAATAAGTATAGTGCATGAGGATTAGACTTTCAGAGGTCTGAAATGGTGTGAGTTCCCACAACACTAGGTTTGTGTAGCAGCACAAAACCAAGATGAAATATAGACATGATATATGGCTCATAAACCACAGTATGACATCAACATTTGCTCACTCGCGACGGAGTCTGATGACAGCATCAGAGCCCCAGAGACAGGCAGACATCAGAAATCTGAAATGACCCGTTTCTAATAGGGTAAATTAAATAAACTGTATGCTGACTATCATGAATTACTCTCAAGGAATTCAGGGAATTGACTAAGGGTAGGAAAACAATCACAACTTCTGCAGGCTCTACCACGTACTCTGCTGTTGGGCAGGAATACCACTGCTGTATAGCCACTGGGCATGCCAGGGCAGTTAATCAGGATGAATTGCAAACAATCCTGCACTCTTCAAGTGTTGATTGTCTTGCCCTTCTGCCTGCAGTCCTAAGAGGCTTCAGTGAAATATCAAATCAGCATTTCAGTTGTTGTTCTTTTTACTATAAGCTGAGTGGTAGCTGGTTTCACATACAGGCAGGAGAAAAGCCAGTCCTGTACCAAAGAATACGCAGTCTGATCCAATGCCCAGGGAAAGCTACAGAAATCTAACCCCAACTTAGAGAATTGGCATTTAAGCATACACCTGAGAATTGCACAAGCAGACCTCTGAGGGAATGCCACTGGCAGCAAGTGGGGCTCTCTGCAAGGGGCCACACAAGCTCTGTGGAATTGGGGTCTCTGTGAATTATTAAACTTGATTAATAATTCAAGAGAACATTAGTCTAGAGCATGAAGCAAATCCTATGCGATGTGACCTACCTGCCAGCTACACACTGGAGCCAGAGCTGCACAAGATACTTCCAGGATGTGGCTTCCATAAGATTCAATGTCTACACTATTCAACAACTCTGTCTGTTTCAACAATTATCACTTTCTTTTGTTACATTTGGGCTTGCATTGAAAGATCTTTAAAATGTGAAAGTTAAATGAGGCTCTTATAAAGAAGTGGTTTGGGTGCAGTATATTAAAGGGAAACTTCAAAGGAGCTCAAGATACCTTTCAAGCTAAGGTACAAAAATTTAAACAAGAACAAAAGCCTCTCTTGTATTTTGAAGCATTAATTGTTCCACTTCTGTTGATGTAAAGTGAAAGGAGAAGCTTTTAGTTAAAAGTACGTAGTATCAACCAACATGGAATGTTCCAAAGTCTCATGGAATAATTTTAGCTTTGATATAATGGCACAGGTGGGTCTCAAATTATAAAGCTTTCTGTAGCATATGCAATAATTTTTGGTAGCTGAATCCATTAGACAAACATTAGTGCTTGAAGAGATTATTGGCATAAATCAGAGTTTCACCTTTTATATTTATAAGATATTTCATATTTATAAGGCATTTCATAACTTTGTGAGTGGTGTTTGCCACATAACTTCATGAGCATTGTTTGATATTTCAGAGCTTTGTGAGTGAAGTTTTCTATATCATTATAGTCTGGTTTTCAAAGGATAAGATACACAACATTGCACAGTTTACTCTTTCACCCATCTGTCAGTTCCCCTCCTTTAAGGAGGGGGCAAAACTGTAGAAACTGTAAGGACATAAATTCTGCCATAAGTTTCATGAAAACTGGCACCTGGGTAGTAAAGAAAGAGACAAACTGGTGCTTCCATGGAAGAAAAGTTTCAACTGAGACTTAAAAATTCTGTGGACTATTGGCCTCTCAGGTGTCCAGTCTGTGAGGAGTTCAGTGCCAATCACAATACGTTAGCTTGCCCACTTGTAATTAGTCAAGGTTACTGTGGAGGGATTTATGAGACACATGAAGTAGTTACAAGTCTCACGTGCAAGCACGTCATGGAATACACTCAGAGAAGAACAGTGAGCTGGTTTCGTGCAGAGGTAAAGGTAATTGGGATACAATGTGCAAAGAACATCACATGTATTGGTGCTGCTGTTCATGAGCAACCCAATGAGGTATAATGTGAGCACACCTGTAGACCTGCTCAGTAGAAAAAAATACATGATATATATTGAGATGCTTGATTTTCTGCATTGTCGATAAAATATATAAAACAATAATTTTAATCTATAATGCATTTAACTCTGGTCCATATAAGCTGACTGGGACAGAAAAGAAAATAATATATTTTTCTTTTCAGTTTTGCTTTGCATCGTGACAAGAATATTCTTACTTGAGGCAGTATTTAGGCCAGTGAAGACACAGAACAATTAATTTATAGGTTTTCTTAATGGTAGATGCTGGTTACTCACACTAGGAAAAATGTTCCAAATTTTCAGGAACATTATTTTTTTCAGCTTTTGTAAGCTTCAATTGGATTTCTATTCACTAAGAATGTTTGAAAATAAGGCCCAGTGTCTTTCCATCAAGACTCATATCTAATGGTATAATACGTATGTATACATACATTATTTGGACTGAGTGCTATGTTTCACCCCTACATTTTATGGGTTGTCAGTCAGTGGAAGTTAGGAGAAAATGAGCCTAACAAATTCAGAAGAATCAGTTGTAAGTTTAAAAAATCAATAAATATAAATAAATACAACTAAATTCCCAGTCTCTTCACTTTCCAGCTAGAAAGTACAGACCTAGTTCCTAGAACAGAGGTGCATGGCTTTTGGTTTCTACATTGAGCTGATTACACTGCAGAAATGCCTGATGAGTATGACAACATCAAAAGTTTGTTGCTGTGCTCAAGATTATTAACATTATCATAAACCCTACTGCCCTGTATGTTATTTTTACTGTGAGCACTGCTAAAAATGCAGGCTTTAATGTACATATATATATATAGATGACTTATTTTACTACTCAGCTTTTCCTACCAGATGTTTGAGCGGTCAGCCAAAGCTCCAGAGATATACACAGTTCATCTACATGTATGCAAAAAATTAATTAGAAAAGTATCTTCTTACCATCACTTTTGATGATTCTTTAACAAAGTGACAGAGTATTTTCATTATTTGCTGAGTACTTATGGATAATAACAAATTAAGTGTTGATCAATCAATATAATGATCCATTTGACCCATAAATAATAAGAGAAGATATGCAGTATTTCTAATAAAATTACAATCCCAACAGAACCTTAATTCATTACTTTTGAAATATAAGGCAGACAGTTCGTTTCACCAACATGGATTTGAACTTGCAGAGGGTAAATTATCAGAGAGGCCCTTGTTGCTTTCATGCGGCAATACAATTTTATTAGGAATTACAGGGAAAAATTAATAAGCACTTCAGAGCTCAGAGTCCTGAGGTACAGCATGGCTTAGACCTTGGCACAAACTTGGGAACATGCCCTGCTTGGAGTATGTATTCTTTCAGTTTAAATTTTATTAATGTTGTGGGCAAGGTTAAAAGCTCAGCCCATGTCACAATGCCAACCTCTGAAAAACCTCAGAACCTGCCAAATGGTCTGAGTTTGTCAGCGTGCAGTGAGCATGTTCCTTCTTTGGATATTCAGTGCTAATGAATGAGTAACTGGAAATGCACATTCCAGTGCTGCACTCCTAGCATTCTAATACAGTGACTTCCTTTCAGGAGGAATCAGGAATTGCCATGTTTCTCTGTATGGTGAACAAATGCAAGATCATCACGCAGCAGAGTCACAGTAAGCACAGGAATAATCTTCATTTCAGGTCAAAGTCAGTGCACTGCATTTACTTCTCAAGAACTCACAATTGTAGCTCAGAGATGAAGCTCTCCTTTTCACTTCTTTCCAGTCTCATTTCTTTCCAACTTGAACTCACAAATCTTCTAGTTCCTACAATGAAACTTTGAGATTGAACTGGTAATGTTACCGAAATGCCTGATTATCAACCATGTTAATCCCAGTAGGGTGTACCAGGTTTATCTGTCATGGAACAGTGTAAAGCAATATATAGATCCTGGAGCTAAATTTAAATGAGTTCTCTTACATTCTGGAGGGAATTCAGCCCTGTAAGTATACAGTCCCATGCTGCTGTAGCTATATTGCTTTCTACAGCACGGTGCAGTGCAGATGTGCCCATCTATTCCCTCTGTGACCATGGTGATGTCATGATGTTCGGTGGAAGAAATGGAATTAGCTACAAGAATATCATAGCAGGAAAAAAAAGGGGTTCTAGAAATATAAGAATACTCAAGACACAGCTACATTTAGTTTCAGGGGACTGAACAGCTCAAATTAGGTTTCCTTGTTTTTTCGCTCCCCCACTTTGTTCTGTTGAGAATCAGATGCTTAGCAGAGGATTACCTTCTAATTCCTTTCAACTTCTTAATTTCAAAGTGTCTCCTTGCAATCCTGGCCAAAGTCTCATCTTCTCATCAAGAAGCTCCTGGTTCAGATTAGACAAAGTAAATATTCAAAAGCTATGAGCCATTGTCTGTTACCAAGATTTTCAAAACCTGTGAACTGATGCTGTTCTTCAGATCTAAGGCCAGAACAGCTGATTTAACTCTGAAATAGGCTTTTAGAAGCCATATAAGAATTACAGAGATACACATGCAACATTTATAAACATAACATAGACAACCTCCTAAGAAAACATCAAAAAGATCAGTTAACAGATCTGGCAAAATCAGGTAAATTTGCTTAAGAAGCAAATCAGAAGATTGCTCAGGAAGATCTCCCTTTCAAAGGCATTTTTATACTTCTAAGCAAGAGAATTTGAATACTTCCACAAGGCATAACCAGAACAGAACTGCAAACAAGCCATTATCTAAACCAAGACTGTTTACTCTTCTCAACTGAAAGCCAAGGATGAGTATGCAGGATTTAGTATTTTTCCTCTACAGTAAATCCAATTTAGTTTTCTCCTTCAACATTCAGTACTCTTGCAAATGTTCAGGAGTATAAAACCTATCTTTTTCTCTGCTTGTTTCTATTTTCTCCTAATTCTGTTCCAAGAATGGCAACCATTCCTTTTGGCCCCTGTGAATTGTATGCTTAAGTGAGGTGATGGGAATACAAACACAAGCTGATGAATACGTGAGTATTACTGGTGTGGATGTGGGTGCAGGAGATGGCAAATGTACTGCAGAAGAGCAGCTGCCAGAGGTAAGCATACAAAATGTGGCTCCTACACAAAAGAATGAGATTTTCAGAGAATCTGGTGGAAAGCCTGACAAGTACATTTTGTTGCCGCTAAAAGAATTTATTTCTGCCGAAACCTATAACTCCTGGGTTAATAAAGTGAACTTTGATGGGACTAGAGGGAAATATGGGCTTCCCAGGAAAGTTAGGACAAACTTAGATGCATTTCTAGAACACAGATTTATGGAAGTGATTGAAGCTGATAAGATCAAAACCCAAGTTAACACTTTCCTTTGCTTTCCTATCACACGCTAAATAGATCTCTGCCACAGTTGGCCTGCTACCAGTAAAACTAATGATGCCTGTAAACAATACATTTCACAGAATCATCAAGCTCATACAATTAGTATCCATGCATGTTGTTTTGCTTTGAATTTTGAGGGATTTTACAGAATCTGTTTTTATGTTACAGCTAACTGACTATGAAAATAGCCAACGGCTTCTTAGGATTGACTGCTAAATCATAAGGAAAAAAGAAAAATATCAAGTCAAGGAAAAAAGATCTGAGGTGATCTGATCAGTTTTGTATCTTGGTAAGAATTCCCAGAACCAGTAACAATGAAGGATCTTGAAGAGACTGACTCTGCCAGTAGTTGTAAAAAGTATGCATGTGTCCAGTATGCATTTATAAAATTTAAAAGCTGTAACTGGTGCATTCTTTATTCTTTTCCTTCCTGCTTACTAATGATGCAAAAAGTAAGCACATGTCATGCTCTTGTTAGAGGGATAGTCAGAACACTGCTGGAAACTTGAGCAAATGAAAACCACAAGTCCGGCAGAGCAGGTTAGAGAAGAACAGTGTTTTCCTGTTGGGAAGGAGAAGCTTGGGGATGCATCCAATAACACACCCTTTTCTGCAGCACCGAGGGCCAGCTAAATGGCCTTTCCCCCGACACATGGACAGAGGAGGCTACTGAAAAAAACCAAATACCTGCCTGGCAGGGCTGTGGCAGGTATAAATCAGGTTGTATGACAGGCCACATCTGCATTTTGGTCATGTGATGGACATATTTCCTTACATTCCTCAGGGAGGGTGATTAGAGCTCTAAGGAAAGGAGCAGTGTATGAATTGTTCTGATGAGACAGATTCAACTTGTGGGCTTAAGGTCAAGCTAGAAAAGGCAGGTCTAGGGCTAACATGGTCTCTTTTTCTCATAAATTTAAGAGTACAGGTTAGTTTATGAAATGCAGGCAGGAAGCCACATTTCCACTACCTCTCTGTTTCTAATTTGAATGTTTAAATGCCCACTTCTAAGTCTTTTTTTTCTTTTATAAGCTCCACACTTTCCCAATTCTTTGTCTCCTTTATTTTACATAGGAAGTGTTCAAGTCCAGATCTAATTTATACCATTTTGGTTTTTCCCACAGGCTACTCCAGGCTTCTTTTTTGATGTCTTTTTTTATATATCTTTTCTAACTCAATGCCACCTGCAGGTAGATTATTCAGATATTTGAAAGCTAGACTATGGTACATATGGCTCTAAGACTATAAAAGGTAAATACAGTTGCTTCACTAGTTGTTTATTATTTATATATATTCATATGCATTTGTGTGTGTGCACATGTGCATGTAAATATATGAACTCCCTGGTGGTACCAGATTCATTAACTTTTCCAAAATATCTATTGGAAAATGTATTTTTTTTCATATTTCTAGTTTACCCATTCAATATAAATCAAACATCACAGACATAATTAGACAACAATCTTTTAAATGCTTCAAAACTAATTGACTAGAGTGCCTAAAAATTAACATTACAAATGAATACTACACATTGCTATATTTCTTGAGGACTTGCTTTTCAAGGATCCTGACAAAAACTTGAACGATTTGCAAAATTAATACTGTATTTCAGATATTATGGAACTACTACATTTTAGATTGCACTGTAACTAAACTTGTTGTTTTAGGTTAACTTGCAAAGTCTTTTGAAGGAAATATCTCCACTTTTCAATTAAATTCTTATTAAAAGAAGAATCTTAGTAGCTTTTCATGGGCAAAAGTCTTTAACCAAAGTGCATTTTCAATCTTACAGTTACTTCAGTCCCTGAAAATGTTACATTTCCAAACCAAAGCATTGGAAATTTCTAGAATCAATTCAAGATTGCCTTTCTGTGATTCAACATTTACTCTGCACTCTTAATAAATAATTTAGAATTATTTTTGGTTTTAATATGTGTATTACAACCCTCTATGGATCTATTAATAGTTCTGTATTCTTAGCTCTGAGCTAAAACAGGCCATGTAGCTTTATTATACATGAGGATTGACTTTCCCAAAGACCTACCTGCTTTACAAGTTTTACTGGGACAGGCTTAAAAAATTATAAACCAGGGAGATATCATATTTTAAAATTAAATGATCACACCTACTTATTTCTAAGATCCTCACTATGAGCACTATTGAAAAACATGCATGCTTCTATTCTTGTTCTGTCCTTTGCCTGGCCTAAAAAACCATAACTCAATTTTCACCCGTGCCCTAATTTGAAGGCTTCCTTGTCTTCTAAACAACATGGTTATATAGCAAATTGAAAGAACCTTCGAATTCAGAATTCGAATTCGAATTCAGAACATACACAATAGCTCATTCCTACTATTAACAGAAAACTTTAATAAGAAAAGCATTTAAAATTGTAAGCTTCTTTTTTTCTAAATACCTATTTAGAAAAAACCCCCATGATTTATGAAAACATGTTTATTTGTAATTTGTTTTAGTGGTACTAGTCATGTGCATGACTGTGATGACACCAAAGATACGTGGAGCAAACCCCCATCTTCCCTGGGATTTCTCAGTTCCTAATGTCACAAAAAATGGAAGATAAGCGTCTGAATTTCACAAGTTGGTTAGACAGTATTGACTCAAAGCATTTTTTAACAAACTTTACTAAAAATTTCATCAAATCAAGCATATTGTGCCTTAAGTCAAGAACACAAATAATTCATTTTGTAAACCATCTGTATAAATAAATGCCAACTGAAACTATCTGAATTTCAGGTCTGAGTTAAATCTTATATATTTAGAACCACAATATGCGAGTGACACAGTAGGATCTTGTTTATTGAGATACACAGTAGAACCTAAGGAACTGATATTACAGTGGAAAGTAATCTAAATTGCTTTCACAGAATTCCTGCTACTTTCAAGTAATAAAAATGTTACACTCTACACTCTAAATAAAATCTTAGTTGCTATCGACAGTTTGTATGAGATTCAGTCAGAACTACCAAGCTGTGAAAATAAGGCCCAACTTCTGTTGTTTTTGTTGATACATTTGGCATCCAATCATGAAAAACAATGTCCATGTCACTAAAATGGCCTCCAGGCATTCAGTATATCTACATCGAGGTTAAACATCTATGTGAAGATGTGACAGCACACCTTATAAAAGATATTATTGAGTAATATAGACTTTCTGTAATAACCAAACAGTAAAGAATATAGCTTTTTAAAGGTCTCCCCATGGCTGATCTCATGACTCAAAGATGAGAGACTGTGCTGCAAGCTAAGTAATAAAATCTGGTGGATACTGTGGGCTAGCTTGTGACAAATCATATCAAAGTATTATTAAAGAAGGAACTTGAGACCCAAGACTATTATTGATTCTTGACAGAATTTCTTATAAATAAATGTTGCAATCTGATCCTGGACTCCCAAGGCCCTGGTAGAATTCTGACTATTATAGGGCAGGTTGCAAAACAGTAACATTATTATTAGTGAAAGTTGAAAGAAGCATATTCAGTGTCAAACAGGTAGCATGGTCTAAAAAGACCAGTATGAAAATGTTTTTCCCAGGCCTCATACACCTACAGCCGCAGATTACTGTTTAAAATGGCAAAATGATTTCTGAACTTGTAACAGGGCTGTGAACGTGTTAGTGGAATGAGTCTGTGACCCTTTAGAGCACTAAGGACACACCTCCATTAGTGTCCATATTCCTGCACTGAAGAGGCTGATAGAGTCAACTGAAATGACAGGGTGATAAATATAAAACCACTATCATCAATAAGACTGGAATGTAAAAGCACTTAGTTTCAGCCTAAGTAACTCACAGAAAGTTTGGTTTCAAGAACCAATGTATCATCCATCACTACTCTACCTTCTGTTGACAAAGTAATTGTAAGATATCTAGAATGGAGGTTCAATATGAACTGACAGTTTTGAAAGGAGGAATTGTGTGCTGCACTTACTCATTAAATGTATTTTCCTCCACTAAAGATGTTTCCTTTTTTAGTTTATGTATGAATAACTTTAGTTAAAGTTCCCTTGACACACTGACTTTGCTTTGAATAGCACCTATGTTCATTAACATAAAACCTGAAAGAAAATAATTTTAATGTAGCTTTTTTAACACTTCAAAAGCCTTTAACAAATTGATCGAGTACAATTATGTATTCTAAAGGGAATTGTAAAGAGATCACGCAGGGTTGAAAAGTTCTGGGTAATAAAAAGAAAAAAAAGCTAAGTAAAAACAGGCACTCTGCGTGGAACTTTGACGCACAGTGGAAGAAAGTAATAAAATTATATCTATTAAAAATCCTTAACATCTCCCAATTTTAACGCAGACACATACAGTTATTGTGTATTACTTAGTGTGTGGAGAATACCATGCTCACTCGATAATGTGAAAAAAAGGTGTAGAGGTCAAGATAGGCAGAAAATGGAGAGAACTTAAATTACCGGTCCACTTACTACTGAGGCTACTGAGTCAAGGCAAATCTGAACAACTACTTAGCAAGGAGATCACACTGATTTATCAACATGGCTGGTTGTCTTTGGGTAGGAAGAGATCTAATCATGGCATTCTTCTGTAGCTAATGGCGTATTATTATTGGCATTATTTTAAAAGACGGTACGATAACAGCATTCTTTCAAAAACCTTATGAACTAAACAACATATTGCAGCTAAATGGATCAACTGACATTGAATAAGCCATTAACAAATGAGAAATAGATTCAGATCTGCAGAAAGCAGTGTTTTTTCCCTTACATTGATGGGTGTGAATTTATATCTGATTATTTTAAAATATTTTAGATGGTGCTTTTGTCATTATAGAGTACTGAAATGAAGCCATATTGGCTATACTCAACATAAAGAAGCAGAATAAAACCATCGGTAGATGGAAAGTACAGGCCTTATGGCTTCAAGCTCTAAAGCCCTCCACTTTACTCCACATTGAACAGAGTCAGGCAATCAGAGATATTCCTTGTTTGCACAAAGTATTTTCCCAGAACAGCAGGAGTTCTCTTTGGGAGGATGCTATAGAAGACCTTCCCTTGCACACTCTTTGTGTCCACCTCTCTGTCAGCAATGCTGAGAACAGACATAAAATTGCACAGACTCAGAACTGGCTGCACAGGGAAACAAACTGTAAGGAGAGGAAGAAAAAAAATAAAAGGCTGAAAATAGACTTTGGCAATTACAAGTTGCATGAACCTAAAACCTGTTCTCTCCAGTAAGCCTCTTTATACTATTGAGAAGATTCTAGGGATGGATCTAGCATATATTGAGGGATTTCTACAATTCTCAATTCTCCCTCAAATCCTCTCTGTTGCACACACAGAATGCGGGTTTCCAAGTGGAAACTTCAACTTAGCTTCAACATTTACTGAAACCAGGCTCTCAGTATTAGGTTTGACCCAATGGCTTAGTTTTAAGAGCGCTGATTTGACCTGCCTATTCTTTGTATCTGGTGACAACACTGGGCACAAGGGATACATGACTGATGGTTTGCAACAAAATAGCTATTACTTGGTGTGAGATCGCTATCGTAATTTGAACAAGATTTGCATTTTGCTGCAGATAAGGGGGAGTCTGGGAGTAGGCAGGTGATGGTGTCAACAGCAGGACTGTGGGAACAAGACCAAGCACAGGGAAGGCACTCTTTATAGCAATCTCCTAATGCTGAAGGAGTAAGAATGTGGAACTTGCAACCCCACAGCCTAAGTACTTCTCCTCCCCCTTCCCAAAAGCTCTCTTTAGAAAGGACAGAAGAAAGAGAATCTCCCAATCAATTACAAATGCCTCCCACCTATCTAGACTCTCAGATACAGTGATATAGGACTACAGACTGAATGAAGAAATGCTGCTAAATTTATTTTTTCAGTAATTCAGAGCTGCTGGCTCAACACAAAAAATGTCTTTATAATATTTTGCTTAGAAAAAAAATCAAGTTTCATTATACAATGTTCATATAAACTAAGTAGGATTAGAAGTATATCATATCTCAAAAATCTTAAAAGTCTATGAGTTTGTATTGACTAAATAGTCAATAAAAAGAGGAAAAAGACCCCAACAATATTGACAGCAACAAACCAAGAGTACTGTGGATGAAATTCTTTTATACATATGCACACCCTGCTCTGACAGTTCTGTTATGATGTATAGAACAACTGGAAGAATAAGATATCATCCAGTAAAGTGAGGATGACAAAATCTGTCAAAGGAAGGATGTTAGAAGTAACGATAAGTTCCAGCAAAGTATCGACTGAGTACATGTTTTGTTTATCCATCAAATGACCCTACAAGATGGAGGATTATTCTGTTAGGTTCCAATGTGCTTTTCTGGATAGGCTGAAAGGGATGTTTATGTTTTCAAAACGCAATGATCTCTGTTGAAGCGTCATTAAAACAAAAACCCAAACCAAACCAAACCCAGATTAGTGCCAAGTAATCTTCAGGGATGAGAGAATGAGTATGACTGAAGTTGAGATTTGAAAAAACAAATCTGTGTGTCGATAAATATAGTGATCAGGATAAGCGAGAGGTGTCAGACAGAAAAACCTGCTGCAATGTTTGTTGCTGCCAGCACACCAAAAATAAAGCCTAGGAGAGCTTGTTGAGAAA
Organism: Melanocharis versteri; assembly: GCA_013397845.1. Taxonomy (NCBI): domain Eukaryota; kingdom Metazoa; phylum Chordata; class Aves; order Passeriformes; family Melanocharitidae; genus Melanocharis; species Melanocharis versteri. The sequence goes on along the minus strand of VZTG01002709.1, from coordinate 746,196 downwards.
TTGTTAAGGAAATTTGCAGAGCACTACAGATTGATACAGTTTTTATCTTCAGAAGTGTATCATTTGGGTGGACAGCAAGCAACAACACAAGAATCCTACACTAAGCGTTCCTACAGCAAGATAAGCTGCTTGTATCTCCAGCAATGCAAGATCACAAATGCTGCATCCTTCTCTACCACATGCTGTCCTTTCATGGTATCAGTTTTGTCAGGGATGAAGTCAGTTTAGGAGGTTCCTGGCCCTTCCCTAACATGCTCCTTCTGCCTTCCCCCGTTTCTACAGGCACACACCCTCATGTTCAGACTGGTAATTGTTTAGAAGGAACGGAGACAGCAAAGTGGCTTGGATCACACCCCTCTCTCCCCTACCATCTTCTCCTCCCAAGGCTTACAGCTCCCTTACAGCAAAGGTATGGGGATAACCAAACAGGCAAAAAGAAGCAAATGGCACAGACAAGGAACTTCACATCCAAACCTCACTGCTTAGAAAACAATCTGCAGTCTCAGCCTCATCTTGTGAGTACAGACCTTGGTATTGAATTAGGAAGCATCATCAGACTTTTAATCACTGTTTACTTTAATTAAGCGCATGGTACTAATGTATTCAGATAGTAAATGCCAGTCTAAACAACACAAGTAATGGCATTCAGGCTACCTCTGGGAAAGTCTGCATTGGTATCTAAAAAGCATAGCTACCTCTGTCTTCCTTTCCTCATTCCTGTGGAAAGAGCTGCAGAAATGGTATAGACAGGCAAGCTCATACTTAACTCCTTCTCTACTTAAGGCTACTAAGAATTAAGTAAAGACAACACTTTAAAAGTCAAAACACATATAAGAAGCTGTCACATTGCCAAATTAAGGCAGGAAAAGTTACTGGATTATGAAGAGTGAGGAAATTAGTAAGATTTCACAACATACATCAGGAGATGAAATGTAGGAATAGTCTCAGGAAAAACAGGGAAAAGAAAATTTGCTGTGCTGCAAGGAAGCGAGGAAGAAGAGCTGGATATCAAATTTATAGGTCCTTTGAGCTCTTGAATGAGGAATTTGGAGAAGGTAAAATGTCATCATCAGTCTCGGCTGACTTGCTATTCTATTGCCAGATGGGACCATTATCATCTGATTGAATTATAATCATGTCAAAACTCTACTTGGATCCAGGAATTAGCTTTCAGGAAAACCCTGAGTCAAGGTATAGCTTTCCTGCCTTTGTGATCTGTAGAACACATGATCTGAAACAGGATTTAAGTATCTGTCTTTGGCTCTCTGAAACACATTAGTATGAACATTTGTTACTCTTGGTAACTCCTGTGTGGTTTATCTCTGTATTTTCCTTCTCTTTGTTTCTTTCTAATAGACAAGTTGGTTACCTAAAAGGAACAGGTTAGTTTAATAGTTTAACTACTAAATTAAATATAACTATTTAACTAATAGATTAAAATACAATAGTTTTTTAACTCACTTGCAATTCTTGGGAAAGGAGAGATGAGAGGGGATTCATTTTGGAATAACTTGAAAACAAGTGAAAAGCAAAAAGCTCAGCAAAGCAAAAAGTCAAATGTCTGGTTTAGACCACATGCAAATTTTAGATAGCATTACAGCACTAAAGGCATACTTTGACTTGTCTCAGGCAACTGATTTTCTCAAAATACAAACTTATTTCAAATAGCAGTGAGATCTGACTTAAAAACTTGTGCAGTTCTTGACAAACTATCTTAAAAAAGAAAAAGTAAGCCTGTAGAAATTGTTGCTATCATTAAATTTTCAATTGTGAAACTTTCCATTGTGAATAAAAAGGTTAAAGGAGAAGATGTTGAAGTATACCTTCTGGGCTCATTCTTCACAGTGTTTTAAAAGCTGAGAAGGCAGTCACAGAAACTGCATTCATTCCAAGAAAAATCTTTGAAACAGCAATTCTGGTGGTAATTTCCAACTGGACACAAGACATTTTCCTCCTACTGGTATGTCTTTCTCTTTGAAGGAGCAGAAGTCAGACTCCTGACGTACAAAGCAATTAGATCACCCAATCAGGAATAGCTCAGTTTTAATTTCAAATTTTAGCAGACTAAGGGCAATTCTAACAGAATTGCTCAGAAAGCGGCCTTGGTTTCCACAACCCTTTTACATTCCTTGCTACCAGAATTTATGCAGGTAGGTTTGCAGCATCAAGAAGCTAAGTTATCTCTCTGTGTCACACATATATTCACTACAATTGGATAATTATTCCCTTTTTCCTTTTTTTTTAAGAATTAACAAGTGTGGTTTTGCAAGTCTTGCATCATTCTCATGTACTTTCCTAGAAGGGATGCCTGGAGCTGTTCATGAGCTACCCAGCACGGTATCCCACTGCTGCTTCCAGGTGTGTCTACTATGGACAGCACTGTATCATTGTGCTGTTGCAAAAAGGCCCAATACAGCTTTCTGTTTGAAAAGCACTTCTTTTGCATGTCACAGTTTACCATTGTCTGATCTAAAATTTATTATAATTTATTTTGAATACATGTATTTCTATATATTCAAGCTGTATGCGCTTATATCTTCAGTGTGTAAATCACAGGCAGTGTAGAAAATGCAGCATATTCTCATTAAGGGAAAGCTCGGCTACAAATAAGTTATCCCAATGAAAACACTTTTATCTGCTAATGCCTTATAATCATAAAGAATAAGGAAATAATTCTCCTCAGATGGGATTTCTAAGATGAAATTTATAAAAGGGTGCCTAACTCCCCTCGATATTACAGCCTACAACAACAGATATAGGCTTAGAGTGTGTTTCATTTACAGATAAAAGCAGAAGAGGCTGGATGTAGCTTTCATTTCCAGAAGAGCTTTGTTGTGGTTACTCCGCTGACTAGAAACTGTGATTCCCTGCAACATTTAGCCCTTGAGAAAAAAGAAGCAGGAGACAAATCATGTGAGGAGTGGTAGGGAATAGCAAAAGATTGAACAATTCTTCGAGCTTGAACATGTTTCACTATATTTTCACCTCTGTTTGGCCAGGTGGTAGTTGAAACACATTAAATGAAAAGCTATGTGGGAGTGTAACACTATGCTACAGTTGCACTTTGTGCATACACTTCTTATCTCTTTAGGAACTTATTCCAGATGTTTCAGGAGAGGAAAATAAAACAATTATCTTGGTCATGTTTTAAGATAAACTCTCAGCAGGTCTGGAAAATGTTTTAATCTGGCCTTCCAGTTCCTGCAGCAAATTCCCTATAGCATTAATTTTCTAAAACTGTTTATGCCCCATTTTATTTTCTCTGCTATTTGATGTGTGGAGGGAATTCAGCAAACATGATAATAAAAACACATCAATATTAAGTGGAAAATGCTTTTTAGCGTTTTACTTCAGTAAAATATGGCAGTAGACCATTGGAACTCCTATACATAATTAAGGAAAAGCTTATGACTTTAATTAATCACTTTCTTCTGATATATAGATTATAAATTGAAGTTTTACATAAAGAACATTTACTTAAAATCCTTATGGCAAAATACAATTTCAGCATCATCAATACAACATCAATATTTATCAGCCTAGGTAGGTAGAATTCTGCTTGTTAACTCAGGGATAGAGGGAAACACTAAATCTCAAGAGATCCTTTAAAAGTAAGGGGAAATTGCATCAGCTCTTTTAGTTTTCCTGTGGAAACCAACAATCCACAGAGCCTGGGTGAATCCAAACAAATGAGTAGTGAATCTATAGGACAACACATATCACCTGTTCCTTACAGGAGCTGTTGGAAGAAAAACTTGTTATTCAAAATGCAATGCAATGCAGGGGAAGGGAAGGGAAGGAAGGGAAGGGAAGGGAAGGGAAGGGAAGGGAAGGGAAGGGAAGGGAAGGATGTTGTATCATCTCTATCATATTCATAGGTTTTGCCTGTAATTCTCAGACCTCCAGGTCCATTCATTGATCACTTCATGAATACCTGACATGTCTCCCTACACTGCTTGCCACAGACCACCTGTCCCTTTCAGCAGTGGTCAGCACATGCAGCACCAGGACTCGGGGTCATTTCTACCTCTTTTGGTTTTGTTTATTCAGTTGTACTGATAAACTCACATTTCCAATGTTAAACAGCTGCTATAAGTTCAGTATCATCCCATGATATATGATGCCACAAATCTTGCTGAATTGTCCTTCTTTTCTTCAGTCTAGGGCCTTTTCAGACATTTTTTCTAGCCATCCTGATTTCATTACAGCAAATGTCATATCTCCTTTAGCTTACAATTTCCCAGTCACAGAACTCAGGCAGCTACTTTAATGTAATGTTAAATTTTTAAAAATACTTTCACGTTATACATCCATTCGCTTTTTAAGAGTAATTTCAAAATACTGTTATGTCCTGACCAATTTTATTAGTACGTCTCCCCCCTTTCCTATGATCAAAATTAACATCTGTACAAAGAATACACCCTCTCTTTTAGAGGATTACTTTTCATCTTGAATCATGCATAGAATATGCCTTCTAACTCTATCTAGTGTAAATAATGTGTAAAATAATCAAAGCATCATCATGACCTGACAGCAGAAGCCTTTTGATGAATAGGGTTTTATGTAGGATTATCATATGACATTTCCAAACTACATTATATTTGAGTCATATACTATTGCATTAAATTCTTCTATCATGCTGGATTTGTACATTTAGCAAGTTATCAGCATTCTCCTTTGTGGACAGATTTTTACAGCAATTGCAATCGAATGCACGAGAAGCACAAAAGGAAAGCAGTGCAGAGGAAGGATATTCTACTAATGAAGAATCAGATCTTGTTCTCATTATGTTGTGTTATTTATTCTGCTGTTTAGTTCTGACAGTGCTATTGGATTTGTTCAGTACACCAGATGCTAATACAGTCCCTAAATGTTGTATTTTAGAGTACTGGATATGCTGAAAACAGTGGCATAACTACATATCAGCTAAGTTGCAAGAAATGCCTTCTGTCTCACATCACTACATGCCGTTCATAATAGTCAAATTCTCTTCATCCTACAGCTCCTCTGCAAGTGACCTAAAAATGCAGCATTTTCCCCAAAATTCAGCAAGTACTGCGAATGACGCCTTCCGAGTACATGTATTGCAGCAAATGACAGCCAACTGGGTGACAGCCATGCCTTCATTCCAAATGCAATCACATACCTTAAAAAGTGCATAGTTTTGCAGAGAGAGCCTTCTGTGCCAGAGCAAACACGGAGACTCATCTGGTCTTTGGCACACATAAAAAAATTCAATTCATTGAGTTCCTCAGTTTGCATCAAGGATGAAGCTGAAACATCAGTACAGAGAATGACACTACAAAATGAAAGGACAGAACAGGACAGGCTAGGCTAGGCTAGGCTAGGCTAGGCTAGGATAGGATAGGATAGGATAGGATAGGATAGGATAGGATAGGATAGGATAGGATAGGATAGGATAGGATAGGATAGGATAGGATAGGATAGGATAGGATAGGATAGGATAGGATAGGATAGGATAGGATAGGATAGGATAGGATAGGATAGGATAGGATAGGATAGGATAGGATAGGATAGGATAGGATAGGATAGGATAGGATAGGATAGGATAGGATAGGATAGGATAGGATAGGATAGGATAGGATAGGATAGGATAGGATAGGATAGGATAGGATAGGATAGGATAGGATAGGATAGGATAGGATAGGATAGGATAGGATAGGATAGGATAGGATAGGATAGGATAGGATAGGATAGGATAGGATAGGATAGGATAGGATAGGATAGGATAGGATAGGATAGGATAGGATAGGATAGGATAGGATAGGATAGGATAGGATAGGATAGGATAGGATAGGATAGGATAGGATAGGATAGGATAGGATAGGATAGGATAGGATAGGATAGGATAGGATAGGATAGGATAGGATAGGATAGGATAGGATAGGATAGGATAGGATAGGATAGGATAGGATAGGATAGGATAGGATAGGATAGGATAGGATAGGATAGGATAGGATAGGATAGGATAGGGAGAAACAGTCCTTGTTCTTCACTGCTAATCGATTGTCCCAGCTTTATGTATGGTGTAATGATGGTGATGGCCATCTATCAAGAACATTAAGAAATGTTAGCCTACAGATGCAAAAATAAAAAAAGCCTATTTGCAATAGATAAGTCTTTCAGAGAACAGGTGCAAAACACCCCAAACACTCATGCACCCTCAAAGGAGTGCTTTAGCATACCTTGGATTAAGGGTGCTAGTAAGGTAAGAAGAGTAGTCCAGTAATAAGGTAACACATGAGAAACAGAAATACAAAAAGAAACTGAAAGCAAGAGGCCAAAAGATGGAAGAATAGGACTGAAAGGAAGAAAATGCATATGTAACAAAGAAAAGTAATTAAAGAGAGAGTGTTAGAACAGTAGGAGAGGGAGAAAAAATAAAAAACAAATCTGCCTTAGCATGTCCTTTTCCCTTCCTAGATTTAGCTCTACTATCCTGTCTTGGGCTGACTTACCCTAGCTAACAAAAAACCCTCTATTTACCACTGGTATGGAGCAGTGTACACCAAAAAGCAGATTTTTAACGAACTGATTTCCCACAGACGAAACCATACCAGGACTTTATCTCCTTTGAAGAAGTTACTCAGTTAAACAGCAGAGTGGAGGAGAAGGAGGAAGAATGGAGAAGAGGTTAGGAAGAGCAGAAGGGAGAGGCGTGATGGCAAAGTCCATAAGGTGATAGAGACTAATGCAGGGCTCAGTCGTGCCCCCAAGGCTGGTGGTCGTCCAAAAATCAGCAAAAGGCTAAGATCCAATTCCCACTTCCTACCATGCACTAGAGGTGCAGTGATATGGTGTTTCTCAGCCAATGAACTCCCCATGCAAACAACCCTCTCATCAGCTTAATATAGTTCAGAATTCTAACCTCTGCTATGGTTTAAAATACATTACTTTTCCACCCAAAATGTTGTGCAAATTCCTAATTAAAAAAAAACACTTGACCTTCTCTGCCCTGAATTAATACTGTCTACTCTGGGTACAGAAAAAGAACATTTAAAAATAAAATAAAATAAAATAAATCAATAGCTCTAAAGTGGAATTATTTCCATTTACCCTTTCTTTATCAAGAACTAAGTCTCTAGAGGTCCCTTCTAACCTTTCGCATTCTGTGAAATAACTCCAAGAATCATGGCCTCTGATGGAGCTTAATTGCTTATCACAGTCGAAGATCTAATGGAAATAGCCAAGTATAAAATAATATGGTTCAACTGATATCAGAAAGAACTGTATTGCTTAAGAACTTAAAACACTTTAGCTGCTAAGCCCCCTGTATATTCTCAATTATATCCACCACATCCACAGCTAACTGACCATTTACTAAGTGCTAAATTCTATCTGAATTAATCTAGAATAGCGAAGATCATTTTTCAACATTCTGTTCTAGCAATTGTTTCTGTAGCCAGGTTTTGAGTGAGAAGATGGGGTACTAGGTTTCTTGCTTTTGGCAATAAATATAACCCCTATAACATTATACACTGAAAACATGGCAAAAAGAAAGTCTCCCTTCTTAATAAATGTGAGTTGATGTAAGTATTTCTTGTTCAAATGAGTATAATCATGTCTCAGTTTGGAATACTTTAGTATCACAAGTGATAACAAAAAATATTTGGATGAATACAGTAATGAAGAGGTTAAATCCGATTGTAATTAGATTTCAGTATGCATGGTCATGTGGCTAATAGTAAATTTTCCTTGATTAACTGATCCTGTTTGTTAAGAGCTCCTATTAACATTAGCACACTCTATGTCGGCTGTGGAGACACACCATGGACCAGTGCAAGATTAATGAAGGCAGGTACGCATGCTGATTAGAATGTGGCAGTTTAATAAACTCTTCTAACATTAAATTATTTAATGCATTCATGCTCATGTAGGCTATTCAATGGTCAGCTTGACCACCTATGTGTTAATATTGGGAATTGAAATGCAGAGGATGGAAGAAATATAGCAGTGGATGAGGTAATTAGCTCTCATGTCTGATAAATGGGGCAATACCTATGTGTATACATGTTTTAGCACATCACAAATGGTGCTTTCATTAACTGGAATCTCTTGCTGAAAATTTTCTGAACGTTTAGTTTGATTTTGATCCCATAAACAATTCAGCTAACTACTATAGCCAGAGTCTGTTTAATATTTGAAGCAAATCTAAAGCGAGCTATAGTGATAAAACACATTGTTAAAATATAACACAAAAATTATCACTGAAGCTTTGAAGTCATTTTGATGTTCTTCCAGTGCACTGCTTTGAAACAAAGATAATATTTAATAAACATTACCTGAAAAGTTACATGCTGTGGGCTGACTTATGTTTTATCTTGTGTATTCCTCTTCCAAGTGTCACTAACAAGTGGTTGTTTCCTTTGGAGGAAACTTGTTGATGAAGATTTCAAGCCAAACAGCTGCTCTTCCAAGCAGTACCAGCACCATCTAAGTGTGTACTTGGGCTCCACACTGAGCTGCATTCCATTTTCCTATGGAGCAACACAAGTCCTGTGTCATGAACCGTATCAATTCACATTCAAAGCAACCGAAAACAAAGACAAGGTTTTGATGTAACGTGCGGGTCACATAATGTGGGTCACATTTTGCCTTCAGTGGCATCCCAAACACATCAGTAGGAGAGCTGAGGACTAGCCTGGTAGTCCTTCTGCTCATCCCCTTTTGCTGGTATTTGAATCTCTTTTCAGATCATTTAGCAAATCTAAATAAATGACAGGAATGGCTGATGGGCTTCAGTTCAACACTATGTCCAGCTTCAAAATCCTTAACAAAATACAACCTTGCTAAAGCACTTTGGTGAATGAGCACTTTACTTATTGACTGTGGTCTCTGTCCATTCATTTACAGTAAGCCACTCATTTCAAATAGCTTTTCTAACATTTTAAAGATTAAAATGTTATAAAATGAATAGCTTTAGTACTGATCAGCCATGTAAGTGCATATTACTAGAATTTAATTAGCCAAGCTATTACGTCATTCCTAATAGCACAGTGTGACAACATTGATGAAAAAACCCCATCATTCCAGGCCTAGGAATCTTTCCTAAACATAAGACTACTTGACAGGACTGGGGTGGAAACTGTGCCTTTCCTGATAAATTTTGGGTTCTATCACTGCAAAAGATTTAAAAAAATTTAAAAATCAGTGTATTGAAGGTGTAGATGAGACAGAGAGACATCCATAAAATGTAGGCAGCACTTAAAGGCAAAAAAGTAGGACACTGAGCCTCCTTATGCTTACTTAAGTCATCTGAAAGATTCATAGCATAGCTGTAAAAGAAGAAAGAAACTCCAAACCAAACCAAACAAAGGAAAAAAAAAAAAGACAATACTTCAGAAAATAAATTGATCTAAAATTATGCTTTTGCTGAATCTTGCTTGAAAGCATGATGGAGGCATGTAAGCAATGAGCACAAAGCAAGCCTGAGTTTGTGTAAGGTTGGAGAAGTCTAGAGACTCTCCTGGCAATGCTGCTACATGGAGTTTGGTGGTAAGAACAGAGGAACTGTTTCTGGCTGGCTGATGCTTCCTATGTGCAAGCACAACAGGATTTTATCAACAAAAAAGATTACTTCACAGAATTACCCATCTCAGTGTCTTCCCTAATTGGAGCTATCAGATCCTGTTTCTATCTGTCTTCTTGGATCAACTAGAGTGACACCATTTTTCATCTGTAACTACTTTTTAAAATTATAGTAACAGTAAAATAAGAAAAAATATGTCACAGCCTTTATTCTAAGGAAACAGACTTCATTAGTTTCCTTCCCTCACCTGGCAATGCAATATTTAATTTAAAAATCTGCCTTTTCTGACTTGGATCTAAAGTGGTCATATTGGATTTCATCTGGTTTCACTGCATGTCCCATGCTGTTCCTCTGGGCAGTGTCTGCTCCTTGAGACTAGTGCTCTGCTGCATGCCAAATCGTACTCACAGCGTGCCTAGAAATGACTGCTAATCATCGGGCAGAGGCAAGAAGACTGGCAGTAAGAGAAGAGCATACAGACCCATTCCAAACCACAGATAGGAAATAAATGATTTGAGGGGACAGGATCAAGGAGAAAAGCACCAACAAAAGCAAAGAAAAGTAAAGCAGTATTGGAAGAGACGAAGATAATGTGAAAGCAACGTAAGGAAAATGAGATGGAGGCAAAGTCATAAAAAGAGGATTCACATGCTTGCAAGCTTTGACTTAATCCTTAGCAGTAGCTCCTGAGCACTTGCTGGAATATATGATTAGATGACGTGGTAGAGAGGGATTCTAAGACAGGGGAAGATGCCATTTCAATTAAAGGCAATCTTCCCAAAAAATCCTTTCAAAGAGTCTGTGTGAACATTAAGCAAGATCTGTGGGTGCTGGTAGATCATGGACCCCCCATGTCTTTGAGGCCATGTGCCACATGATGCGTGGATGAGCATCCTGAAGTTTGATCACTTGGCCTGTTTTGACAGATCTCGAGATAAGGATAGGTGATTCTAATACATGGCAGGATTAACAGGAGGCATTGTCAGGTGAACTGCATACATCTTCCTAAGCAGCTTCCTTTAGCTTGTAAAGGCTTTGACAGTTGGCATTCTCAGATGCAGATTTCTAGAACAGAACTGAAAGGTGTGTGGTATTGTATTCTCTGACAAGCCTAGGATTCTCAATATCACAAAGACACAAGGACTGCATTGCATTAGGTAATTTTCTGAAGTTGCTGTACTTATTCCTTGTGCTTGTCTAATCCTCTCTTCTCGCTCCTCTATAATCTCTCCAGGTCCCCCTCCAATGCCCTTCCAATTACAGTTCCATGCTGCCCATCATGTCGTCAGTCGGGAGATACTAGGTTTGGATTAGCACTAAATTCCCTTAAGTCTCTCAAAGTCTCCACCTGGGTATGAAGTAAGCCTGAAACTTTAATTATATCTGCCCAGCTGATACAAGTTTTTTCTTTCCAGCTAGACACTTGTGTTTCAGGAGACCAGACCAGTTAGTAGTGTATATCTTCTGAGCATGAACTAGCAACAGATTTGAAAGAAAAGCTCTCTGAACAAATCAACTAATACTGTATGGTATTTTTAGTCTTGAACTGTGGTTTTCTAAGCAAACGGCACATTTTTCACAAGTAGCTGCTGCACAAACAGCTCTCAGTGTAAATGATGTTGAAGTCTGCTTACTTCAAATAACCAGTGAAATCAAACAGATCATGGTTTTGGTGAAGTTGCCAAAATTCTTACATCTACATATATATTGATTAGCTAAATCCTACTGAGAAAGACACAGGGCCAGTTGAGTGAGTTCAAGCTTTGCCTTCCTCCAGAGCACACTTACGGCCACTCCGCAAGCACTGCTGAGGAACATAAGCCAATGAATATCATGTTCCCATTTCCAGCATTTCCTCAGCTGTGCTGTGCTCTACTTGCATTATTTCCATGAGCTGTTTTGACTCAACATAGACTTTGGAAAGGTAATGCTCTCTTCTACTATTTCAGAAATAGAATCTCTTTAATTTTCTGTTCTAGTATCAAAAATAGTAGAAGAGTTTATTATGTGTCAGGAAGTCTTCACAGCCTAATCTGACTTAATTATCAATATAACTAAAATACTTTTAATAACAATAAAACAGTACAAATCAGTAAAGTCACATACAAAATCCAAAAAAAACCTGCATTGCAGTGCCTTAACATAACTAAACCAGAGAAACATAGTCCAATACTTTCGTCTCTAATTTCCTTTAAAACCCACTCAAGAATACCAGGATAGAAATGAAATTTTGGCTTGTTTTGTCTGATGGTGCCTCTCATCTCCCTTTATGTGAAACTACCTGGGTCAGACAGAGAGGTAATTTGCCTACTAACAGCTCATGCCCTTGATTTATTAATCTGTTTGTCTTTAAGAGCAGGTTTTTCAGGTCGAGACCCCAAGAGAAGCCTTAAACAGAATACTCTTCGTTGGTGTAAAAGTGGCCATGATGTGGCGGTCACCTTCCCCCATTTATCCTGGGGAGAATGCAAGGTTTGGTTAGGAAACACCATCTGTGCAGCTACCTAAAAAGTACTCTTACCCATTCCACCCCACAGCTGCTACCAGGCAAAGGATGGAGGTTTATGGGGATGGAGGATGACTCTTGGATTCAACTATGTGGCCTCAAAGCTTGTGTCTGTAGAAGCATTTACTGGTGCTAAGAAAATATGTGAGGTCCTGCTGCAGACTAAGAGCAGTGAGGAAAAAATGACAACCATTTTATCTTCTTAATTCCTTCGTGAGGGATGCTGGGTGCACAGCCAATACAGCACAGACTTACCACAACAACATAGTCCAAAAAGCAATTTTTGTACCAGAAGATTTTGAGAAGTACTTTAGTGCACTTTGTATATTTAGATTTGTAAAGATATACAGTGCAATGTAGAGGTTTAGGCCAGACAGCTACCACTAGTAGTAATGGCTGTTCCACCTCTGAATTCCCAGGTGTGACACTGAAAATTACTTCTAACTATCAAATTTAACTGATTTTACTTTTAATTTTTTATCTCAATTTTTTTCAAAGGCTGCTTCAGATTTTTTTAAACTATTTCAATACCTAGATGTGCTGTAAGGACTCCTCATGGAATTAATTCAATTGGTAACTTGACTTTGAAGAGCACACAAATAGATAGATAGATAGGTAGGTAGGTAGATAGAAATATAAACTCGTATTATTACATAAAAAAACCACTAGCTTAAAGGAGCAGTGCTGTTGCAAAGTCAACCAAAGTTCAAGAATGTGGGAAAAAAGGTGGCTCATTGTGGCAGCAACTGAGGCAGGACTTAACACTCATATAATCTTAATTCATTCCTTTAAATTCATTATTTGCAATATGGATTTAAATTATGTGATTACATTACTAATTGCTCCCCCAGGAAATAATCACTTCAGTCCACAACCTAGGTAGATGGTGCTCAACAAAGGAACAGGGCAGTTATTCAGTATTTTTGTTATTCTCACTGTTCAGAGAGTGGTCCTCCATCTTCCTCAGTTCATACTCACTTCAAAATGTATTTTACAGAACAGAGAATTTTTATTTACTTGTGGGATAGTCTATTGCACTCCATGGCATAGTATCTGAATAATTCTCAAACATTAATGAATTTATTTTCAGAACAACCCTTTGGTTCATTTAATTGTAAACCATTTTACAAGTGGGAAGCTGAGGCACAGAGCTAATAAGGTTAAAAATATCTGTTCATCCTGGGTTCTTCTGAGATGCCTAACACTGTTTCTCCTTACTATTCAGCATCATGCAACACTGAATTTGTTCAAGTGTACTTCCTATTGACCTATTGTGGTTATGAAGTACTTCACTAAATCAGAGCATACCTCTGTGGGGTAATGAAAACACACTTCTTCTGGGTCAGCTGACACAAGTATAATCCTGTTGCCATTGGCAGCAGCGAGGGTTGGGTTTAAATTCATGGGAATTACAACAAAAACTCAAGCCATCAAAATGAACTGAGAGGTAATTACACTAAGTTTTCTGGGGCTAAAACAAGAAACCTAATTCTCCCACTTGCAACGCAGCAGTTTAACAACCCATACTTTCATTAAAGATAGAAAAGCAAACTATGCCCATGTAGACAAGCAGGGAATGACTAATTTACAAAACTACAGCTTTACACTCTTTTCCTCCAGGAGCTGAGGTGGGGCCGGCAGGCTGCTTTCCCTCCAGCTCCTGCTTTGAAATGAGCTGTTCCTGGAGGGTAAGGCTCAGCTCAGGCTGGCCAGGCCAGGAGCACCCAGCCCACGCCGCTGCGCGCCCCGGCCACGGCCCACGCTGAGCCTCCCCTCGCTGACAGCACAGCTTGCTCCAGCATTCCATCTCCAGGAACACCGCGCAGTGCACCAACTAACACACTTTCTTGGAGATCCTTTCTTTCATATGAGCACCCCAGAGCCGGGAGCTCTTGCTGTAGAACACAGCGGCCATTTTCTCCCCTTCCCTCCCTGCCCACACAGACAAGGAGCAGGCCTAGGCTTCTCTACACAGGCTCAGGAATGGTCCTCCAGTTCCTAGGATCTGTTGTCCTTTGAGGACACAGGTCCCTGCTAGCAGAAATGACATTCAAACACAAAACAACTACCATATGCAAAACCCAGCATGTCTCAGGCTGGAAACAGCCCACAGCAGAGCTGTCTCCCCTTTGATCTTCCTCCCGCCTTTCCCTGCCCCCGGGCTTCTCCAGCCAAAGAGAAATATGGGGGTTTCACTTTTACTGTAGACCTCAGTTGCTCTGATTTTTTATAAAAAATTTCTCCATCTGAACAGACATAAGATTAGGATCCAATTCTCCAGGACAACTATCAATCGCCAGCCTTCTTTACTGATTTGCATTTTCTGTCTTTGTCTCATGGGAATCTTCCGTGTATTTACTGTTCTTCACCCCAGCCTTGTCATTCCAGCCTTTTCCTACAATTTTCTCCCAGTTCCCATACACAACTTACCAAACTACATTTCCTACCCTCTTCATATTGAAATGAAGTGAGGTCTCAGGATACAGAAAAAGGTCACTGAGATAACCAAAAGCTTTATTATCACTTTAAGTTTTGGTGTTTAAGTGCCTAAGTGCCCACATTTTGGTGCTGGCAGCATCACTAGAGGAAAAGTCTGCTCTGCTTCAGCAGCTCTGGGGAAGGAAGAAAGGAATATTGGTGCACTCTAGGGGTGCAACCCCCACACTCAGTGATGCAATCCAGAAGGAAGAGATTTAATCTAGCAGAAAGATTTTAGCAAAATTCTAAAATAAAATGGAATTTTTCAATCTAAATATTTCAAATAGCATCTGAAAGGCATCTTCTAATGGGTCCTTGCTCCAGATTGTGGCTAAGACCGTAAGAGTGCCAACTGTGTCCTTCTGGCAAATGGATGGATTGCCAGACAAAGATGTATTTTTTACACCCTTATGAGCCATATGGCCAGAGAAGAAACATTGAAACTTGAATTTTGTCTCCCACTACAAGTGTTCACTTGACATCAGTCCACTAAGGAGGATGATGCTGTGGGAGAACACCTGTCTACACCAATGTCTTGTTCTCTTCAGTCCATAATTATATACCTCTGGGAAAAAGGTTCTGAACTTTATACCACAGGCACCTCCAAGTAATTATTTCACTCTAAAATTACATTAAAAGTATTTTGTGGAGGTTTTTTTAATTTTTCGGTATTAAAGAAGGCAATATATTTTAATAATCATGTGTTGAAATTTTTTATTAAACCCTCTATAAATTTAAGAAAATATTTTAAAAGGGTTTTTTAATATTGAAAACCACCTTCTTTAACAAAAAAGCTCACTCTTAGTCATTCAACACCTGACATGTCAAAACAAGAGAATGAGCGTGCAATGCTAAGGCTAAAAGGGGGCAGCTCTCACTGTGACAGATTAGTTTCAGCAACACCAAGAGCCACAACAGAAAAAGCTTCTTGCATCTACTTGCATGAGTCTTATACTTAGCTTACCAACCTTACAGCTCAGGAATTGCTTCTTCTGCGGTCTGTACAAAACCAAATAGAATCAGGGGATCATGCCCTCATGAAGTATCTGGACTGTATAATAGCAATAATTATGGAGCAGTATTATTAACAATCAGCCTACATTTTTCACTGTGACAGATTCAATGCACTATGGAATCCAACTTTTAATTGAAAAATAGTCAAACTATAGCATTGCTGCTTGCAAAGATAAACTTTTCATTTGTACATGGATGCAGTCTTGTCTCAGTCTAACGCAACAGCTTTGAGGAAGATTGCTCTCATCTGTCTCAACTGTTTGCTATTTGCTAAACATAACGCCTCAAATCTCCCTGAGACTAGAGAGCAAACTTGAGAGAATCTCGGCCTATGTTTTACTTAGCGTGGAATAACTGCTTCCTTCAAGCACGATTTAAAACAGCCCAGAAGGATTCTCTTTGGATCCCAGAAACTAACGTGCCAAAAATCAGTGTTGGAACACTGGGTACGTACTCTGAAGCATGAGATGAAATTAAAACTAATTTAGAAGGTTTATTTATATAGAAAATAGTCACTACAACACATTGTTCTATGCTGTGCTTAAAAAATCCCAAATTCAGATATCACAACCTTTGATTTGCATAGACATTAGTATGTGTTGTGCCCCTCTATATTCCCCAAGATACAGCTAGATCGATGCTGCAATGGTGCATGTCCTATTACTTGCTAGGTAAAAACACCACCTTCTACTCTAGCTCTTAGTTAGGGGCCAGTCAACAAATTGCAACTCATAAACTGAGATCTGATTTTGCAAAAGGGAACCACATGTGAGAAACACCTGCTAGGTTGCATGATATGATTGTTGGGAACAGTCAAATCTGCATTAAGAGACATATCAATCTAGAAAATTTATCGCAGAAAGAAAAATTCGGACACAAAAAATGTAATACATTAAATGAGTTAGATTACAAGGATAATGTTTGGAATTTTTGCTTAATCTCCTCTCTTTAAAATGGAGGATTGAGGCTAAATAAGATTCAATATTTGTGTACAATTAGAAATACTGCCAACTACATCCAAGGGCTGTTGGAATGTCCTCACAGACAGACCTGCATAAAGTTTCCTCCCTGCAATAAATGTTAAGTACATACATATTTGACCTTCTCAAGTTAATTAAAAGTGAGACAAAAATGGGAAAAAATATTTTGATTGAAAGAGAAATGTGCATCTTATTTTTTTCTGTGAATTTTTGATGTACAGCGAGCATAAACACCTCAAAGAATCACCCAAAATTCTGCTCAATTAATTACTGAAAGAATCTCCATGTATTTAAGTGGAGTCAGGATAACTGACAGAGCAATTCTTTTGCAAAAACTGTAGTCAGTAAGTGCTCCTTGTATTGGGTCTGGCTGAGAAAGAGATGATTTTCCCCACAGCAGCCCCCCCAGTGCTGAGTTTTGCATGGGTAGCTAGGAAGGTGTTGATCACACACCAGTGTTTTGCCTGCTGCTGAGCGGTGCTGGCAAAACTCAGCTTCAGAGCTCTCTTCAACAATCCCACCTCACCAGCAGGCAGGAGGTGGGCAAGATCTTGGGAGCTGGCACAGGCAGGACAGCTGACCCAAACTGACCAAAGGGATATTCCATTACATATGAAGTCTGCTCAGCAATAAATGCAATGAAAGCTAAAGGAAAAATGGGGGGGGGGGAGGAGGCACTCGTTATTAGGATATTTGTCTTCCAGAGCGAACACTAGGTGTACTGAAGCCCTGCTTCCTGAGAAGTGTCTGGACATCACCTGCTGATTGAAAGTAGAGAACAAATCTTTTGTTTTCCTCTGCTTCTGCACATGGCCTTTCTTTTGCTTTATTAAACTGCCTTTATCTTGACATGGGAGGCTTTTTCTCCATCTTATTTTCTCCTTTCTTATTTTCCTCCACCCTGCCCTACTGAGGAGGGGACTGATAGAGCGGCTTGGAGGGCACCTGGCATCTAGCCAAGGTCAACCCACCACACTCCTCCAGATGTCATCCTGGAGAAAGCAGTGCTCATCTATCTCGCATATTTGTCTCTGGGACAGGTGGCAATAAATTTCTACTTCTCTGCTTTAATTTTGATAGTCAGACAGGCAGACAGGCATTCATTTCACAGTGGATTCCTTTTTGTCAGCATTTCAGAATATTAGCTCTTTCACAGTCTTCCTAAAACTGAGTCTGAGTTCAAGTTTCATGACCACCAGCAGTTGGTTCACATAAAGGTCAGTTTCCTAGGTTTCATCATTCTCCCTTGTATTGATTCACTTTAGCCATACAGAGAACATCCAAGCTTACTTCTGCTTCACCACAAAATGTTTCGGATGGAACACAGTGGGGAAATGTAACAAATCTGAACTGATCACTATGTGAAAACATGTTAAGGTAACTTACGTGGAAAATTGGACTGATGCTGCTTTTACAGCTAAAATCCACTAAAGCACAAGAAAAAGAGTGACATTCCAACGAGACACGCATTCCTACTAGTTATCATGAATCAGGGTGGAGGAAGTTCAGTTAGTATTTAATACATCACGGCTCTCTTTCAAGTCCTAGATCTTCTTGCATGGATGCTAATTTAACATTCAGAATAAAGTAAGATCTTTAATGTTTAAACAAAACAATTAATATTTACATTAAAAAGTTATGTTTCTTATAATAGGTCAGTAGTAAGACACAATGAAAAATTGCTTTTTCAGTATTTGATACTGGACTCTGATACTGCTAATGTCACTAAAAACGTAATTTTAAGAACACCTGAAGTAGCCTTTACAATAACAGTGTAAATGGATTTACGATGGACTTACAGGTTTACCTAGGATCCAGACATGAGATTTTAAATAATACAGATGTTGTCTGAGTGGAGGCTCAAAGCACAGTTGCACTGAAGCCAATTTAAAGGATCCAGCATTTTAAGGGAGTGTTAGTTTACTCGTGTCACATTATATTGCAATCTCCCATGTTGATATCCCTTATATGTTAATTACCAGAGCAGCAGCCAATGTAATCACTCATCAGTGGTGGCTCAGTGCCAGAAGTTTTTGCTATGGTTCTTGAATTTCTGCTCACTATGTTACTGAAAAGAATCCTTGCTACTGCTTCACTATGCACAGTGAATCTCTTTGTCTTCCAGATACTTTGGCTATATTGTAACTCCTGCAAAACATCCATGCAACTACTGCAGAACACTTCGGGTGCTGACGGACTATCAAAAGGGACTTGCTAGAAGAAATCAGAAACATAATGACCAAGAAAGAAAAGGGTCACAAAAATCCAGATAAATGTTTTAATGTAAATGATGAGAGGAAAAATACGATAACAGAGCTGAGAATGCAGAATAGACATGAATGGGATGACCGCAGAAGAGCATAAAATGAACATGGGGAGAGGTTAGTGAAAGAAAGGACCTGGATTTGGCCTGCACTCCCCACAGCTGAGTTCGGCTACCACTGAAGCCAACAGAGGGGATTAGACAACACCTTTTGCTATGATGGGCAGTCAAGCCTCTGCCAAGCCTAGACAGCTTTTACAAGAACAGGAGGTGTTGAGATTCCCTTAGACACATGAACTGAGTCTCTCTTTCTGCTGGAAAGATGCAAGGTTTCCTTGAGGAGTGGGAGAAAAAGGAAATGCCTTCTACAACCAGAAAACAGAAGGAAGGCACAGGATTCTCACCCTGCAAACAGCTCCCCCAGCCCACTCAGGTATGTCATTGTCAGGTGAACAAGAAAAGCATGTGCTGTAACTACAACACTTCAAAAGCCATGTCAATGAAAAAAATTACACCAGCTCCTCTCATGCATGCCTATATTATAGGGAAATTGTACCTTTTTCAGTTATATACTACCTTTAAGAAACAGGTGATGTCTATTTGTTTATACTAAACCTGAAAGCAATCTCTTTTACACATTAAAAACTCTTATGAAAAGTCTGATTCTTTTTCTTATTCAATACAGCACATTAGCAATCATTAAAAAAGTATAGACTTAAAGCAGTATTGCTGATCAAATATAATATATTGGATTAGAAATAAATTCCAAATTAAAATAGGGACTTTTACTAAAGAATTACTTTTTTTTTCAAATAAATTACTGAAACTTTTGCATTATGAAAGCTCTCAGGCAAAATTAATGGTTTTGTTTTGCAAATTAATTTAGATATTAAAAAATTATATTTTCAACCAAGATCTCAGTTACTCAGATTAAATATTAACCAAAAGCTGTCTTCTGCTTAAATAGAATTTAGCCTTTGAAGTGTTTTTATTAATCTCTTCTGATGTAGGTGCTTGAAATTCTATGAAAGTGCTGCTGCTACCAGTTCTGTGCATCACTTACTGTAATTTATTTTCAGAACATAATTCTATTTATAAATGAAAATCCTATTAAAAGAAGACAAGAAAAATTAGTCCTAGACTTTGCATTGGTAGAGTAGAAACAAAATGAGCGGCCTAACCTGAAGTGACATTTACAAATTACCTGTTAATTTAAACTGGGTTGAAGGATGACAGAGTTTAGTCGGACTGACAGGAAGTACCAAAGGAATGACAGTTGGGCCTGTAGTGGCCATAAAGCTCCCATAGCAAGCACATTTATCTGCCTCTCTGGGAAAACCTTCCCTTGTAGTAAATAATATATTTGTAAAAATATTTACTTCGTGGCAGCCCAGTGACTGAACATTTTATGGAGCTGAACTCCTCCCCCGCTCCCTCAGTCTGCCATCCCCTCCTTTTAATTCTCATTTTTACTAGGGATAAGAGCTTTAAGATGGCCACCTGCCTTTAGTCACATGGTTGATTCATCACCACCCCCCTAAAGCTAAACCACATGATTTTCTTAATGAAAATGAGACAAGAAGTGACAAGGCTTGTATCCTTTAGTTGCTCCAGGATAACATTCATGCCCTGAGACCAGTTCCTTTGTTCGCTAGACATTCTTTGAACAGACACGATTGCGTATCAAGGCCATGCAGTGCCAAATATTTATAAGGATAATAATAGCTGCTCTCACTCCACTTACAAATAGCACTGAGAAGACTCAGAACAAAGTGCTAAGAGTCTTGTTATTTATTCACTTTTGGAAACCAAAATATTTTCTGAAGGAAAGCCTCCAGTGTCTTATAATTTAAACACTTTCCATGTCTACAAACTTTTATAAAATATTTAAGCTACAAATGGAATATCTGGGATTCTTATAATAATCTAGTGACAATTATTTAGGAATCTGTCCCTCTTATGACAAACAACAAAAGACCATACCAGACAGCTACTGTAGCTCTTTTCTGCAGGGGAGCACCACACACATATGGAGACCCATATATGCAGGCACATGCACAGGCTATAGTTAGGCTAACTCAGCTCACACACAAAATGCTCTGGTGCCTGCTTAACGAAAAACACTTTAATATTTTTAAAGAGCAAGCAGTATTTTGTGTACCCATAGAAATGACTGAACATAAATTTAAAATGTTATACCTTGGTTGAGGGATCTCAAAAAGCAGCATCTCCTGGGCCAGGCTGCCATGGTGTGCCCCTCACCCACAGTGCCTCGTGCAGCCCACGGGCCATGTTGGAACCACACTCTGCTTACCCTTGGGGGACACAACCTGTGCTGATAAAACGCAGCTGGGTATAATTATAAATGTGTCTCTATATTCGCAAGAAAAAAATGTTGTATAAATCCGCCTGCCTCCATGAACATGAGTGTATTTATAGATACTAAACAAATGGTACATGGTGATTGTGCTTGTGTTCCAGAGCAAAGGCATGAATTCCCATAACCTCTTCCAACAAAATTCAGAAGCCCTCATTTTAATGCCATTTCCACAAACCTTGCTTTTGAAATTTACAGTCAAAAACACAGAAATGTCAACCATAACCAAGCCTGCAACACCAAACAAACTCAGGGTTTCTGTGGGTTGCTGTGGAAGACTTGCCAGCAGGTACCATCACCTTGCAGCAGACATTTTAAATGTAATTCATTTCTGATTTTTAATCTTAGCATGGGACCCCTGATTTTTTTCTTTTTAAATAATGGTTTGACAGGGATGTAATTTTACACCTACTGTACAAAAGATTTTCCTTATTTAATAGCAGAATATAAATTCTGGGAGCAAAAAAAAGATCTTATTATCATGGAAGAATAGTAAAATAAGATCTACAGTACCATTATTTTTTTAAATTAGACATTGTACCTTAGTCAAAAGATCCAAATATAGACTGTGCTCTGGCCTGTAGTACGCCATTGATGAGAAATGGTTCTCAAATTCGACCTAAAGAGTCCAAGAGGACACAATTAATATTTTGATTTCTCTCAGGAAAAAAGGGGCTCCTGCAATACATAAAAGTTTTGAAGCTCTACTGATAGTGGAAGGAAAGTAACAAAAGAGAGAAAAATTGGGAAAAAAAAAAAGAAAACTGAGTTAATATATTTGATGTGCTAGCCACAGACTTCCTCCCTCACTAAAACTGGTAAGGGTTCACTTTCCTCACAGAAAGGAGAAATGACCAGTGGGAGTATCCAACTACAGAGTAAGAAAGATCTTTACTTTGGAGATGTTCAATACAATGAGGAGAAACATAACCCCCTTTCCAGCTTGACTCTATGATATAGAGAGCCTTCATGTGTCTTCGTGCATCTTTCATATATCTTTGGAGAGACTGTCTTCCATTTAGATTTGGAGATAGAACTAATATACAACATTTTATTAATTCTCTCCCACACATCTTTGCCCAGGAAACCATGAATACCTCTTTGACAAATCACAATTATTTATCCCAGTTTATTAAGTGTCCTTGTACTGTAAGACTGATATTCTTGCCCTTATACAGTGTATCAAGGACATATGATAATGATAACGATCAATGTTATTTTAACACTGCACAAAGGCCAGGATGTCAATGCCATTTCTTCATTAGAAAAAAATACTATTGATTATTAACTAGAGACTAGCTAGAAATGAAGAAATGAATAGGCAGATTACCCAACTACCAATTACCTGCAAAGACTTAGTCAGGTATTTGGGATGCAAATTAGCTTCATGTGATGGTGGAGGTAGACTTGTTCAATATTCAGCACCATTATTTCGATTGGTTGTATTACAAGAGAAGGAATTTTAGGGCTATAGTTGCACCAAATGGAAAGGAAGAGGTTATTTTTTAGTTTAGTCATGTCTACTTTCAAACCATCACATGAAAAAGTTCTCTCAGAACGAGTCCAATGAACTGCAGCAAACAGAGCTAATATTCATTGTGCCTTGGGAGTCATTACGTGTTAGTCAGTGACTGAATAATGTCAAATACTCTACTGGAAAAGTTTGGCCTCTTCCGAGTGTCTGAATGCTACTCTGGCACCCCTGAGGCTCCAACCACAGGGCTCACACCATATGTACTTACCTCACATGATCTCTGTCCAGAGAATCTCTGTTGTGTTTCTACAATCAAAAGATCTAATTGCTTTCTACACATGCAGAAAAGGTAAAATTCACTGATGTCTGCTGGGGCTTATTCTTACAACTGCAGAAATTCATACCTTTCCCTTTTTTTTTCCTTTCTTTTTTTTTTCATTACCTGTCTTCTACTGAATTTCAGAAGAGTTAATTCTGATGCCCTGGCAGAAAACGGTAAGGTCTACAAGGCACTTTGCAGCTCAGACTGCTGCTTCAGGAGGTCATGTCACTAGATATGAAGTATTTTATGTAGGACTCCAACCAGCATTCTGAATTCCCTGATTCCTGTTACCCCAGGGAAAACGGGTGCCAGCAATAAGTCATGTGTCTGTACAATGGCAGAAGATCTTCTTTGTTTGCTTAATAGTCAGTTATCTTTGGAAAACACTCCCAAATATTTTATTAAATTTTATTCCACATCCTAAAAATATCACTGCAAACCTAATGCATACAGCTGATGTACCTTCATCAGAGTTCTTCATTTTCAGAATTTACATTATTGGAATCCTGTTTTCTGTCCCTCTGGTAACTGAGCATCACAGTGCTGATCATTCAGAGCAAAGGAGAACTATGGTTTGCATGCCATCCTAAAACTCCTCTAGCTTTGTCACAGCTACAGGACTTGAAGGAGGAATTAATTCAGAGAAATCCTTTGGTCTATGTCTCACGGCCAGCTTAGAGCTTACAGAAAGAGGTAGAAGCAGGAAGATTGTATTCCTTACAATTCTGCATCTCTTAGTGATGAGACCTCTTGAGAAGCATTACAGTGTTTTCAGGCTGCCAGGTAGACATCAGGTAAAACCACGAAGCTCTTACTTCCTTATTGGAATCACAGTCTGATCATAAAAGTGATTTAGATGCCTAAATACATTCTCTAAGCACCACTGGGATTCTTGAAAATCGCTGTTCTGTTGCAATACCCTCACAAAAGCCCCCAAATTTCTACTGGCAGCAAGGCTGGAAACTGCTTAAACATGACCATGTGAAGCAGTTTGGTGACTGATCCACACTTGGACCTCACGGCCTTCAAAAATCAGACACCTGTCCATCACCTCAAAAGAGTTCATCAGATAGCTGTCTGTACAGCCCTGCCCAGGCCACACAGCAAGCTGGAGGCTCTGTCTTGCTGCCACTCAGCCTAGTAAATCTAGACATTGCTGTAATACTTAGGACACGCTGTTGATTCCCCCATGCGATTTGCAGTAATGACTGAACTCAGGTCTCCCTCCTCTCAGGACCCTCATAAGATAAGATCCTCAGAGGCAAGTCTTTCTCAGCAGTGCTCATTGAGGCTGTTCTATTCTCTTTAAATTGCTTAAACATTCTTTGGGACAAAGAAAGAGGAGGGATGTGTTCAGGCTGGCAGCCAGAACAACCCCTAAGAAACCCAATTATTCATTATTGCACACCAAGTTTCCCCTGTATCATTCTGATCATGCCACACAGCAGCCATTTCCAGGGGCCACAAGGCATAAGAGCAAAGCAGCAGAAGCTTGAGGAGGGAGACACAGAAGGAGCAGCAGCAGCAGCAAGACACACTCTGCATAACAAGAGCAAGGCTATCGGCTGCATACCTACACTGCCCATCCCAACTAAAGGCAGTGGCACCCCAGAGATGCATGGAAACTTAAGGAATGAAGAGGATAGGGAACACTTTCCTTTAGATGCCATAAAACCTACAAACCAGGGTTGAAACTTCACTTGTAACCTTCCTGCCTTAATCAATCATAGATGAACTGCACAAAAAACACATAAAAAGAAGGGAAGGGTATGCCGGA
Organism: Melanocharis versteri; assembly: GCA_013397845.1. Classification (NCBI taxonomy): domain Eukaryota; kingdom Metazoa; phylum Chordata; class Aves; order Passeriformes; family Melanocharitidae; genus Melanocharis; species Melanocharis versteri. The sequence continues at coordinate 721,455 of VZTG01002709.1, read as the reverse complement.
AACAGGGTATCCACAATAATTTGTTGATCATTTGCCATCTTCTCCTTCCACAGAGGCAACTTAAAAAAATGTGCAGAAATACAAAGAATGCACTTCTAGGACTACAGGGTAGTTTTTCAACCTACTATTCACATAAAATAAGGCAGTATCTGCCTGAAGTAAAACTTCTTTCTTTCAAGGGTTCTTTTAAATAATGCTGTGTTCTTTCCCCTCTTTACTTAGAGGAGGCTCAGATTGATGGATTTGCTGATTTCCAGAGGAATCTTTTGGGTTTTGAACCAGATCCTTATTGCTGCTGATAACACACACCAGAAAGCATACAATCATTTTATTCCCACTGGAATACGTGAAACATTTGGAGACTGTTTCCAGCTTTGGCAATAGCTCCATGCTGTTATGACATCAGCCTCATTATCATGGCCACTTTCATTTGGCTCTTTCTAGCCCGCAGGGACAGGGGCCTGGAAGTGGCAGTGTGTGACAGAACCTGTGCTGCATTCTCTGGAACCTCACTGATTCTTTCTTTCCAAACTGAGACTTTCCCACCAATGCTCAGAAAACACTTTTTACCAAATCTTTAGAGAGATGACCAAGGCAAGACTGAGGCATCCATACATAGGATCTTTGGAGCATTCTTTTAGAAGAAATTTAGTTCTAGCCCTACTGGGTGTATATTTCACCATGTCTGAGTGAACAAAGTGGGGTGTGACAAACAAATGCTTACTTGTCCATTGCTTTCCATTTCCTTGTGCTCATTTGGATGCTACAATAATAAAAAGCAGACACACTGAAAGCAAAGAGCATTAGTGGCAGAAGTCTCCAATCCCCTTTCCTATGGGAAAGGAATAAAATAAAAATCTATTATTCCTTCCATCTATTGGTATTACTTTTTTGACCAGTAAAAATTTAAGATCCAAATCCTGACATCTGCCATGAATATTTGTAAGTCTAAACTGGAAAAACTGGTTAATGTAAGAAGGTTTCGGATACTTACTAAAAACCCTAGGGCCCTTACTGGATAGAGTCAGGCCAAGATATGCAGTCTAAGGAGCTCTTGTGGCTTTGCTTTGATTAAGATAGTATCTAAGTAAATAAATATTCTCACCATCGTGTGCCTTGGGGAATGAATATCTGGTCTTATAGCCATAGTAAAGGCCCTTAGGACTACATACTGGCCAAACACTGAAACTACAGACAGATTTAGTGCTCCTTTCCAGGGCAGTATGAAGGATTTCTGAGAGCTTGAATGAAAATATTGAGAAAGTAGTTGTTTATACTTCCTATAGTTTTTCAAAGATAGTCATAAAAGACTTTGATCATTAAATGAAAATGGGTAATATCCCAAATTCACCCAGGGACCCCAGCTATAGAATCTCAGGAGAGTTTCTTCAGTGGGTATATCCTTCCCCATTCAAGGCTTCTGTTCTTTGATACGATCAGTTAATTTGCTTATCTTAAATGCTGACTGGCATACAAGATATACAAGGTACACCAGATAGAAATAAATACATAAAATTTTAGCTTCCTTAATTTTACCCGACAGTTTTAATAAATGCACATAACTAATGGGTATATAATGACTTCCTAAACTCCTACTTGTAGATCATGCATTCTATTTCCCAGTACATATTTTTTTCCCATGAAAAATTAAATTGGAAAGTCAACAAGAAAGAAATCATAGTGGGGACATTTTCTATCAATTCATTTACATTTTCACTCTTTGCAGAATGTAGATAGTATATTTTTATGGCATGTTTTGTTGCTATTCAAAACATTTTTTTCTAATTGAATAGCAAAATTATTAGGTGAGTAGAATCCTGTATGCATAACAAGAGCACAATTTAAAGGTGTCCCTAGGCTAATTTATGAAGCACTAAATCAACTGGAAAGTTTTTCCTTTTTCTTAAGGAGGAAACCTGCTTTTTCAGCTGGTTTTGTCTGTTTTCATGGTCTGCACATTGATCATAGCCTGGTACAGTTAGCCAAATGCATATGGGAAAAGAAACATCTGAGAGATTAAACTAATGATATGTACACTCTTTGCTGGTTTGTTTCACTTCCCTTCCTAAATGAATTCCCTGTTAACTAGTGCACAAGCCTTTACTGAATAAGGTTCACAGGCACTGACCAGTGTGATAGAGAATACAATTAATGCACAGGAGTTTTGCAAACAGGTATTTGTGATTACACAAAGACCAGGCTTGTAAGTTAACCTAGTAAAATGTTATGTGAAATGCCTTTCTTCACAGCCCAGCAAGGATGCGTAGGCACATTAAGTTTCCAATAAACTATGGGAAAAAATGTGCATTCCAGAGTAGGCGTTGTTGCTTCTTACTGTCACTGCGTGAGAATGATCCTTAGTGCACACACAGATCTCAAAGCACATTACAAAAGCAAGCAGGCAGCACTCCCGTTTGCATCGATAGGGGACAGAACCACACAGATGGCACAAACTCCCTGACTCATCCAGCAACAGAGACAAAACCAAACCCAAGGCTCTTGCCTAGATCAGCACATTATTGCCTACTCTCATTCTGCATTTGTGGATAGTGCCTTACAGAAACATGTTCCAAAGTGATATTTTATCTACATGTAATTTTTACTGATGGCAGTTGCTGGACTTTCCCAGTTCAAAAGTCCTCTGAGGAGAAATAGTTTGCAGTTTATACACTGCTCTACAGATAGCCCTATAAAGATCTTTTGTCCTAGTTTCAAGCATAAGAAGTTACACAGAAAAATTACTGTGTTAACAGGACCTACTCGACAGTTTTGGACTGACTGATACGTGCACCCACCTTAGACAAGTAAGAAGCTCTTCTTGGGAAAGAGACACAAAAGACAGCAGAAATTTCAGCTCATTGAGGGCTATTCCAACTGTGTAGTCATCAACTGAGAAAGCAATTCCTATGTTTTAGTTGTTTTCATCTTTGATTTAAAATGTAATCTGTTCCATTATTATGTACTCTCATCCTGGGATGTTAAATTAGACATATTGTGGAAATTCCAGAGTCCAAACACATCACCAATTGTTAAATTGGTAACGGTTATATCCTAAACTGGTACAATGGACCTGACTTTATCCAGCAGAACTGCACTATGGATTCATAGAGCTAGCATTTGATTTTATGGTCATGTTTTATGCCTCTCCTTAACTAAAGAGAACCTAAGGATTTGCATCTATGGTTTTTTGTCCTTCAGAAGGACAAATTATGTTTCCTCTTCATGTAACTATCATGCGTGCTGCATCCCCTACATGACAGTTTAAAGGGTATAATTAGCAGAATGCAGTCCTTACTTGTCTTACAGGTGCCACCATCTGACGCTGAAAGGCAGAATATTCTATTCTTATATCAGTGTTGACAATAACCAGAACAGCTTGAACTTTACCAGATATCCTGTCCCAAGAAGCTGCCTTTCTAACACAGGATTTTTTACACCTGTTATCTATAGGAAGAATAGAAAATTACTCACAGAAATATCATCTGGACTTTTTAAAATACCTTGCAGCATTTTAGGTTCATAAACTGAGATAAACATGTATTTTTTCATTTGGAATACATAATATTACTCCTCTATCATTTTTATTTGAAAGAAATCTGTATTTATTTAGTTGGCTTGTTCTCTGTGATACTCTCTTCTTCACAGCCATGTAATATCCACACCAAAGGCTGTTGAACGAGCTGCTTAGTAGTTCCTCAGAGTAGTTCCTTCAATTTGAAAAATCTCTTCCAAGATGCCTTGCCCTAAACTCTCCATAATCAGAGCAGCCATAGAAAATTGTGACATAGAAGTCCTTAACAGTACACTCAAATGTTTCATCTGCATGTGTACACTTTGGTTATTTCAAGGTAGGCGTTGAAACCCTCAGGCAGCATATTGGAACTGGCTGAACAGTCAGGGCTACTGGTAGACTTTACTAAAAAGTTATGCCTGGATTCACCACAGGAGAAGGTAAATAGGACAAAGAGAATTTATCATATGATTTAGTGACATTAGCATGCCATTGCAGTGACACTGAGGAGCTGTGACATCTATTCCACAGGCTGGAGATGCAATGGGCAGTGAGAGAAATGTCCCCTTAACTCAACAGACATAGAGTTTATTTTACCAGTTGGAAGTAACTGGGCTCTTTGAAGGCAAACAGGACCAACATACATGCATTTACTTTAAGATCCACTAAACCCCTTTCTGAGGGCATAAGCATTGCACCTGTCTCATGCTGGCCTCATTTGCACGACTGAAATTCATCCCAAATACACCACACAAAATACTGCAGAATTTCTGTGCCTGCAAGAAGAAAAAAGGACTGTTCCTAATGTTTTATTAAAATCTCGTAATTCTGAACTAGTGTGGTGCCATTTTAGGTGTTGGCAATCACCTCATGAATACCTGTGACAAGTGTCATTAACACAAAATACAAAGTGGAATTGGGCATGATTTAAAATTTAGACACGCACTTGCCCCATTTAAAAATGTACTTCACAGATATATTTTTAAACCATATATTTTTCAAAAACAAGCCAATTCAATGCCTTATATTTTGAGTTTTAATTCCAATCAAGCTAATTTCTAGTCATCATGAACACATACCTGCCAGTAATGAAGGTTGTTTAATTAGGTCCAGATAAAATAGCTACAATTCTGTTTCTGATCCACCTGTCAAAGCAAATCAGTCTTTTACATGACTTTAAAAAAAACAAATTAGACTAGCTGATGATTTTTTGAATATTCAAGTAGACATACTGAAGATAAATCCAAGCCAAACTTGTGACTGAAGAAAAGCCTGGAACATGACCCCAAAGATGAAGAGATCTTGTTCTGCCAGAAGCAGATTTCCAAGCTTGGCATTTGAGGATTATGAAGTCAAGGACAGGGTGCTAAAAAGTGCTACTGGAAAGGATAGCAGTGACTTCCACAGCTTAGGGGAAGGTAACATTTCAATGCTATGTAAAATTAAACACAAATAACAATGTTAAAGGTCCTATTTAACGCCCCAAAGCCAGGTGATTTCAGACATGTCCAGCTCATGCCACTATAATTCTATGGAAAAAAATCCCCCAAGTTTGCTGTTCCTGCTACTGTAGAAAATCTAAAAGGGCTGATAGGCTTGAATGCTAAATAATAATTTCTTTTTAACTGGATTTTAAGATGGGCTGCTAGGCTGTATACAAATACATTTACTGGTAGGCAGATGGCAACAAAAATTGACTGTCACAAATGGATTTGACATATAACATGTCAATTAAAACAACTTAGCACAGCTCTGAGAAATTGCTAGCAATTGCTTAATACTATAGGAGCTCGACCAACAATCTCCAGAAGTGTAGGATTAGGTACAAGTGCTAGGCAATAGATTATAGAGAGAAAACAGGGACTAAAAGCACCTCTCAGACACACTGTTAACATCTAGAACACAAAAAAGGTAATTCGAATTTTAATATAGAAATTACCTATGAGGCTCTGGTATACAAATCAGTCAACATGTGTTTTCTGTTTCTGTGCTTACTGTGTACTCAATCCATTGAGTGAGAAGTCACCAAAAATGGCAGGGTTTCATGTGGTTTTTCTCATTTGAGCCTACCAGTTACTCTGCTCAGATGATACTTCTCTCATTCTTTGATTCCCTATCAAAGCAGTTCGACTGATGTTACTTATTAGAGCACTAACTTTTCTCCAGTCATTTATGCAGATTGCATTGGCAATTGTTGTGCCTTCTAGAAGATGAACTTTTTAATTTTGATTGATTTATAATTCATGATGACTTGTTCTTTTCTTCTGACTGGCATTCTAAGCACCATCCTCAAATTGTCTTTAATTTGTTTGGATTGGAAAATTTTTGATTCGGCTCTCCAAATCCAGTGAGAGTCAACTGATTCTATCACATGTATGCACTGATTTCTTACCTTATACAGATAATTCCTGTAAAAGACAGTTATGGTAGAAACAGGACACAGTTGTTATGGCTGTGTCAGTTTCCATAATGTTTGGGGGTTTTAATTCTTTTCTCTATGAATAAAATCCAGACCCAATAATGTCAGAGTTTTTCCATTTCCCCATCACATTCATAAAAGAGGAAGTTATGAGTATCAAAGTCTCAAAACACATTCATGTTTGTTTCATTAGAGTCTCTCCACTTCACTGAAAGGAAACATGTCTTGTTAGATGATGCAGTCTGATTAGAATCTCACAACCTTCTGTTGTGAAAATAGCAATGCATGAACTTGTTATGCCTACATATTGCAAACAGTTTCACGGGTTCTCCTTGAAATGAGGATATGACTTGTTTTCACCCTCAGCTTATTTTGCTCAGGTTATGAATGGAACTAATTAGGATCATGAGTCAGAGATGAGATATTTTTATTATGTCACTAGGTCTCAGCTTGAGAAGACCTGAGTATTGACTTGGTTGCCAAACTAAAGAACAGAATTCCACAAGTGATTCATACTCACTTGCCTTACCTAGAATACATGCCATTCTTTCTAGTTCTTTCTAGTACTGGATGCCCAATATTATCTCTTATTTCTGCAGTTCTGAAATCCCAGGTGAATATAGCTCTGTCTGTATCTGTGAGAAGGAGAGGCAGCTATAGGCTGCTGGCTGCTTAAAAGCTGGCTGTTAAAAAGGGTTGTTTTAACCTGGGCATTCTTACACAATCCACTCCTGACGTTGTATATAACCATATGCTTTATATTAATTAGCCACCATGTCCAAAAGACTTACAGATTCTTGTCTTTCACTGTCATCTCCGCCATACTTAAATGGGATTGTATTGAGCTATTTTATTTATGTGCTTTTTTTTCTCTAGATCAGAAGTAGATGATATTTATTTGAAATACAGTTAGATCAGAAGTAGGTAATATTTATTTGAAATACAGTTGCAGCATTGTTTCAGAATATATAATCTATCATATATTACTGCACTTTGAGCCTGCAATATATTGTAAAAACTCCTAAAGACTATAAAATATAAAACTCTGGATTTTTGCTTCCTGTTTTTTGGAAACGAACAGAATCATTGAATATCCTGAGCTGGAAGGAACCCACAAGGATCATCAAAGTCCAACTGGCTCTGCACAGGGCAGCCCCAAGAATCCCACCACGCACCTGAGAGCATTATCCAAAGGCTTTTTGAACTCTGCCAGGCTGGTGCTGTGACCACTGGCCTGGGGAGCTGTTCCAGTGCCCAGCCACCCTCTGGGTGAAGAACCTCTTCCTGATATCCAACCTAAACCTCCCCTAACACACCTTCACGCTGCTTCCTTGAGTCTTGTCACTGGTCAGTGCCTGCCCCTCCTCTTCCCCTCCCAAGGAAGCTGTAACTGCAGTGAGGTCTGCCCTCAGTCTCCTCCAGGCTGAGCACACCCAGTGCCCTCAGCTACTCCTCATATGGCTTCTGCTCAACACCCTTCACCGTCTCTGTTGCCTTCCTTTGGACACTCTCTAATAGCTTTATAGTCTTCTTATATTATGATGCCCAAAACTGCCCCCAGAACTCGAGGGGAGGATGCAGCAGTGCAGAGCAGAGAAGTACAATCACCTCCCTTGCCCGGCTGGCAATGAATCATCTGCTACATAACCATCACTGCTTCTTTGCAAGACCTGAAGTCTAGATCAAAGGTGTTAAGAATCCTGGCAAAAGTTGGCCAGTGGTAGATTATTTATGCTCACACTTTGCTGACAGGTGCACTCAGATTATCAGCTATATGACCTAGAAAGGTTTTTACCACAAGGAGCAATGAAGACCACATGAGATGCCACCAACTCTACTGATATTTAACCAGTCTAAACTGGTTGATACAAGAAGCATGTTTGTTTTTTTGAACTCTATTTACTATAAAGACTGCTATTCAGGATTTTGCTAATCTCTCTCCAAATTACAGCTTCTCTGCAGGTCACTGGCTGCAGAGAGCCTGCCTTTGTAAGGTGTTTTTGTGTCATTTTTTGGTGTTAGGATGATATAGTTACTTGCTTATCCCATCAGAACTGGGTTTTCCACCTCTTTAAGATGTTGTGTGCTCCAATTAATTTTTATTTCATCTCTCACCTAGCTTTAGTATATGTGGCACGTTTCGCCAATTTTACACCCTTCATCGGCACAAAACTCAGTTTGTCAGTGCTTATCTGTGTTGTAAGGGGCAAAAACCTGTGACTGGCATTGCAAGTCTGCTTCTTCAGAGTGCTAAAATCATGCCTTTAAAACATGCTTTCAACAAGCCAGTAAGTATTGTATCTTTTTCCCCAACTACAGAGAGCAGGGAGGTGAGGCACTTCACTGTGTAAAATGGCACATACATTTTGTACGTCTCATGTTTTAATGCTGTTAGCTCAAAGCATTGAATTAAATTGAGGAAGGTTAATGAAAGGTTTCAGTCATGATTGCAGTGACCATGATGAAGGAAAGGGGCAAGAGAACAGCAGTTTTAACAATTAAACCCCCTGAACACATTGCTTTAACACCACTGCCATAACACGGTGAAATGCCACAGTTAATCAGATCACACTTACTGCCAACGCTCTCCACTAAGTTCTTGTGACTCCCCTGTTGGGATGTTCTACAAGATGATCATGTTCTTCATTAATGCTAAATAAAGGTAGATGCCCCACAAATTAGTATCCTTAATTGTTTATGGTTATAAATATAGGAGTTATTTATTTGTTTTTCATTCTAATTTTAAATTGGCATTATAAATACATGAAGTACAATCAAATCCCTGTTCCCCTGTAAATCTCAGTTTCCACAAAATAGAAAGCTACAAGCACCCAGCAGCCACGTTGTACCATACAAGGCTTCCAGTATATGCTTGAAGTATTTTGCTTACCTCACTAAATACCAGAAGCTAGTCTGTCACTAGATCAGTCAGTAGCATCTTCTTGCTTCAAATATTTATTTCTCTGCCTCTATTAGGTTGTAAGCAAACATCTGACTGGTTGAAACCTCCTGCAGGGTCTCATCACATTTTAGGATTGGCCCTTTCTCCATATCAATAAAATTCAATCGCAATGTATTTCTAGTGGTAGCACATGTCAGAGGAATAAATTATTCTATAAAGGGCTCACTTTTTGCTGTAGTATGCTCTCATGTCCTCACTGAGGATAAAAGGAAATCAAGAAGCCCAGGCTTGGAGAGGAAAAGATAGTATTGGCCAGCAGTAACAGCATTAGATGTGCATGTACTAGACCCTAGTTCAAGTCACTGTTTCCTCTGTGCCTTGAGCAAGTGAGTGGGATTATTTCTATAAATAGGATTAAGAGCACTTACAACTACAACTCCAGGGTATTTCAGAGTTAAACAATTAAAATATTTTGGCCTATTTAGATACTTTAATAACATGAACTCCCCAAAGCAGAGAACTTCTTCAGGTTATACTAAAACTAGCAAAAAGACATAGGAAATAGAAAACATCTTCCACAATTTCATTCACTGCTCATCTTAAAAATTTCTACTAGCAGTATTATTTACATGTCATATCAATATTCTGAAAACTAAGAAAAAAGCACCTTGTGTCAAGGAGAAGAAAATGTGTTCCTGTTAGCAGTAGATGGGTAAGTCATGTATTGGGTGGAGACTGCTGAACTGCAGTAAGGCTCTGGTAGATGTAGCAGCAAAGCTGCCCATGTTCTCACCACACCCATGTGAGCTCCCCTCCCTGCAGCAGAGCTGGGGTGCAAGAGTTCCCTACGCATGAAGGCAGGCCCACACTCCTTACAAGTCTGAAAACGCTGCTGTGGACGATGGCAGGTGGGAGGGGATCTATCCCAACACTGGAGTAGGGGCTTACAAATGAGGGGCAGAGTAGATCCTTTGGGGACTGCAAAATCTTAAATGGTTGCAACTTGAATCTATCAGAACACTTTTACCAGAACCCTACATGAATAAAAGTGGTTATAGGAATGTGATAAATAGGAAGAGGAATAATTTGCATCACTTATGAGAATAATGTCTGGTAAATTTTGCTAGTTTCTTCTTTATATAGCAGAGCAGTTGTGGCTTTTACAGTGTTACAGATATTAATTTGAGGAAATAGGTTATAGAAAGGTTAATGAAAGGTTTTAATCATAATTGTGATGACCATGACCTGACAGAAGGCCAGGGAATCTTGCAATTAAAGAAGAATCCCAAAATTCTATTTATCCATTGCCAGAACACAAAGAAATGCCACCATTAATTATACACCACCTTGATTACTAAAAAAGTTGTCATGTATCCCTTTGACACAACAATCACTTGAATGGTGATACTATACCACTGTTCACCAATACTATCTTTCTACAACCTTCAGTTATTGGTGCCATATGCCATGGCTCAAAATGCTGATCACATAGTTTGTGTAGACTTGAAGCAGAAAAATCTCATTGAAATCTGTGACTTGGATCTTTTTTTACCATCCTATAATACAGAGCAGAACCCTCCTCTTTGTTCATAAAAATATGCACCTATAAAATAATGTATGTACTGTCTGCTGAATATTCTCTACTATTCATGAAGTTAAAATTAACTCCTTATTTTAATTGCTTATCAGTTCCATAAGCATAATTCCCATGATTTAACCTGCTTTCATGGGGATCTGCTACCTTTCCATATAGAACTTCACATTTTTATGAATTTTTACTGTTTAAAATGTATATGTATGTAAATTATTATGCATCTGAGCCTTTCACATCAGAGGTACACTATAAATACTAAATCAACGTGGAAAACATCATGTCTGCTTTAACTTGACTTGATTATGGCTAAATATGAAAAAATAAATTAGCATTTTACTCTATTTTTAGTTGTCTTCATTGTATTATACTGTATATTTGCTTCAAGTGTGTAGATTAACACCTCTTCCAACTATTTGCTATAGGTTTATGCTAATAAAGTGTAACTTAAAACAACACATGAGGGACTAAGAAGAGAAAGTCAGATGTCTAATATAGATGTTCCTTATCTGAAGGACAAATACACTGGAAACCTTGGGATACTGAGTTTTGTCTTTTCTGAGAACAGACCTACCTATTGCAGCTGGTAAATGTAGCACAAGTTGTGTTAAAAAAAGGCTGAGACAATACAAAGCTTTCTTCTAATTTAGATTACATTTTTGCTCATGTTTTCCATAATTTATTATTGATTACTCTTAGATTTATTACTATATTTTAGCTAGTGATTCAAGAGATTTTAAAAATAAAGCAAATAAAGCTACAAAATGCTGCAATTCAGCAATTGTGCCAAAGACCATTTTTCTTGTCCATGGACGTGATTGACATAGGAATGTGACTCAGGAAGAAAACATTATTAATATGAAGAAAAGTTACAACTTTTGAATTATGTTGGCTTGCCTTGGAAGTAATTCCCTGGGTTACATCTGCATTGCATATTCTGATAAGTATATATAGATTCTCTTTACACATTTTAGCTTCTTTAATAATTTTGCTAAATGCAGAAGAGGGGAAAATAAAGACATATTATTAATAAACAAGCAATTAAACAGGTTAGGGCAACAATGCAATGCTGGTCATTCAGGAACCCTGTGCTAATTTTAATTAGCTACTTTCCCTTGCTTTCAAATGTAATTAAAGCAGCTTAGTTGTGCTCAGTGATGCAAACCACCTTATTTAATCACTAACATTATTTCCCTGAACTATTAATGATTTTCAAAATGCTTGTTTATGCAGAATTAGAACAGTAATTATCTTACCAGTTAATTTTGTACCTTCACATTTCACACCTCGCTCAAACGTCATTCATTTACCATAGCCTTTCTGTCAAAACAAAGAAATGCTTGTTCTAAATGTGCTTCTGACTGCCAAATTGAAAGCCAAGTTTTGTAACACTAATAAAGTAGCTCCCAAGTGAAACAGGTGTAGTAATTTAGACCCTTCCTGTCTTAAGCTTGCACGTACATGCTATGTCTTTTCTTTATTAGCTTTAAAATGAGAGCTTGGTGTGCAAAATAAGCTATTTAATTCAGACTTGTGGAGCAGAATATAATCTTTAATTTAAACTAGAGCCGTAAAAAAAGGCCTTTAATTTTAACTGGCATGTGCGTGTGAATTTGAATTAATAATCCAGAAAATTGAAACTGTTTTGCTGCTGTTGCTGGATAGTGACTGTTCTTCACATGCCCTTAGTTTCACTCACTTCATTTCTCTCTCCCAAGCTTTGCCTAGTGCCTATTTTATGACGTTGCTGTCTTATAGAAAGGGAATTCTTATAAAAAACAAAAAAAAACTTAGTTGATTGAATTCTTGCAAAAAGATATTTTTGTGTTGAAATAATATTGTGCTTAAAGAAATTCTTATGTCTGCATATTTCAGTTTACAAAAGGAATATCATTGGTATATTCATTATATCTATTTAAGGCAGAATTTAAATACACCATGAATTTATACTTCATAAATCATCAGATTTTTTCCTGTTATTTCTTTTAGTGTAAGTTAATAACTAATTGTGGCCTTATAATCACAAAATACAACAGCCTTACAATCAGCAAATAACTCTTTCTCCTGACTCTTGTGAGAAAGGGCAGCCTCCCCTATTACCAGGAAAACTAAGCAACTGCCTAAAGTCATACAAAGAAAATTGGTGGCAGAACTAGAAAAGAGAAAACTCCATCTTTCAGCTGCTCTGAACAGTCTCTGAGGTCTCCCACACTTATCCCAAGTTGTGCAGCAAGTTCTGGTGGTGAGCACTAATTGCTGCTTTTCTAGGAGATGTCTTGTGAGCCAGATGAGCAGCCTATGAAGAGTCATTCTGACTCTCTCCTCTCTGCCACATCAGACTAAATATCCATCTATGTAATCCAATTCAATCAAGTTCAATCCACAAAACTAGAAGACAGCCTAAAAATCCCACTGTAAATCAGGCTATCCCATATACATTGCATCTGTGGATAGCACAGATACCATTTGGCAAAATTCCTTCTGAAGAAGGGGACAAAAAAGACTGGATTTGATGCAATGCTTCAACCACTGACATAATTTTTTGCAGGAAACGTAATTGCAAACAGAGTAATAGATCTCAGCTTTTAAAGGCTTGTTAATGCAATTAAATTTAAACACAAAAGCAGTGCATTTGACCTCCGCTGGACCCCTTTAAAGTGTAAAGTTACCCATGTAAGAAAAAAGGGATGGCTGGATGGACACCTAAGAGTCCAACAATAATTTTGCACGTATTCATTAGAGGTACGGAGTTACTACAGTCAAGATCTTAAAAACTTCATCACGTTTTGCAAATATTCTTTCGAAATACATTATAAATCATACAAAAGAAAGCAAATCAATATGCAAAAAACCTGTTTTAGTTAAAAAGCCATATTTTGTCTAAAAGCTTTACGTGTACCCTGACAAAGTAGTTATATTTTAATATATTTAAATGTATTAGATTTTTCCAGAGATTCTATAAATTTGAGACAGCTAAAATTATTTCAATATTTTCAGAATGCCCAAGATTCATGGTCTCCTGGCAACTAGCAATCACATGGCTGGAGAGGTTTTGGCCTACTGTTACAATGCTGTTATATGTTTGGTTGATGATTTATTCAAACCCAGTTGCAAACCTGCTGTTAGCTCCCTCATTGCTTTAATGCAGCCAGTCTACCATTCATAACTGTCAAGAACCAATTCATTGGGACTTGAGCTTATTAAGCACCCAAAGTGTGTAGTGAACATATGCAGTTTTGTGCCTCGGAATGTGAATAAACACTATCCTTTCCATCCGTTTAAATTGAGTCTCTGATGTTTTTAACACCATGCATTACTTTTATCTTGTTATCAGGATACTCAGCCATGAACTCCAAAGAATCCATTGTGCACACTTGGTGTTAGCAGGTGTCAGTAAAGCCTGGCAACCTCCTGTCTAACAGGGCGCAGGCACAGAGGGAGAGGGTGGTTTAATACACTGTGCTTGCAAAAAGTTACTGCAGGCACAGTAGCTTTATGTAGCTTTATGATTTTACACAGAAACAGGAAGGACAGGCTCATCTCATGGATACAGCACAGTGCTCGGAGAAAAAACAGTGGTCTTATTTTCTTAAATACTGCTTTATTTGAAAGGAGAAAGATGGCTCTGGCAATTAAAGGAGTAATCACAGTGGATATTTACCCTATTGAGGACAATATATCAATTCTCTTGGTCAAACACGCCAACTGTATAAATAATATAAAGAGGAAATGGGTTTTGAAAATAAAATATTACTTAACAAGTTCATTTATATTTTAATCTAACTGTGTTAATTCAATAGTCTCAAAAAGGCATATTTGAATTGCAGGCTTTAATAGTTTTTCATGTTGAATAACATGGTAATATGATTTTTCTCCATTCTGTACACATAAGGAACATTCTAAAATGTGTAGCCACAATTACACGGCAGCAGTGTGCATGATATTTAATGCGAGACTGGGAATAAAGCTGGTTCAAACCATTTGGTTTAAAACAATCATAAATAGCCATTTTAACATAATGATTCTAGTATAATATGCTTTGCTTAAATTTTAAGGATTGTAGTGGGGAAAACATGACATTCTGAGCACTAATTTAATTTAAATTAGGACTACTGTAGAATTCAGGTTCTGACCAAATAACAATTAAATAAAGTTTGAGGTTGGTTTTTGGTTTTTTTGGTTTTGTTTTTGTTCTGACACAAAGGACTCAGTATTTCTTGAAAAGGAAATTATTATAAAAATGTCAGCAAGAATAATTGGAGGGTCAGGAGGTTTTTTCTTGAGTGTTTGCTGATGTTGTGCCCATCCCATCAAGAATTTCAAAAGAGGAATAAAATGGCACTCTGTCTTCTGGACAGCTTGATGTTTGTCTTTGCTGTCAAGCAAAAGGGGATGCAATTCCATTCATACCGAGAAGATTAGAATAATGCAGAAAATATGACAAATCAGAACAATTCACAACCAGTCATATCACAAGGTGAGGGTCTAGACTCCTTTAGTACACAGAGACTGACACACAGGGCCCTAATGAATCAAGGTTGTTCACTAATAACAAATGTACTTTCTCACCAGCTCTTCACATTTTCATGAAGAAGTTAACACAAATAACTTCTTAAAATTACTCAAAATCACCGCAACATCAGTTAACTACACTGCACCTTAACCAGATGCTGTAAACAGAACAGGCCTCTGCTTACACTCAGGAGTGGCTGCAACAGGACTGTTCCACATTACACGTGGGACCCTTGTGGGAAAAACCCTTCCAGAAGTATCGGCAGAGTCATGACAGAGAAGTATGAACGTATATGTAAGTTTTTCAAAAGAGCAATTGCCCTAGAAAATTAATCATCATTCCTTTTCTACAAGACTTTAGTTCGAACTCAAGGCTTCCTTTAACATAAACATGGTGGACACAGTACTACAGGCTGTTACATTTGATTTGTGGCAATGTAATACAATTAAATTTAACTAGCCATGAACTGGCAAATATATACAGTGTTTGGGCTTTACCTTTAAATAAAGCTTACTGCTGCTCCAAGTCAATGAAAATTCTTTGCAAACTTGGAAGAAAGCTTAAAGAAATTTCATCTCTAGATCTATTTTCATGCTTACCTATAGAAATACCTGCTCTTTGGAAAGTCAAGGTGCTGTGCAACACTACTGTGGTCTCTTTCAACGTATTACAGCGAATGCAGTTCATTTTTCAGGTGTGTGAAGCAATTCAGTTCTGTCTTACTCTTCCTGAATATTTAATGATTACTCAGACATGACATCAGATGAAACTTTAGGTAGAACCAATATTGATTACTGGTTTTTGCAGTGATTGCATCCACAGGAGATAAAGGCTTCATGGAATAATGGCTGGGTGTTTGCATCCAACTTTTCACACCATTAGTCTGATGATAAACACACAGAAACACCTGAGTCTAACTCGCTCTGTACCAAACTGTCCTTATATCTTATCTTCCCTCATCAGATACTCAGATCTGGTCATTAATGCCATGCATACATCTGCCGCCAAATATAGGAATGCAATGACATGAATGAAACAAAAAATGATGGGTACTAGCAGTAGTAGTAATTTATAGTCTCCGAATTATTTAACCATTTCTTATTCAGAGACTTAATCTGGGAGAAATAATCAACAGTTAAATTAATCAAGGAATGCTATCAGGGAAGGGAGGAACAGAAGCTCAGTAGGCCAACCAGTGCAGCTCTGCACTTTGAAGAAGGGTCTAATAAAAATAAGGTATAATCTGTAAATTTCTGTATAACCTGTTTCTTAAAAATTATGACAATTACACAACCTCCTAAAATAGCTGCTCCCATCCCCCAATTAGCATCATAGGATGAAAGATTGCTTCTTTTCTGATCTGTAATACAAATTTCTTTTCCTACACACTGAAGAAGAATATCTTTCCCTGCACTTAATGAACATAGGGAACAACTGGTCACTATCCTATTCGCAGCAATCATTTAGAACTTATATTTTTCATCCCTCAGCCTTTTCTTAGCTAGGTAAATCCAGGAGTTTCAAGGAGGCTTGTTCTGTCTTTATTTTGACCACAACTCAGACAGAGTATTGAATCTCAGGTCTCACACTTCAGGGAGTAATTTTCTCCCAGATTTTAAATCTGAGGGTCCTGATCATGCATCTTGTAATTAAACCCTGGTCTTGTTTTCCCCCAATACCTAACAAGATCTTTAGAATTCCAAAGTTAATCTGCTGAATGCTTCCAAATTCTTCTCAACTGGTGTCAGCCAAAATTTTTTTATTGCTATCTGCTGCTATATCATCAGAGAGAAGAACTGGATTCATGAGATACCTTAGGGAAGTCTGTTGTTTGCATCCCCAAGTTGCAAAACAAAGTATTGCTATCTTGGAGTGTTTTTAAACATTTATGTAAATGTTGTACTTAGCTTCATCCTGGTCATGGTTTCTTACACTACGATCTCTTATGTTTTAAGCATTAAAATGACATTTTAAAACATGGGGGATTTTAATTTCAATCACAGAGCAGATCACAGTTCTTTTGTGAATGAACACAAGTGAAATGAAAGGCAAGGGATACCTCATCTGCCTTAAAAACGTATGAAAGATACAAATTAAGAGGAAAGTGAGGTCATCAACAAGCAGAATGCCAGGAAATATAATGGATAAAGCCAACTTTAAAAACTCTCTATAAACTGATCATAAACACGGCCAGTTAAATTTCCCACAGAATTTTCAAAGGCAGGAGGACTACACAAGCCAGGTAACAGTAATTTTGCTTTTATGTATTTGCTTTTATGTATTTTACTTTAATTTGAACTCTCAAATCCCATAAAATATGTTTGTTTATGGAGAAAAAAAAATTAATTCTTCCCTTACTCTTCCATACTTGAAAGACTAACAACACAATTAGTATGAATAAGGTTTGATTACTTAACACTGCTAATCATGTCTTAGAGCCTTGGGTTTCCACAGAGGCTGAAATACACGCAAGGAGTGGATCTCCTTCCTTTGTAGGATACCCTCCCCAGAAGACACCCTCCTTTCCCTGTGGATCTCAGAGCACATAGCCCTGGCCTTTGGCTCAGCCTATTTGGTTCTTTCTCATGCATTCTCACTTTTCATCTGTTCAGAGGGAGGCGAGTTTTCATTTATCAACTCAAGGCCCACAAAAACAGTGTGACAGACTGCAGGTAGTGTTTCCACATCCTTCTCCATGAAAGAATGTCCTGTAAAAAAACTTTTAATCCCTAAAATATCTACCCCATTCTTTACACGTGTATCTCCATATTTCTCAAAAAATAGTATTCTGACATAAAGTTGGGTATGGGAGAACATCAGGTAAGCAAAGCATAGTTAATACCAACTTTAAATACGAAGAGACTAGCATACCTCTGCTTTATTGAAAAGGAGGGCTACATTTAGTCACACATGATGGTGGGGAGGGAAGATTCCTCACTCAGGCAAATTCAAAGGCAGAACTAAGACAATTTTTTTCCAAATTCTACACCAAAATCCCAAAGAGATTTTCCCAAACTAGTCACCAGGGATGGAGAAATATTTACCTATGGTCTGTATGTATCAAGGCAGTTTTCTTCATTAGTGTGATGAACAATGAAACTAGAATCAGTGCACACATTCAGATGAAATGGATCAGTTGGTTTGTCTGTTCCCTGCAAAAAGGGATATTCAGCACCTCTGTTCATGGCTTAGGTCTCATCAAGAGAATGGATAAATGCTCCAGAGCTCTTGTGCAGGTCTCTCTCACTGCCTTGTGCATTCAGCCTCCATGCTCAGAATCTCTGCCAGCTTAGATGAAACCCATAATATTTTTGTAACTATTGTGTTTTGACAGTGTTAGAGTTAACTGATGTAATAGGTAGGAAGCAGAGAGCCTAATAAATCATATTAAAAGTTAAAGTTTCAGTGCAATAGCCAAAGGTGCATGAGGTAATATATCCACAGTTCTCAATCACACTCTCCTTTATTATGGCCTATTTCTACCAGTCTAATCTGAAATGAACGCATTCGGTTTTGTGTTCTTTGCACAGTGGCTGCCACTATCACTCTGCCCTTCCTCCTGATTTGCTTGGTAGTTTGGGAGCCTAAGGGAGGGGTGGATTAAATTGGAAAATATAAATAACAAATCAAAAATTAAAATTGATTGGATAAACAATTTCCCTTAGACTGTTTCTTAATAAGTGATTGATTTTTTAATCAATATTCATTATTTCTCAGAACATACCAAACTGTTTATTGAATAAATGAATGGTTGAAACTACAATGACATGAAATCAAATAGGTGAACCAATTTCTTTAATAACATGGGCTGAACAGGCCACCTTATCTTACCTGGTTGAAACTAAAAGTCAGAAATTCAGCACCATTGAGTAGGTGATCCAAAAAAAGGATGCAATTTGTTTTCATGTTTGATACGCACAGGTGTATAGCCACATGCTGATTTGTGCGGTATTTCTAAATTGCAGTTAAAAGTTACTTTCTTTTTGATACAACTTTTGTGTTTTTTCTCACAATTCTTCATTAGTCAGCATACTGCAAAGCTTCTGAAATGAAATTCAGATCTGAAAAATGAGATCTGTAAAACTGTTCACCATAAAGGCTTCAGGCATGGCAAATGAATTTCTCTAATAAGTTTTTATTCACTTGTATCAGATTCAGTGTTACACATATAAACTATATGCTACATCCTAATATATACTTCAGACTATTTTTTTTTTTTTGCATAATGTAAAAAATAATCTTTTGAGGCACGGAGGTTCTGATGTTCTTTTTTTTCAATTGAAGAAAAAGCACTAGGATATGAGAGCTCCAAGAAATGTTTGCACATTTGTTTAAAACACAAGCAAGGATATTAACTTCGTTCTACGTAACACAGATTGTATCATTTACACAATCTTCAACTCACAAATTTCTTCCAGTATGTAGAAATACTTTCATTTGTACTCAGAATATACAAGAT
The DNA here is from genome assembly GCA_013397845.1 of Melanocharis versteri. Taxonomy (NCBI): domain Eukaryota; kingdom Metazoa; phylum Chordata; class Aves; order Passeriformes; family Melanocharitidae; genus Melanocharis; species Melanocharis versteri. The sequence goes on along the minus strand of VZTG01002709.1, from coordinate 702,060 downwards.
TCTTCTTCTTATGAAAAAATATAAACTGTACTAATCAACTGTTAATTAATTTGTAGGATGTTTGCTTTAACATCTATTTTAACTTGTCACATTTAATTTAACATATGACCAAACAGCAATATAATTTCATTGCTCCAAAGATACAAAAGTATGGAATAACCTGAGCAATGAAAGGAATCTGAAAGATTGCAGTTTCAGTTTGTACTCTAATTTCATGTGTTGACTGTTGTCAAAATTAATTATACAAAAATCAAGTATCAATCTATTGTGTTATGTTGTCATCTACAATAACACTGATGTAATAAGAAGTTTCACTAAACTCACTTTTCTAGTTCAAAAATTTCTGCAAATGGTATGGGCCTATGGTAAAACCAGAAATCTAACCTAAAACCTGAAACTTCAAATCTAGTTTCACTTTCAAAGTCAGTCCATCTTACAGCAGTGCTTCCCAATAACAAAGCAGTAAGTTCAGCTGCTAACACTAACATTGCCATTTTGAAAGTGTTAACTATTGAAACGAAGCTGTTTCCTCTCATAATATATAAATATTCTGCAGAAATTCAAGTCCAGTCACCATTCTGTATAACACACATCTCTAGAGCATTCAGGGCTATCTGACAACAAGAGTCATCATCACCGACCAAAACCCTTTCCCCTAATTCCAAGCATAAAATCCCAGGCACTAATGTTCTGGATTTATTCAAAGAGCTTTCAGCTCCCTTAGTCTGCATTTTGCATCGTCCACTTATATGTACATCTACATAATCTTTTTAAGGTCCAGTTGCCCCTTGGAAATTTTAAAATGTGCTGTTTTTCCAGTATGAGCTTGCTTCAAACAGCTGAAGGCACTGGGTTGAGGTGCTAGGCTTGGCGAAGGCGGCAGCCGAGGAAGTGGAGGCAGTTTGTGCCGCAGGCACTGGCCAGGAGATGGTGGCAGAGAGCGGCTCTCGCTCAGCCCCTTTGCGTTCCTTGGAATCCTCAGAGACCCCGAGGTGCTTCGGACGCCTCATTGCGCTGCCGCACAGCTCTCTCCTGACTTGTGCCATCAACTTGCTTGTTATGTTTGAGGAGAACATAACAAGCTCAAAACACTGGTTAATATCCAGTTTGTTCAGTCAGATCTGGGCACTCGCATAAACACACTACAAGTTGGATGCACTCAGCTCTCCCGCTTCTGCTGAAGAACCAAGTTTCATGACATCAGTTTTGGTAGTGATAAAAATCAAACGTTTTCTGGAGCCATTATTGCCTAAAATGTTAATGCAGTTTACTTTTTTCAACTGTGATCGATAGCTGGAGGAAAAGTGCCCATAAATTACTAAAGGCAAATACCATTCTATTAGCACTCAGGAGATTTTGCAACATTTGCCAGTCTGTTTTACTGGGAAAAAAAATTAATTTGTTGAAAGCCTAGTTTTTTACCTGTCTTTGTCTTTCTCTGTAAAAGAGGGATATTTTTATCAGGAGTCATTTAGGAGATGTAATTCTAATGTACTATAGCTATAGGTTTCAATTAATGTTCTACCTCTCTGTCAGCTTTACATTCCATGTTTTATGAAATCATTAACTATTGTCATGTTTCTATTATGATACTATTAGGAAATAAAGAGATGTATGTAAATGGAGATGTAAAATAAATGTATGACAGCTACTAGGAGCAACATCTGTGCACTATCATACATGTTTACACTAATTTTCTAAAGATTGTTCCATTCATTACAGAGCATTGTTACTTGCTGTGGCACAACCCTTATTTCCATGCATTTAGGGATTCGAGCAAAGAGAGGGTAAATGAGAGCCTAATCAATACCACTTTTCATTTTGCTTCTAATGTGCTGCCTTTCTCTTTCTTTTCTCCATGAACAAATCCAAAAAAGATCCTGACGTTACAGTCATAAAATGTAATTCTTCTGCAGAAACACAGACAATAATGCTCTCTGTATTCAGGCATATTGCATATTCTAATGGCATTTGGCTAAATTGAGTATGGATTTAACATCAAAGGCTTCATGAATTTTTCAAATGAGATATTAAAGTCAATATTTCAAGTGAAAGATATTTCAATTTAGTTGCATACACAACAATAAAAAACTTCTACAAGGCAGAGGTACTAGTGGCTGTGGCAGTATTAGTTCATTCAGGAAATTATTAGTTTATAAGAAAATCAAACAGAAGGTTGTGATACAGCAATGACACTGAATAAATTAGACTAACTGATACACGCTAACGTACTTTATCTCTTGAAGTCTGAAGCAGAACTTGCTTCTGGCATGTTCAGTCCTTCAAGCAGGGCTTCGTTTGGGGATATTTTATTTATTTATTTTGTAAATTCAAATGGTTCCACCTAGATTTACATTCAGAACCTCAGAAATCTGCTTATTTTCATCTCTGAAATGGCTAGGCCTACTGTATGCAAGAAACCCCCTGATCCTGTTTATTTTTTAATCTAAGTGCATTTTGCTCCATATTGTCAGTGCTTATGCAATGCTGCTTCTGATTTCACACTGAGCTACTGAACATTCAGACTACTCAGTGCTCACAAATAGTCCACTGAGCTCTGACTACTTCTATGTCCTGGCAGAGATAAAGACTTGCAAACAAAACAACACAGAGTCTGGTTGTTCTTTACCTTTCCTATTTTGAGCACGTGGAATGTAGCAAAATGCCCATTAAATCAGGAGGATGTTGTATTATGATGCCTTGACATATCCCTGAGGAACACACACGTTTGCATCACCTCCAGCTCCTGGGAGAGCTGGATGCCCGACACACGTGTGCTCGCAGCACGGATTTAGGCAGCTGCACTCATAGGGACAGGGTGCTACTCTAAGGCCAAATGCATCATTTCTTCACACACAACAGAAGATACCAGAAACTACAAATATATACCACTGAAGATGCAATGAATACTGGTTTTACTAGTAATTTCTTATATTACTAAAAACTAATTATAATTGGGTACCAAGGAAAAGTTACACTGATTTAAAACCTTGACTATCAGGTAGTTTGGGCCAACAAATTACTACAAAGAACTCTGATCCTAAAAGCACTTCCCTGAAACCAGCAGGTTGTTTGTCTCTACAATATTCATCCGAAGTGTTTGCACGTACTGTGAGAGTGCTTCAAGGGCTCACAGAGAAAACAAAGCTGGTGCTTTATTATGTTAAACTGCTAGGCCTGTTTCTGTCATGGCTGCAGGACTGACAGCAAATGCTGACCTGTTACTTGGATCTAAACAAAGCTAACAGCCTTGTGGGGAACGTTTGCAGAGACTGAGGCAAGCCATCCTTCCCCCGTTCAAACACTACACAACTTGCAGCACTGGTCTTGGGGTCCTAGACAGCTCTTTGCTCACCCCTAGAGCCTTTCTGAAGCTCGGTGTTCAAAGCACTATAATATTTCCGTAAAATGAGAAGTGTCACCACCTCAAACGCAATCAATCAGGGACACATATCATCTTCAGAAACAGTACTCTCAGAAAAAGTATTTCTTGTGGTAACAAAGGTAAGGCAGAAGCCTTGTATAGATAATAAGATTCAATAATAACTAGAATTGTATTTTCAAAATTGCCTCTGAGGCTGGGGAATATGGTTTCCTTTTCTTCTGTTTTGATTTCTGGACATCTCTGAGATTGTTCTGAAAACTGCAGTTCATGCTTAGTGAGTTGGTAGTACATCCAAAAACTTCCAGTTGAAATTACTGAAATTCTGATTTTTTTATGACATAAAATGACACTGTTAAGAGGAAAGATTCCCTCATGATATCTACTCAGTCTGAGAATAATGTTTAAGGAATGATCCTCTGAATTGAATAATTTCCTATTTTCCTTCTTGGTTATAGGGATGCACATAAAGTTAAGAGTACTTCTCTTGCAAGATCTGTGTCAAAATGAGAGCTCAAATCCTTCTTTAGAGTACTGCTAAATAAACAAGGAATATTTGGAGCTCAGATCAGAAGAGGAGACCAAGCTGTAGGATTTGATCTTGGACAAGCAAATGCTATGCCAAAAATAAAATCATTCACATATCATGCTGTACATACATTTTGTATTTAATGTAAGTTTTTATTGAAAACATATGAGTAGATCAACCATAGAAATAAACTGAAGAGATCGTGCTACCTAAAATATGCTTTTGACTCTTTATTAACTGCTGATAATCTGCACTGGTCCGCATTGCAATTCCATTGCAGATGTTGCTGACATTAAGGTGTATGACAAGGAAACTGCAGAAAAAGCTGATTTAAACAGGTATTTCCCATTAACTCAACAATATATGCAGTGCATAACGTCTTTAATGGGAGTTCAAGTATTCTACTTAATTCCTTGCAATTTCATTGTTGTTATAAATAAGGAGTAATGAAAGTCCAGTTGACAGTCGCTTGATTTTCTCTAATTTCTTACCTTTCTAAAATTTTCTGTTTTGCTCTTTAACTTTCCTTCTTGATGAAGTCTAAAGAAGGAACTCTAATTATGTCGTTAGACTGAAACTCATGGCATGGGAAGAGATGGTTACACTTTTTTGGATCTACCATTCTTACAGCAGGAGCAAGCACAGCTGCTTTCAGACTTGTTACTACTTTCTGTAGGGAATGAAAGCCTTGAAAAGGATGGTACTTGTGTGCATTTCCATCCCCTCCACACAGCAAATGGAGCTGGCAGTCGACCAAAGCTCCAAACATAACTCTCCTGCACTCTGTAGAACAAAGTGTGGCACTTGATCAGGGGGAAAATAGTGCTTTTGGGGCACTGCATAGGATCATCTTCAACACAGAGGAAGAACCCTGAAGGATGAAGGACAGAAAGGTGGGAAATGTGTGTTTGACTAGGTGAATAAATGATCCCTGGGTTACACTGTAATTCTTTTTTCTTTCTGTTTGTTATAGGCCAGGTCTACAGCATTAGCTCTCCATCTAGGTAGAAGTAAGATACACCAGGACTCTCAACAGGTTCTTTAGTCTCTATCTGGGAAATGCATTTATTATGAAGTGTTAGGTGGCTCATAGCACCTGTGATAGTCCTCCAACCTAAGGTGAATTTTGTATGTTGTTACAGAGTGGCAAAGCAGGAAATAACTTAAAAAACACCCTAGTCAGTAAAAATCAAAATAAGAAGTTCCATGTAGGTCATCTGAAAAGCCTAAAAAGCAATCAAAAATCAAACTGTTTACCAGGCACACAAGAATAGGAACAACCTCAGAGCAAAGTATAATAAACAAATTCCTCTAGTAATGTGAACTACACAGATGCTTTCTCCATCAACTCAGTCCATATTTCGAAAGCCACACAGTATCAATGAAGGCAACAGAACTTACCCAACTTCAGTAGTTCAGCAATGAGCCCTGTGCGTTTGTCCACCCACCTCCCTGGAAAAAAGAAGTGTTACATGTCAGGAATGAGTCCAGTAATCATCTTCTAACACAGGAGCAATGCCAGCAACATTCTGGTAATGGCAGCATTAATGCTAAAAGTTTATATTTTCAAAAGTAAAAACATTTACAGACACAATCTGGATATTTTAACTGTCACAGGCCTCAGCAATCTGATATTGCTTAGCCTTATGGCCAAGGCATTAAGCCACTGGTATCTGTCTGCCACAGCGAAGAATAGATCTTCTCAGTACTTCCCTAATAAACTCAAAAATTAATCCACCAAAATTTGAAAAAGAAAAAAAAGGGCCATGTCACTATTAACAAATAAGAAATAAAGAAAAAAATTACTTATTTTGCTAAAAATAGAAAATGAAAATATCTTCTACTCTATGGTAAGACCAGAAAACATCAAAAAGCTCTAAAGTTCTACAGTAATTCAAATTCATTGAAGTCATTATAAATCCCAAAATACAGAGAATAACTTTAATTCATTTGCTTTGTCAATCATTTCACTTACCTGTCAAAACAAAGCAAAACAAAACAAAACGGGCAACAAGTTCACGTCTACATAAAAAAGACAAAGCATCTACTATATGAGTGTAATCAATTGCAGGTTTGTACCAGAAATATAAATAGTACAGATTGGAAAAATACTTGAATAATGAAGTATTTCATGCAATTCCAAGGAAAATTAGATGAATGACTGAAAAGGATAGACGTGTACACAATTCATTATATAGAATATGGTAACACTTGGCTAAAAGAAGTGTGGAGTTCCTCACTTTAATGAGCACAGTCTTTGCTCACAAATTAAAAATAAACAAATAAAAAAGATACGAGTATGATCTCACTTATTGGCAGTCGATCAAACTGCAATTTGTCCCAAGAGTTGGGAAGCCACTGCCTTGTAACACATCAAGAACTCCTGCTTATTGAACTGATCTGTGTAAAGTCTGACTCCTTTTCTGTCTACAGCAATTGTTTTTCCTATCAAAACATTTATGGAAATGACAACTTAATTGTTAATTGGAAACATAGCATCATGTTTAAAGTTAAATCATGCTCACTTCCCTTCAGAGTCTCATTGCACCCCCACTGAATAAAAGTACATTTCCTTTCACTGAGGCTTGTACAGCCAGTCCAATCTCAGTGCAATGCTGCTGATGTTAATAGCAAACTCGAATAGCTGCACACAACAGTTTAAATCTCTAACATACATATATTACCATAACTAAACCCGGCACTTTTCATTAATCATACAATGGCATGCTTCTTCATTTACAGCCAGCTGATTAAAATACAGATATACTGTCCTGAACATCACAGAAACTGCGGGCACCCAGCCATTGTTTCCAAATAGTGTTTTCTCAGCCTTGTTTCACTATTCAGCTACATATTGCAGATTACAAAAATTATTAAAGATTCCAGCATAGAAACAGACAAAAAAGGATCCTAAATAACAGATTGAAGGGCATAAATTTTCTGCCACAACAAGGATAAAGCTTCAGGTAGAGAAGGCCTACTTCAATGTCCTCCACCCTACTACTGCAGCATTTCAAACATAATCAAAAGAAACTAATTTGAATTTTTGATAAGGAAAACCTGAAAATAGCTTGATAAGCTCTATATAGACATCTGTAGCTTTAAATTTTTATTTACGTGAGTCCAAACACCTAAAAATGCTTCAAAAACAAGCATGTCTGTGCTGAAAACAAAGTTATTTCTTAGAGAATGGGTCAACAATCTAGACATCTTAAGTCATTTATTGTCCATGTCTGTGTGAATCTCACATGAGCTCTTACTGAAAAGGAACAGTTAAGACCCAAAGTACAATTTCATCTCTGACCTATGTCTCTAAACATGTCATTTACTCAGGGGTTGTAGCTCAATTCAAGTATATAATTTTGGAATATTTTTCAGAAGGGATGCAATGGATGTATCACCAAGCTTCTAATCCTATAAATAGTCAAAAACTGGTAGTCACAGCAGCTCTGGAAGGTGGTTGAGGCAGGCAGAGACTTCCAGTTTGTAGAGGAATGAGCGTTTCTTTGCCTATGCTTCTGAAATGTATATGAAAGATAAGAAAGGAGCTTACTCGTGGAGATTTTTACCATCAACTTGTGAGAGGTTGAAGAGTGGAAGACTACAGAGTGCACAGACCACGAGTTATGGGGAAAGAATGAAAGGGACAGAGGTTGAGATGGAAATTTTTACATAACCTTGAAATAGTCTGCTGTTTCTTCTCTTTATAAAAAGTATTTCTCCTACACTGTCCTTTTCATTAACACAACATTTTTTCAAGTCTTTTTCTTTGGATTTTTTAAAAAATTGGTACCCCTGATATTCAGTTTTATTTACTGAATATCTTACTGCACAAATACTGAATACATACTTTGCTAGTTGTGAAGTTACAGCTGCCTATTCCCCGGGTTTGTTTTTAAAGCATTGTTTTCCTACAAGACAATTTAGCCAACAATTAATAAAATAATGGACTAGCAAAGGTACTTCTTACATTGAGTCCTTAAAATCCAATGCTGTACTTTATAATCTCTATAAAGATTTCACAAACTTTTGAGAATATAGCTCACGACTATTGCTGCACTTACCCATACAGAGAGCTGGGAAAAAAATCAACATATATAGAACTGTTACATAGAACAATTTGCAGATACAATTTCCAGCTAGACTGAAGCAGATTTGATTATAAAAGATGGGGCTGAAGGTATCCTGGTTTTTTTAAAGTTGTCTTCTCCTATAAGGTACTTCAATGGCCATAAAATGTTTTCAATAAAGAAAAATCCACATATGCAAAGGTAACTTTCTGGAAATGGATTTAGAATATTTTGTGATGGAATGTCTGAAAAGCTGTCTCACTACCAAAACCTGCTTCCAGTCTTTTTTGTATACCAAGCACCACTGCTATTCAGTCACACCATTTATCCTTTGGGATACATCATCCACTAAATCCTGTTTACAGCCTTAGTGGCCTCTGCATCAGAGAGTCCCTTCGCTTCTTACCCTGCACTGTCAGACCCTTACAAAACCAAGTGGCAAAGTCAGTGGATGACATCAATGCCTTGTCTGGTAAGTGCCTCTATTTTAAAAAGAACCAAATCCAACAGCATTTAATACAATGGAAATAATAATAACAACAACAATAATAATAGTAGTAGTAGCAATGTGCTATTATCTGTATAAGCAATGGTGACCCACAAAAATAGAAATTTAGAATTTATCTTTCATCCATATTCCACTTTTAACAATTAGAAATATCATTTGTTCATTTATAAATTGAAAAGCAGAATACAGTGTCTGTCCATTATCCACCCTGATAAACTCATTCTGCTGAAACAACTGACAAGTAACACAAACAAGAAATGAAAGATCCCATGGAAGATCAGGTACTGCGTGCCTAATTCTGTACGGGGATGCAGTCCTATGTAGCAAGAGCTATACAGTATAACAATCTTTTACAGAATGGATTAATATTTCTAAAGCACCATAAGGAGTCTTGCACACCATCAGACAGGATTAGTGATTATTCCTCTAATACTCATTGTCTACCAGTGCATATATACTGCTACATATTTATAATAAGCTACATGTTTATAGTTATAATTTATGTACATATTTCCACAAATTTTCTCGGAGAATGGTATTTTGTTGTGAACCAAATGCAGAACCAGGAACCAAGAGCTTCTCTGTCCTAAGCTCCACTCCAGTAACAGGTTCTTGAGTTTGCAGCCTTCAGCAAACCACTTCCTGCATTTGTAAGTGAAGATATAAAGACTTACTTGCTCACCTAGAGAAGGATACTGGAAAACTATTTGGCCTTCACAGCCAAAAGCTAAGTCTGACAAATTCACAGTGTATTTGGCAAGGAAATATTGCACAGTGCACTGCAATCCCAATGTTGCTTTGGCACCCCATGGCATTTTCTCTGTGTGCTTTCCAGGCTCTTTCTGTTTGACCTCCAAACCTGTAGACAGTTATGGCTGCTAAACTACAATCACAGAATTTGTCCCCCTGACTTTAGGAGGATTAATTAGATGCCTAAAGGTTAAGAATTAACCAAATGCTTGTAGAGTGAAGGCTCCGTTTGGTGAAGGGCCAATTTTCCCAATTGATAATGTATAAATAAAAATCATGCCTAATTTGCTCCCATTACTAATGCTTTGTTTACTATATAATTGGACGAAAAGTAGCAATTTATTTAAAATTGTTTACATACAAATCTTATTTTCTTTAAGAGTAGAAATCAACGGCCATTCCTCTTTTAATTCGATGCTGTTGTCACATATTACAAAGACAAAGCACAAGGGGCTTTTTATTTTAAATTATCTCATTATGTACTGAAGTTAAACATTTGATAAAACACTACCCAACAGAAATAAAAATAAATAAATAAACAAATCATCGAAGATACCCTTATATGTTTATTAATCTCAGGCAGTTTCATATTTGATGCACACACAAGAATTTTAAAGATACCTTTTTAAAAGTGTTTTAAAGATACTGCTTGTATTCTTCATACAAATCACAAGAAAATGGTTCACGTAACCAACAACGTTATTAATTTATTAAATAATACATATATTTAACATTACTTTCCTTAAAAAGTCACCATATTCCTCAAAACAACCTGATCCTTTCTATTCAAAAGGAAGTAAAAAAGTCTCACAAATATCAGTTAAAGACTGATTCTCTCAAAGGTAACTCAGGAAAAAATAATGACTGACAGCAGAGCGTTAAGACCTTCTATTTGTGAACTACGACATAGCTCATCAGCAGGAGTCCACAGAAATCCAACCACGCTGTTTTCACATCAAGGTTCAGAATAGCCTGATTTTCTTAAGCCTCTTGGTTCTCTCTCAGCCTCACTCCTCAGCTGAACATCTGTGAAGATCATTCTGGGTCTATCATAGGTTAAAGCATAATTACTTGTGTGTTAAAGTAGTATGGGCACTTGCCACAGTCAGCAAAAACAAAGTTACCACCGTTGATCATGTGTCTTTCAGAGCTCTAATTCTTGCAAGTACCATGACACCACATCCCTGTGGAAGGACACAGGGCATGAGTAAAAGAGGCTTTTTGTGAGGTACACAGTGAAAACAAATCCCATCAAGGCAAATAAATTTTTCACTGCATAGATTATCAGACCAAAATACCACAAACAAATGGCCTGGATGGAACTTTCCAAGCTTGTGGGCATAGGAAAAATTACAGGATAAACTACCTTCCCTGCCTTCCTGGATTTTTTTTAAATGCTGGTATCACCTATGTTTCATCCCTAACTGCAACTTCCTATGACTCATACCAATTCTTCTCAGTTGTCCATTCTACTGCAACTACATCTATCATAATCTGGGAAAAAAAAATCTAAAAATATTATGTCCTTTGAGTCTAGAACACAAGCCCTTTTTCTTCAATTACTCTTGGAATAAGTTCCCTGACCTTGACTGAGCAGTAGGTGGTGTGAACTTTTTCTGTCCTGTGATGACTGAAGTTTGTCCAGGAGACAAAATTCTCTGTTAAATCCTTACTGCTCCTTCACAGAAGACATCAGTTTACATAGAAATTATTTGCAAGAATACAAATTACCTCATTTGCAGCCAAATTAGGAACAAAACAAAATTTAGCGACTGTGAAATAGTTGCTTCTCTCCAACCATATAATGGTTGGATATATTAATGTACATGGCTTTCTCTCATTTGGGGGATTCATACCAGTCATGAGATTTTTGATATTACATGCATTTTTCAAAACTCCCTAGAAATGGTGTTCATAATTTGAAAGATAATATGAAGACTTTCATGTGTTAATACACTCCACTCCTCAAAATGCAGGGGCATAAACACTAATGTCCAACATACTGCAAGCAGGAGGAAACACTGAATATTCTGCTTGACAGAAAAAGTGCAGAAACAGAAGTCAGGCTGCCTAGGGAACGCTCTTCCATGCAGTCCTGGATCCAAGTAATTCCAACATTGTCTTTTTTCTAAGAAGACTAGATCCTTAATGGAAAAGCTGCTGCTAGCTATGTGTTCATTAGACTTGGAAATGGAGAGTCACTCTTCTAGCCTGGAGCCAGAAGGTGGGCTATCTTGGAGGCAGGGTTGATAGCTTTTGAATACCAGATGAAGTCTATAGATACAAGACTGGTGTCAAATGACAAGAGCCTTAAGCAGATGGATGACAGTGTGTGTGCACTATAGGCTGTTGTTAATTTACTAGCTAGAGATAATGCTTCTATAAAATTAAAAATGAGTCACTGGAAAACAGCCTGAGAGGCCATAGCCTGCAGATTTCAGGCCTCCTGGCAGGCCTGCATTGTGGGGGATATGTTTTTATAGAATTATGAAAATTAAAATTGCATGTTCAAGAGAAAGAAAATGTAATTGTTTCTCTTACTAGCTATTTAAGCTATTCATAGTTTGGATTTGTAATTCACAAGTACATATTCAGTAAAATGGAATAAACTAGTCATAGAAACTCATAGACAAGATACAGATGAGCAATGGCAAACATATATAATATTAATGAATTTTCAAGTGTCAAGATGTGGGGTTTATGTCTGTAACTGTGCTTTCATTATTTTAGCATGACCATATACAAAGTCCCTCCTTTTCACTATTGCTCTGCATAGGACTTTTCATTGCTATTGGGTTATGTTGGAAATAACTTTTCCTCTGCTTTTATCTTGGAAGGAAAATTTCATGTCATATGTCTTGCAAGACTGTCAATAGATTTATGTATCATAACACAGATGAAGCTGTCCCACTGTTTCCTTGCTTCAAATTTAAGACCAGACATCCGATTCAGTACAAAATTTTTGTGAGAGTCCAGTTTGGTAAAAAAGCTATTTTATCACCAAAGGCAAAAAAGGGAAGTGTAAAGAATAAGTACACGTCTTAGCCCGGTTCCCATGCTACCATTGGCTGAGAGGGATGCACTTCCTGTGCTGTCTAGAACTTCCTGGGTCACTCACAACCATCTAAACTTAAGAAAACAGGGAAAGATTCAAACACACTGCCATCCAGAGAGGCTGGATCCAGCTCTTTACATAGCCAAAACTGTTCTTGCTCCCTACGTGTATTTATCAAAGGCCCTAAAACAACTCAACCCACTGCCTTACAACGAAATTCCAACAGATGTGAAAAACATCTGTAGGAAGCACAGTCCTAACACCTAGATTATTCCTTTAATATTCTCATCTATCCAATGTAGAAGTAACAATGCCTTCGAATTTTTCAGTACATTTTGCCCCCTCCATTGTTGGTGAATATATCCCTTTGGATACTGTTACCCCCAGAGCCCCAGCTTAAAGACACAAAAGAAACCACAGGACAGTTAGTGACAAAGTCAGAAGAACCCAAACCTTGTGATGCCCATTCAGGGTTCACATAGTTTTTAATCCACAATGTCAGTGAGCTGATGAAGAAAGTCTGCTACTCTGTTCCAACCCACTCTACACCAACTCAGCACCACTGAGCTCAGCAGTATTACTGATGGTTTACATGCACGTGAATGCGGGCAGAATTAAATATGACAAATGTAAAGAGATGTTCTTCAAAGCTTAAAAAGAAATGGGAGAAAAGAAGGGGAAGAATATGCATACACTTATCCTGCATAATATACTACAACCAAGGTCACATGTAAATATTTATGTATATAAATACATAATACTGCCCATGCAATATTGTGCTGATTCCTTTCAGACAGTGACAGCGACAGAGACCTCTGTGCAACAATGGGTATTTTTCGGCTTTAGAAAACTTTAATACAAAAGTGTCTACCATAGAAACTTTAGTCACAAACACGTCCAGCTATTACAGTGCAGCACCTCTCATTTCCACTTGAAGGTGAAAGGCTGACTTTACAAAAAAGTTTCTCGCTTTTTTTTCAGCCCTATGCAACACCACCTGTCTCATCAGCAGGACCACTCTAAAGGGATGGGCCTCAAGGCACCTCAGTCCCAAGATTCTCCATGCCTCATTCTTCATCCACGCTGCTAGTAATGTACCATCACTGGCACAGTTACACCTGAACACTCTGGTGCTGCCAAACACCTGGCTTGATTTTCCACTGTCCAAATGAAAAATAAGCATAATCTGCTTTTTGAGGATACAGCAAATGAGGGAGTTCATGACAAATTGTATTGGTTTATGCAGAATAGTGATAATAAGATACAAATGAGAATTTTTTGCTTAATGAATAATACTAATCACGTTTCAACAAATGCTGTGCCCTTCTAATTAGAGAGAATGCATAAAATCAGCTTAATTTATTTGTGACTAGTTATACATAGTTTAAATATTTACTAGAGATTTACTCTAACGTTTGAAATTATTTTGAACATCTCTTGCAGTAAAAGCAGACCTAGTAATGTAAAAGAAGTTACAATTCTAACTTCCGCCCTCCCTTTCATTATGTAGCGTGTGATGTATGCCCTCAGTTTTCAAGATGCAAGAGAAAGGATATTATTGATTTACATGCTAATTCTCCAACTGTAACTAATTTTCTTGATTCCTGCTTCCAAAGTTGCACTTCCAACATTCATCACTGTAGTACACTAGAGGGGCTGAGCATCTTTTTCAATAAATTACAGGAACTATGACTAATTATAGTGATATTAACTATGCAAAGTAATGTGTAACTTAAAATGGATACGTTTATCATTTCAAATTATGCTTTTGACTCTTGATGGCCTAATACATGGATGCTTTTCCTTTTTTTTATACAGATTATGAACTCTGCTATATTTTTTTAAAAATCTATTTCACAGATATAGGCATACCTTGTGAATTTGATGAATGGAAGCAAATCATTTACATCTCATATAATGCCTAGTGGGTAGAGGACAAGATTAATACCAAGGGCAAGCAGGGCCAAATCCTGATTGTTATAGCAAAGCACTCAGGATTCAGCTTGAACAGTGCCATCAGAAGGTATTTGGCCTACAGGATTTGTACCCTATTCTTTATGTCTTCCTAATGTGAGGAAGCTAATAGTGCAAGTTGCTTGGCTTGATAATACCAGCAGCATCAAGCAGTCAAAGCAAAACCAAGTGCAACTGGCTTTCAACAGTTAGGAAAGTATATTGCAAAGGTTTAAAATACAGAAGCTGTAAAACAACGGCAGTGCAGTTGTGCACGTGTAAGAACTCTGCATAGCAGCAGGACTTTCTACCAGCACCATATTGTTGTAGTTCTCCTTCCAAGTTCTCCACAGCCTCTGTCTTCTCAGTCATTTTCACATTACCTAGTATTTCGTGGTACAGATATATAGCTCTTAGTAAGCAAACCAAATTAAGGAATAACATAGACTGGTATGTTGCAGAGACATTGCCAGGGAAACTAAAGCAGTACAGATGGACCGCGCCAAATTTCTCTACAGAATTTTCAGAAATTGACCACCAGAGACCAAAGATCCTGGGACAGATCCTTCCAATTAGACTATTATTTTCCACTGTGTCAGAATAGTCTATGGGGTATTTTAAAAAAACCCATGCAGACATATCCAGGGGTTTACCAGAAGAACATCTGCACTTCGGATCTCTGCCATTAGTCCCCTGCTTAGCCAACACATCCACTTGTTCTGAGTATTGGGATGGGTGCTCTTGTGCTTGCATGATACTCTCCTTAAAATGTGTCACTTTCCTGGGTGTGTTTCCACTTCAGAGTTGCATCACATGGGATCTGACCACTTGTTTTCTTAATCAAAATTGCTTCTCCTGAGGTCCAGAGACTTCACTCTGTCACTCTCCTTCCGCATTTCCCTCAGGCTATTGAACTCCACTATATCATGGTCACTACAGCCAAGGCTATCATTGATTACCACATCGTCAAACAAACCTTTACTGTTAGTGGGCAGCAGCAGATCCAGCTGTGAATCACCCCAGCTAGCACTTCCAACACCTGAATCAAGAAGTTAACCCTCCCACCCTCCAGAAGTCTCCCAACATCTGCCCTTTCATCAGATGTTAGTTCTTCCAAGGGTAAAGGAAGTGTAAATTGATGTTGTCTTAATTAAAATGCCTTCCAAACTTATACAAAATTATTGGTATTTTAGTTATGCAGTTTTATAACACTGAAGTAGACCTTTTCCATATATTTATAATGGCATTTTATGGTGGCTTGAGGACCTGAAGTGCTAATCTCCCTCCCACTTCACAACAGGCAATAAGTTACCTTATGATTCAATGAAATATCATTCAGAAGCTTCAGCACTATTGCACAGCAGTGTAAATCAGGCCAGTACATCATTCAAAAAACAACAGAAAACACAGGAACTACTACCAAAGAGCTTATGGGTAAATATCCCTGTTCCTATGTCTACAGAAGACCTGAAAAACTAGCACAATGTTTTGGAATAAAGCTGGAGAAGGTTCGGAGAAGAGTTTTCTGAGTTATCATCACAGCTGGACTTCTGATTTCTTGAGGATGAGTAAGTACTGTCTAGTTCTTCTAACCTGTTGTTACTAATATTTCCAGGCTTCCAGGTCTCCTTTCTTCTCATCTTTGCTGCTCTGGGAATAGCTGGGTCAGCTGACTGTCAATTCTGTGTTATCATCTGCATAACCCAAGTCTTTTCTCATCAGCAGAAAATGAAGATTCTAGTTGTGACCTGGACATCACCAATAGCATTACAACATAAATCAACCCCTTTTCAATGATAGCCTCTTGTGGCTGAGCTGTTTGTCAGTTCTCAGCTGGGTATGTGAGATGAACGCTCACTGAAGATAATTTTGGCTCTTAGAAACTATGTTGGTAACCAGGAAGGTAACCTTCTGTCGCTGTTTGCAGCAGTAAGGAGCTAAGAAACACGCCAAGCAGTGTAGAAAGCAGAAGTGTGACAGATTTTATTTTGATTCTAACTTTTATACAGAGATATATATATAATAGTGATTGGACAGTGTCGTCCCACCCCCCAGGGTGATTGGCTGAAGCCTTACAGCTCCAGTTAGCAAAACATAAGATTAGAAAGAGAGTAAAAATATTCCAGTTTATCTTTGTCTTCCTACACCGTTCGTGAGAAGGAGAAAATTCTTAGGACTGCACGTCCACAACCTTCCTCTCATAAGAGGAAATGAAATGCTCTTCCCAGAGGCCTTTAAGAAAGGCCTTTCCCTCTACACAACTTCCAGGAGAGTTCCTGACATTCCAACCTGCTTACTGTATCTCTGTGACTACTGCACCAGCCCTGCTTCCTGCTTCGCACAGCCAGAATGTCACCAGAAGGGACAGGACTGTCACTGAGGCTCCTCTTGCTTCTGAGGGGGTTGCTAGACTCAGGGGCATCAGTGATGTCTGTGCTGCTCAGAGAGTCTACGCCCATTTCCCATCCCTCATCTTCCGTTATTCTCCAGCTTATCGTGTAGTCTTAAGACTTGGCCTTAGTATAGCACTCTGTCTTCTAGGGAGTTTACAGAACCACTGCCTGCACAACCTGTACGCTTCAGCTGGTCCCTAAATGCTGGCCCATGTCTAAAGGAACGGAAAGATAATTTGCAAAACTGAGTCTTGAAAGAGTTTGAGTGTAGTAATGTGCTCTCCTGAAACTCCAAATACAGCACAGTGTAGAACCACAGAATAATTTGTGTTGGAAATCACAGAAGGTCACTTCATACAAACCCTGCTCAAAGCAAGAGTCAAAAAGACAAGGCTCAGTCAAGATCTAAATATCCGCAAGGAAGCAGGGTAACTCGTTCCAGTATGTGATCACTATCATGGGGAAAAAAATCCTTATATTTAATGAAAATGTTTTATATCCTAACTTTTAGGATCCTAACTTATCCTAACTGCTGCCTCCCATCCTGCCACTGCATCCTTCCGAGAAGAGTCTGTCTCTTTTCTAGATCCTCCCATGGTAGGGAGTTAGTTGTAGACAGCAATAAGATACCTCCTTAGCCTTCTCCTCTTAGAGATGAGCAAATACAACTATCACCCTCTCCTTGTATGTAATGAGCTCCAGAAGGCTTCATATGTAGTGGTTCTGATTACTAAACAAAATTTAATTCAAAGAAGCTTTGGTGGAAGACAATTTCTGAGACTATTTAAAATCAGAATTGAAAATCACTTCCTAGCATAATTTACAATTTTAAAGCACAGTTCACAGCTGTCCTAGTTATGTTCTTATCAATCTCTTCTGGACAAGTATTCTCAAGTCCTCTACCTCATTTAATGTTTTCTAATTCTCCTCTCAAGAAAATTTACTCTCAGGAAGTCATTGAGAGTTCACAATCTAATTAAACAAAAACACTGTATGATAAAATTTACCACAGATGCATCAACCACACTCTTTAAGTAGAGCTGAGATTCTCAAATTTGAAAATTCCTGATCAAAATCTAGGCTGCTTTAGAAACTTACAAACAATATATCCAAAGCAAGGAATAATGAGGTTCTGACCTTGTAAAATCTTCTGGATCTCAACACACTTCATTACCATTATCACTTAGAACAAACTCCTAGTTTTAATCAACATGAAAGCAATGAAGAGTTTGTCTACTATTCATGACATTTTACATGACTGATATTATGCATGCACTTTGCTTAGGCATTTAACTCTCACTTTTTACTTCTCAGGGAAATGTGACAATTTAAAGTTCATATTCACTGGACTACTGTCAGGTGTAAAATTCCACATCACTATAAAATTGCCCCCTTTTAAAATAGCATCTTTATGTCATGTTCTATGCTTTTAATACCACTAAAGTATTAGTAAATTAGTAATTACTAAAAAAAATACTAAAAAATAGAATTTCGGCCATGGATATCAGAATCCCAGACCACATGTTAGATGTATTATGGTTAGATGTGGTCTGGTGAAATGCTTTTATGCTGTATCTTCTTTCGGTAGGACTTCATTTCAATTGTATTAGATTTAGATGTAAAGTTTAAAAAAACTAAGACATTTATATTTAGATCTGCTCTGGTCTACTCTGTGAGCCACAGAATTCTAAATATTGTGTCACTAACATTTTTCCCCCAGATATTCCATTTTTTTGGTCATACAAAAATACAGCAAGACTGCCTACATATACACTCAACAAACAGCTGGAAATCTACAGCCTGCCCTCCTTTCCAATACATATCAGTTTAGAGACAGAAGACTAACAAATGAATTTGCCTTGCTGGGTGGAAGAAAGCCAAAATACTGCCACCATTTTATTCTGTGTGGAGAAGCAAAATTCTTATATTAGAGTAAGAATAGACAAGGATGTGGAGGCACAGTATGACAGACTGCAGACATGATCCTTTAGGGTCCAGCTGCAAACAGGAGACCTGATGTTGAGTTCTTGAGGCTCCTAATTGAGACCATGAATCTCAGATGTGGAATTGGCCATTCATCTTCTCTCGCATTCACCACTACTACCCACAAGTGCTAAGATCTTTCCTAATTTTCCTAAGCTTTTTCTAAGGTCTTCCAATCACTGTACACCCAAGAATGAACAAGGCTTCAGGATTGGGGGGCAGGGGAAATGGGTGCTTAGGAGCCTTGCTTCTGCTTCTCCTCATTGTAAATTCCTGCCCATTCAACATAACTGATTAATCCCCCAAAAGCACTGAAAGATTTCAAGGGTATTGATGCACAACCCTTACCAGTGCTTTTATTTTAAGCCTCAAAGATACACAAATTGATATTTAAAGAGTACTTCATGGAGAATTTATAACATCCAAATCTCTCACGTTGAGAACAATAAGGTTTCATGAAAGGAATGAAGAAATATAGCCATTTAAATTGTTCAACATCATTAAAATACTCCCAACTAGCTAGTCCTAGAAGAAAAATACTACAGTTTCACAGACAAAATATTAGTTCCTCCTTAGACAGACTTTAAATAAGGCTTAAGTGGGATATCAATGACTGAAATATGCTCATGTTGCCTTAGCTTCTCCAGAGAGCATTCCTCTGACTGTAAATAGGAGTACTCTAATGGCTTTGACTCAACTGTGTTTCTGAACCTCAAGAAAGCAGGCTCTCTTCTCTGATGTCTTCTTTTGATCTGATATTAAGAGATGTTCAACTGCCTATAAATTCTCCCATTAGCCACTATAGACCAGATTTTCAGAGGTACTGCATACCAGAACTCTGCCTTCAGAGGGGAGTATGCAGGACGATCGTATCTATGCACAGCCCAACATCTTCATCAATTATATATTACACTGAAAGGCACCAAATCATCAGTATCAAGTGTCCTGCACTCATGAAAATCATCATGCCCATTTTACAAAAGTTGATGTGCTGAAGTGCAGCTGTGCCCAGTTA
This sequence comes from Melanocharis versteri, assembly GCA_013397845.1. Classification (NCBI taxonomy): domain Eukaryota; kingdom Metazoa; phylum Chordata; class Aves; order Passeriformes; family Melanocharitidae; genus Melanocharis; species Melanocharis versteri. The sequence continues at coordinate 682,422 of VZTG01002709.1, read as the reverse complement.
CCTGAGCAATTTCTTTGTTTTAGAGGTAGACTCAAAGAGCAAGGCTGATGCCAAAAGTCAAGGGGCAAAGCTGTGCAGAGTGTGCAGAACTACCAAGCAGTAGTTCTGGAGTTCAAAGCAGGAGGTGGGATTAGTTCCATACTGTGCACGTGAGGAACAGCAGTTGCAGTGTGCTAAGGAAATAAAGACAAGGATACAACTATTTCCTAGGCACAGCACAACAATTTCTGGAGTAAACGTTCTTTGAAAGCTCATCTAAGTTCCTATGAAGTTCCTTTCACAAGAAAACACTTTAGATATTTCATTGAATACACTGGTCACATCAAATATTTCCCTGACTCTGGCTGAAATTTTGCTGAAATTCAACTTTCTGTAATACTTAAATGTATGTGGACCCTCTTCATTTCAATAAAGTGGTCCGATTCCTGTCTCCTTGAACGTCTCTCTGCAGTAGAATTTACATTAAAACATCAAACTTATCAAGACTATCCTCTGTATGTAAAAGAAGATTTCTGGGAAAGCACAGACTGAAGGCTATTGGTGAAATTGCCATTCTCTCAGGCTGAAGTTCTGTAGACAATAAATCAGTTGGTTAACGTGTAAGTCAACCCGCAGACAGCTCCAGGCTGCCACAAGCAGCCTGTTCCTAGTACTTCCATTGGTTTACAGTCTATCTATGCCCCCCTGCATGTCATGGTGTGGCTGCTGAACAAAAGCTTGCCTCTGGCAAGCCTGCTCTGCTTGCTGCTCACTTCTTAAAACTTACCTTCCCTTTTTGTCCCAGCAGCATGTGTCCCAGCACACTTCTTCTTAACATTAGCAACAAAACTGATATAAAACTGTTCCCAAATTGTTGGCATCAGGTCCTGCCCTGTTATCTGAATTTCTCCTGCTATGGAATACACCTAAAAAGCACCTTCTTGATAGATGTAAAGGATCCGAGTGGCCAGAGCTGCTCCCACTCAGAGGAGCATAGCATTCCAGAATTCCACTCCACATCACTTACAACTTCAGTTTAATACATATCTGTTACCGATAGGTAAAGCTTTATAAAAGGAAAGCCTCGTCATATGTCTGAGGCCTGTAACTTAGGCTGAGTAGAAAAAAACTATGAGAAAATAACTTAACTAAAATAGAGAAACGTGAAAGATGTAAGAAATGTGAAAAACGCACTGCATGATTACCACATGCCCACAACATGCTCACATCGTAGTATATAGTGGTTAGTTAACTTGGACTTACTGTACCTTAAAACTACGTAAACTATTAACCAACTAACTACTTAAAAAAGCCGAGTTTTTGACAATAAAAAACACTACTTTACACCTACCTGAAGTCCCTGCGTCCATCATTATTGCAACATATATCAATGCCTGTGACTAAATGGTACCTCAGTGTTTTGCGAGGTATCACACGATCAATATGCATTCACCCCATGGATTCCAGGATACTCCAGTCCAATTGCTTACTGCTGCTGATCCCATTTAGCATGCTAATTCCAACTCCTACTAAACCAGCAGGAAGACAAGACCCTAACTTGTTACAATTCATTTCTACATTGCTGGGGCCATTTCAGCTCACTGAGATGTTCATTCAGAGAAGTTTTCATTACTCTTTGGTTAATGTGGCAGTTAATGTCCTTGAGCACCATGTTCCTGTGTCCATTTAAAAATGGAGGGGAAAAATGGGTTGCCCTTATTCAGGATACAATCTCACGGTCAATCATTTGAAAAATCTTCATTTGCAATTGCTCGAGTGGGTAGTGAAACCATTTCCTGAACGATGCTGCTTGCCTTTCAGATTCCTCTCGGTATTAGAATGGCTATGTTAACTCTGGATCAGTGTTCTTTAATAAAACAGCACAGCAGTAAACACCAAAAATAAGAGTTTCATGCTTTAGGTACTACACATTAGAAAAATGTAATGTTCTATCGATGTTCTTGCTGTTTTATAGTTACCTGATATATGTTGGACTTTCAATCCCTTCTATGCCCTAAGCATTCGTTACATTTACACATTTTACAGTTCTCTAGTAATTTTGCAATACATTTTCCTGAATCAGCTGATGACATTTAATGGAATGTTTAAGACACAATATAAAACCATAAATGCTTTTGCTTATTCTGGGGAAAAAAAATGTGCACGTAAATTGGTTTTCATATTAAAAACTATGTTGGTGTACCCAGCACTTTTGCTTCTGCTATACATATTAAAATATAACTAAATGCCTCTTATGCAATACTGCAGCATAAGTACAAATAACAAGCATTTGTACTTTACAAGCAAGCTATATGATTAAGGAGCTATTAATGAAGTGAAACAAAACCTCAGTGCTAGAATGTAATAGTCCATGAAATTCTTATGGGGAGAAAGAGAAACTGCAGTGAATAAATATTAACCTAAATGCAAGAGAAAACATAAAGCAAACAAAAAAAGAAAGCATTTTTAAAGCCAAAATTTTGGTAAAAACTGCTGACTACTTAAGGAAAGTCTATTTGCATACCACAGGGCTCCATCTGCTGTGGAAAATATAGGCTGCAAGAATGATTTAATATTTAATAGAAGTAGTGGCCGTTGTTAATTATAATTTGCACATTTACAAATCAGCACTGATAGCAATACAAATTATGAAATATAAGGGTGTTATGCCAGATACTGGGGAAAATAAGATGACAGACAAAGTTAATGGAGTATCCCTAACAACAGCTCTGTCAGAACACATCAGAGAACTAATCCAGTTACAAAGAGCCTGCAATGGAAAATCTATTTAAAATATTAAAATGCTGTTTGGTAAAAGCTTTTTCCTAGTGCATTTTACTTAAACAGTTGCTTATTGCTCATGGGTCATTAGCTGTACACCCAGATGCATTCTGCAAACTGCCATTCGAACGAACAGTAGAAATTAAATAAGAAATAAATTTCTGCAGCATTTTTCCTGAAATCTAGAATCATCTTACTGCAGATTACAGACAGAAAAGTATTATCAGCTACTTCCAAGACAGGTGCTATTGCTGTTATAAGAATGAGACGTTTCCTTTCATTAAAAAAATAAAAAAGCAGCATGCTATAAAGAACTTGACTAATTTGAAAAATTTTCCAGCTCTGGAACTCACTCCAAGTGGATTAAGAGACCAATATGCAGAGAAATTCCAATACTGAAAACTTAGTTCTAGTTTAAGACTTAACATTACGTTGATTTCAACACCGAAACTATAAATTGACTCTTATTTAGTAAAACCACAGAAATAACCATTGATTGTTTTCATTAATCTCACTTTTCTCATCATCATGTAATATGGATTACAGATAGAAACCATTAATGCTTTAATAGCAACTCTGCTCGCCGAGTCATTCATGCTGCTACTGACTTCTGTGTTTTAACATCAGGTAGGTGGTCTGTAATATAAACTATAGGCAACCCTAACCCCATTTAATTCAACAGATAGCTTAGCATTTATGCCACCTATTAGATACAAGGCAAAAGTATATACAAGGCAAGAGCCTGCAATATTCCCAGTATACAGTTCATAGTAATACACTGAAGCTAACTGTGCTCCTATGGCACAGACAAATCACATTCAGTCTGCAGAAAGAGATACAATAGCTGTCTCCTTAAAGTCCAACAGACTAACAAGTACATATTAATCTGAAACTCTGGCCATGGGTCACCCTAGACTGATCTAGCAGTGTTTAGCTCACAGATTCTGCTGGAACGAGTCAAGAGTACCACATTTTAGCTGCAGCTTCTTTTGTCCATGTATTGGATTTCTTTTTATTTTGTGTACACAAAAGGAAGGATGTGGAATTAGGCAATTAGATATGCTGATGGAAATGGTCTGGGGGAACCAAAACTCCAGTTACAGGGGCACAATACACCAGTTATGACAGAATCGTGAACCTACAACTATCCTTCTGTTCCTTCTGTTGTTAGTGAATATTGTTTGTTCTCTGATCAGAAGAGCTGCGTTTTGTCTTCACCTAGTTACTCATACCACTAGCTGGATAATTAAACAGAGTTAATTCTTGTTTTGCTGGGCTGCAATTTAAGACATGCTTAGATGTATTAACTTGAGTTATACAGTGTCAGTTCCCCTCCAAAAAATGTTATTCTTGAGCACCAAATGAAAGGCAGTATCTCAATGTTAAAAATCATACCTACTGGTGCAGAATCAGTATCTGCCCATTTTCACCTCCTCAATTCCTCCCCTTAGTCATGGTTTCTATAATAAAATAATTCTCACACATCTATGCCTGCAAAGAGGAAAAATAGACTTTGCTATTTTTGACTCTGAGTCTCTATTTATTGTGCAATCAGAAAGGTGATGATAATATTATTAAAATTAATGCCCAACAATTGCATAATGTACTGATGTTTGGATTTTTTACCAAACTATTTCTTTGTGCTTTTGGGGCTCTGTAAGGATCACCAGATCTTTTAAAAGATGTGTGATGATGGGGGAGATTATCCAGAATTTTAGGCAGCCTGTTCTACGGTAAGCTGCCAAGATCTCATTTGACCGCTGATGTCCTAGTCTATAGTAGTTGAGGGCAATCTCTGCTTTTTGTTAGGCAATAATTCCACTTCACATAGAAAAGTTGTTGCAAGACACAATAATGATTGCTGCAAGTTCCTCTCTTCTGCAAAACACAAACATCTCTGATTAGCAGAAGAACTAAGAAATGATGAAATACAGATAAAATGGTTCAAGCAGAGAATGCAATTCTGGTTTATGAAAACCAGACCAAAATAACATTACTTTCAGATATTTTAACATTCTTTTTGAGTCATGCCAGCAGTGTAAAGACTATCGTAATACACAGCTGAAAATGCCCTTGTCACCAGCAGCTCCTCAGATCCCTACAATACCTAGATCACCTGATCTCAGTGCATGAGTACTATGCAGAACAGGCCAAAGAAACACAGCAAGACTATGAAATATCTCTTCGGCATGCTTAGTGGAGCAGTTCTTCAGCAGCTGTTACTCAATTTAGTGCTGTTATCTCTATTTATACTAGAGACTGTTTTTTCCTTCAGGAATCTCGAGGGTCAAGACATCAGAAAAGCCCAGAAAGATCACCCATTGTTTTTTCATTGTGTGAAGTGTCGATCTGGTAAGCACATGAAATTCCATCCTAAATCATAAAAAAAACCAAAACATAAATGGTTTACTAACCCATCATTATTCCATATACGCTGAGGAACAAACAAAGTAGTGTACAGTATTCTGCAGGGGTGGAGAAATAAGAAAATTAAACTTCCTACAGGTAACAAGTATTAGCACAGCCTGTGTTGTTCATCCTGGCCTGATGAGTCTGTGTCATTTTAACATGTACGTGCTCATTTATTGTGTCACGGGTCAGATCAAACAGCCACCCAAATTGCAATTTCCAGAGCTGAAATAACATATAACTTCCATTTATTCTTCAGAAATCTCTTGTAGTAATAATTTTCACTCTGGGTCAAATATACACTTAGCAAAACACATCTAACAAATTTATGGGTTTTCCTCTGAAGTCAGCAAAGCATTTTCACACAATAGTCCATAATGAGTATAAAGAACCTGCTCTATTTACTAGGCATTGTAATTTTTTGCTTAGAAAACATGAAAATAGAAACACACATAGTAAATTTCCTCCCGTACTTGGTCTCTTGATAGCAGCACAAAAGGAATAAATGATTGCACGGATGGCAAAGATGTCCCCTTTTGCATAATTACTGTCCAGGATAATGGAAGGTTCTGTGACACAGACACCACTATTTCCTAGTCCTGTAGGTCAGGTTTTCCTGAAAGGTACTAGAGCTCTAGTTCTATCAAGTACGTTTTGCTGTAAAGAGTAAACTAAGCCAGAATGGTCCTTTCTGAAGATCGACAATTTTCTGCAGAATGACAAGCAATCAGCTCCATGGAAATTCATAGCAATGAATTTCCCACACACATCATAATTTACATAGTCCTTGCTACTAATTATATTTGGGATCTCAGAAAATCCTGGAAAGCCTCAGAGCTGGGGAAGTGCAAGAAGTGGACAATAATAAGTTAGGGAAAAAGTTGGGCTTGAACAGTGGCAGAAATGGACTTGAATGTTGGATTTGAATGCTTCCTGCAGGCCACAGAGCAGTTCGGAGGAGCCTAAGTTAGGCTGAGGTTTAGCTGGTAGTCACTCCAGATTAGATATGAATGGTGCTCTAAAGTTAAAAATACTCATGAACCCCTCTCAGTACTATGCCATCTGGGCTTGTGATAACTGTATTTCAATGGTCTCTTGAGTAGCAAATATTTTCTCTGGATTTCTTGCTTTGAAGTTTCACAATATAATGTTTTTGATCTTTGCAACAGAACCCAATGTGAAATTTCAAGTTACGATACAATATACTTTAAGATACTAAGGAAAAATAAAGTTGCATTAATTACCTTCACAGATTGTTTTAAACTTGCAATATGTGGAAGAAAGACTGACCTGGGCTCTTTATTTCACTGCAGCCTACCAAGGAGAGAGACATAAGGGACAGAAGAGAACCTTCCATTCAGGAAGTACCAAGTTAAACCCAGAGCTTTTAGTGTGTTCTGTATTACACATGATTACAAACTCAGTTTGAAGCCATTCCCCCTTGTCCTATCACTACATGCCCTTGTAAAATGTCCCTCTCCAGCTCTCTTGTAGGCCCTCTTTAGATACTGGAAGGTGCTGTGAGGTGTCCCCACAGCCTTCCCCAGGCTAAAAAAACCTAACTCTCTCAGCCCATGTCATACAGAAGGTGTTCCAGGCACCTTCTTGATCTTTGGAGAAGTTCTGTTCTAATTTGCAAAAAGTATATAAGTAAAAGCACCTGACAGATAGTGTCTTAAGTAGGCACAGGCACATGTGGCAGTGGAAAATACAGCAAAAAGGAACATATCCATGGAAAAAAATCAGAATACACAGCATCATAAAAATAAAAGTATGGCTGCTGAAAGTGTGTGTTTTTATTACTGTCAGTGAGTTTCTTCTACATGCTTATTGATACCTCCACCTCTCATACTTATACTGCTGCCATATAACTCTAGCCATGACATTCATTCATGTTGTTTACTCATGGCATCCTTCACTTCCTAATGGGTCTTTTCTCTTTATTTAGATCCAACATAAAAGCATCCTTTCAAGTTTGTTTTTAAAGAGGAAAACAATTTCCCCCAACTGAATCAATTAAACATCTAATATAGGTGTCTAGATTAGTGCTTTAGGCTTTTTATCTAGTCATACATACAGAACATACAGAGGCACAAAAGAGCTCTGAGCAATCCCCTTGAAGTTTCACTAAAGTGTTACTATGCCCATAAGTCTGTCACTTACACCACACACCTAGAGCTAGACCCCTAAACAGAGTTTGAAAGGATGGAGTGAGATTTTCAGCCGCATTGACCTAACTTTACTGCAATTTAAGTCATAGGAATTTTACCATTAACTTAAATGTGACCATTTAAGGCAATGCTAAGTGCTTCTGAAAATCCAATCTGTAATCTTCTTTAAATTGATGGCTAGGCAAACGGGACCAAAAAAAGAGTAGCTTTACAATCATTACTTATTTTTAAATCTATACATCAGCCACGTGTGAACATGATATAGTCTGTGCATATGTAAGAATAAATGCATGCATACATATAAATGAACTGAATTTTTGTGTTGACAGATTATTTGCCAAGTTAAAGCCAAATGTGATTTGAAATTACCACGATATTACACTGAATAAAAAGGATTTATAATGGAAATACTAAAAGAACCTCTGTAATAGTGATCCTGCCAGGCACTCCTATAACAACATATATTTCATTCTTTTCAGTTAGTGCTGTTTTTCTCCTTTCTCTGAATGTTTGAGAACAGTAAGTGAAATGTTAATTTTTTTAAGTCAGAACCATCTAGCTAAACCATCCAAATCGTTTTTGTATACAGAGATTTTATTTGTAATCTTTCTCTGCAAGCTGCTTTGTTAAATCCTAATGACAACTTTTATGCATAATGCATAAAATAAACTTTACCAATGTTTAACACACTTTTATAAACATGTAAAACCCCTTCATAAGTGAGATGACACACTGCAGGGCATGCAGTTGCAGTACACTGGGAAACCACACTTCCTAGATGACTGAAGGCATCTGCTCCGTGCCATTAATTTCTCAACATCGAACACATGTAGTTATCTTAGAACAGCGGTGCATCATATTCTGTACCTTTTTTATTAATAGACAAGTACATTTTACTGCATGTATAATAAGTGTGCTGTGCGCATCTACAATTCTTTTCCTTTTATTCTAGGAACATTTCTATTTTCTAAAGGAATGGGGAGAGAGGAAGATAGCTTCTTACTTTACCAAAACACTTTATTTTAGCAAATAAGTATCTATAAAAATATATGCTAACAAGGAATCACTCAAAAATGGATGGTATAAATCTTCCTTATGCAAGAGGCAAAGAAATCAGAATAATAACAATGTATCACTAGCCTATGTCACTGAAATGATTTGTTTTACTCCTTTAATCTTTACCATATCTAAACTGACTATAATAAATGAATAATTACTCCGAATGCAGTGGAGTTAATTGAAAATCTGCTTGAAGTATAAAACCAAGAAATCATAACAACAAATACAAGGTTTAGCCAGTGTTTAGGAACTTGTCTTTGTCAATAATTTTTAAGGTTCAGTGTAAATGATACTGTTTACCATCGTACATCATCTAACATTACTTCAGAAAGTCATGAATTATTTCAGACTTCCATGAATATTAACAGTCTTTAGAGTCATGGTATTTCATCAGCATACACCCAAGTATTAAAGTCTTATGGGTTTGACTTTTCAAAATGAAACCAATTTAATTTGAGTTTGTTTTATTCTCAAAACCTGATTTCTAAGTCCAGAGAGGTGTATACTTTCATGCATGTGAAGCTCAGGCTTTCCTCAAATGTCAAAGGTATGTCACCTAACACAGGGACAGGCTGATTGTCAAAGCACCCATCTGGACATGCACTTCCTATTGTGCATCCTAAACAACTGGAATCCTGAAAGAAGCATACACTAGCTAGGGGAAGACAAAATTTGGTGGTTGCTTCATGCTTAAAGACACAACAAAACCAGTCTTTATTTGGAAACTGTACAGTTACGTACTAATCAAGTGGCCAAAACAAAAAATAAAGAAATATTGTCTGCATGAAAGTCACTGCTAAAAGACAAACCATTCACTCTACTGGCCAACAGGAACTATCTGTTTCATCATCTTCTAAAAACTGTACGTCCAGAATTTGCAATGAAGCTGACCAGCATGGATTTCTCTTTCTCGAGAACAAACACTTCATAATAAAGGCTTACAAGAGATGGAAGGTGCTCACCCAGTTCTGTCTCCATCGAACCTGACCTGCAGATTGCTTGTGTCACCCCTACAACTGTTGTCATAAATTTGACTAGGGCTTAGATTAAAAAGAAACATGATGTATAAAGTAGCTTCAACAGAATACACGAGAAGAAGAAAAGCTGCTACTCTTCCCATACACACTCCTGTGCTGTATCACTTTATTCATAATGCAAATCAGAAACACCAGATTTGAAATTAGGTTACCACAGCAGAGGGCAATACGGCTCCCAGGCAATCACATATGTCCTTGACAAACTGCAGCATATATACAATTACTGCACAACAAAGTCACTGTGTTGGCTGCAAAACAGGTTCTCTATAATCAATAACTTCACTCATGTAAAAGAAGGATCATATTTCAAGTGTTGCTATTATACCGCTGTCGTCTCATACAGTGAACTCACTATTTACATAGTACTGCAAATATATATACATTTATATATGTATATGTGTGTGTGCACATATATATACTGTATAGGTTATAACCAGCTTGTGCAAACGTTATAGTAAATATTCCATTAAATAACTCTGAGATAAAATAACAAGCTACAAGACACAGCAGTGCCAAAAGTTTTTGCTGACAGTCATCCCAGGCAGATGCTGATTTTTACTCTGTGAAGGCTTTCCTTTCTACTGGTCATGTTTTCATTCTCTCTCTCATGGTAGCCTCTCAGTTTTGGAGCACAGTGATACCAGGTTTTGAGCATGTTTGCACACAGGAAATATCTATTATTGTGTGACAGATGCCTGACAAATATGCATAAAGCTTCTTTGAAAAACACACATTTTACAAAATTTTGAATAGTCAGAATGTGCATCCTGGAAAAAGAACCAGTGCAGTTTGCGTAAATTCAGCCCAAGCAGACCAAACCTAACTCAAACCAGCAAGCTACAAATACTGTCAATTCTATCTCTATCTCTGTACATGAACTGGGAAGGGGGTGGCTGAGGCAGCAAGGTTACCTTATTCCATTAGCCAGAGCACACTTTTTCTCTCACTAAAATCCAGAAGTTGGGTGCAGTCCTCTGACCTAACTTGCATCCAGATGGCACAGCAAAGGGAGATACATGCTCTGCCAAATACTTGCTGATGGCAGAACCAAGAAGAAATCCAAGACTCCCGGGCTCAAACCCACGTTTGTGGAGGAAGTTCTAGCTTCCCACAGTGAGACTACCTATTGTTCTTTTGCCTCAAAACACATTCTATTCCTTGTTGCTCTGACATGCCCATGCTACTCCTGCACTCCCTTTCTTAACATCCATCCTCTTCAGTTCAAATCTCATTTCCATGACAATAGGTTTCTTTTTTCCTTCTCACCTTCATTTCTCATGCTTCCAGTTCTGAGTTCAGCATATTTTTCTGCTTTTCTCCATGTTTTGTTAGATTGTCCCAGCAGAAATTTCCCGTGCCCAGCATCACAGTTGTACCTGTAGCTGTGGGGACAACCCTGTTCAGCATCCCTAAAGGCCTGGACCATGGCATGCTCAGTGCAAATGAATTCTTCAAGGAATGTAATTAGCAGAAATAGAAACTTATTTAGGATAAATTTCCACACCAGCATAACCCTGAAAAATTCCAACATCCATGGCAGAAAAATAACTTTTCAAGAAGTAAGAATATTCTTCAATCACACAGAGAAACTGTCTCCTCATAACCTTGTACTTGAAAATTATTTAAGTGTTAGAGCTTAGTCATCAAACATACTGTGTTTGGGATAGATGCCTGACATGGAAAACACTAGCTAAGACAGGGAAGTTTGGTAGAGTTAGAAACTACTCATTCAGCAATAGCAAGAAAAGACCATTAACAGTCTTATTTCTAAACTCTGCTGGTTGTGACAAGAAACATGATGAGAGTCACACATAAATGTGTGACTTTTCAATTGGCGCTTTCAATTGGCAGCAGGCACTCAGTGCTTGTAACTAGAAAAGAATGAAGACCTTGCAATCTACAGCGGACAGAGAACGAAGAATATGTCTTGTGCGGCACTGTATGGGGAGCCCTGAATCTTAAAAGGCACAGACTGTGGCAGTGTGAGCTACAGAACCACGCAGGGCTGGCACTACAGAGACTAGCAACTTTTGGGCAGACATGAATGTGGAAAACCCATGCTTGGTCATCCATTAGAAATGGATATTACCATAGCAAACATTGTCCTCTGACTATGGTCCCCTGCAGTTTGAACTCTAGCCAGGCTGACTATTATCTGACAACCACTTTCTGCCAGGCTAACATTTGAAAAAGGGAGGATTTTTACTTTAGGAGTTGGTCTCTAATATCAGATATTCACTGAAAAATTGCATTGAAAGAGTGTATTTAAAGAAGAGAATTTAAGGAAGATGTTCCTTTAATATTCAGAGTAAAGGGTAACATAATTAAAACTAGATATTAAAAATTCTGTAAAATTTCCTTAAATCACCCCCCCCAAAAAAAAATACAAGAATGGAAAGTTAAAATCTCTACCCTGAAATGTACGCCTCCTCATCTCTCAGGAGAATAAGTGCAGCACTACCAGTGTAAAAGAGGTGTAAGCAGACATAAAATCTATTCTTCTGAGTTTAGTTTTCTTGACAAAGTGTAGTATGTCATCAAGAGACTATCTTATTCTATTATGAGAATTGGTAAGGCCTATTAGAAGTCTGTGGAAATGATCCCTAATAAAAAGTCTTCATAAAACAAGGAATTCTCTTGATTAAATTGTTATTGCATGAGTAAATGTTCAGCCCATTGTAGTTGAGAAAAATCATATATATGGGCCAAGATATGCCTTACAGAAATAGTGTCTAAAATTAGTAAAGAAGGAAAAGATCATTTTTTCTGAAATAATTTTCTTTTTCACAAGAAAGGAGAAACATATCTATCAGAAGAAGGATTATAACAAAGCAGCTGGAACACTGGAACCTCTGTAATATATTGCACATTTTAATCATGTTTGATACAACACTCTTTATATGGATATCAATTACACTAATGATTCTTACATAATACCCCTGGGTGCCTAAGGGATGTGTATTGTCACCTCCCTTTTGTCATAAAAATAGAGAGTAGTTCTATATACACAGTAAAGTAGTTTCTTTCATTTTTATATAATGAATGAGTAACACTGTAAAAAAAGACATTGTATCCCGTATTAGTTTAGCAAACAGAAGAGATTTCACATATGACAGTGCTAAATATACTCTTAAGCTGCTAATAAAGACAAAGCCTGAGGGGAAAAATTCTAATGATGAGCAATGCCAGAAGTTTTTATTTCTGGATCTAAAGTAAAAATGTTTCACTTAGGTATAGTCTTAGAGGCATCATAGAAGAAATCAGGTTTTCCAATGATTTTTATCTCTAATAAAATCACTGGAATTAATTTGAGCATCATTACAGCACTGAAAAAATGCTTTTAAAGGTACTTTTACTTGCGTAACTTGTCTGTGTGCACTTTATTGCACACTGAAAACTGAGAGGTTTCATCCGTAAATGATCTACACTTTCCCAAGCAACTGCCTAGAAAACACTACAGACACCACAGTACAATATAGAGAGCTGGCAGGACACAAGACTTATTCTCAGGAAAAGAATGAGAGAATCAGATGAAAGGGGAAACCAGTTTCAACATGGATTTATGAATTTTAAAACATGCACTTCAGCATTTTCTCTGAGCTGGTCCTACCTTAAATGCCTGCAAAAATAAAGTATCTCCTGCCTAAAAGTTTTCCTAATGCTTACATGGGGAACACCAGTAGGCAATGACAAAGGTGCCGTTAGTGTATGTAGACAAAGAAGTGGCCTCACTAACACAGAGCTCTACCCAGATTAATCTATCACAATGTGTTTTGCTCATCAGACCTCTGGCTTCTCTGACAACCTAAACAACAGCATGGCAATTAAATTTATCCCAACTTTTTCCTTAAGTTCAGCTGCTTATGAGATTTTTATACATTTTTCTCTGCCCCAAAGTTCAAAGCCCTGTAATGTATCTCTCAGTGATAATTAAATCCCAGTAATACTGTGAGCTGGCAGGAATTTCATGGCGTTTGTACAAAGGGGAGCCTGGTAACAGGGTAGCTCTCCAGAACCATACATTGCTGTGTGATGCTGTGGAATTTGCTGTCCTCCTGCAGCCCTATCATTTGAAGAGTTTTTTAATCATCCATAAAAACTAAAGGAACCCCACAGGAACCTGAATATGGCAAAGCAATTTGTATTCGTGCATGTTTTCTCAATCTTACTTTTGACCTTCTGAGATAATGTATAAAAATACATGTTGGATTGCTTCAGATGATTTTTTCATTTGTAATTATTTAACATTGATTTTGATTCAGCTATGAAGGCTGATGTGCCTTTCCCATTTTGAACAAAAAAGTAAAACTTCAGGATATTTAAATATTAAAAAGTGGCAACTGCATATGCATAGCAAGTAACAACCTCTCCAAGATACTTCAGAAAAATTGTGTTTAGTAGAGTACTTGTGATAAATTATGTATTTATTGTAACAGGGTCAGAAGCTGTTACAATTTACTGTGCTTGGTCAAAAATTCACTTTTATAAAAAGTACTTCAGGGTCTCAATGTACATTTAAATGAGAACTTGAATGCACCAAACACATTGATTTTCATGGGAGGCAAGTTAAACATCTGAGGTCAAATTTTGCTGTGACTTACTCTGGTATAAAAAACCTAAAGCATAGTCATTCTACCAATTTCCATATATTTTGGTCTTTCCTTACAGACAAAAATATAAAAAAGTAATGTGGAAGTTGGCACGTATTTTTCAAGAACAGGTTATGTGTACATCGTGCTGCTGTTATGCTAACGAGCAATGCAGGAGAATGGCTTCTAATAAAGCAAATGGATGAAAGCCAAGTAGCAATAAGTGAAACACTGGGTTTGCATCTTATAGAGCTGAATTTTAAAAGTTGTGATTCATGTGCCTGAACATATATTATGTGGTTAAAAAATCAGTTCTCAATGTTAATTCTTTAATTTTTATAAACTTGCTACATTTTTAGTTCATCCTGCTGTCACCAGTAATAGCTACTGGAATTATTTACATTAAGGTTTTTCAGAGGTGTCCATAAGAAACTCCAACAATGTCACTGCTATAGGAAACTTTAGAACTGGGAGAGAGAGGAAGTTCTTGACCCACAGAACTTTCTTTTCCGTGTCACTGTATATTTTCCCAAGGTTTTGCATAATTATAAACTTCTGGAAAAAGAAAGCATCCTGTCTCTGCTGAGCAGTCAGCAATTACAGAATGTCAAAACATTACCTGCAGACCAACACTGTTTATAATCTAATGCTGAACCTGTGCCCAGTCAAAGAAACTGAAAAACTGTCGTTAATGTACTGGGAGCCCCAGTGCCAGCCAGCCTGGATGGAGAAGAGAGAAAGATGTCTTGGATCACTTTGTGGTACCCATCTGACCTAGCTCACAGTTCAAGTAAATCATGCCAGGAAAGCAGGCTTTTCCTACTGTCTACTCATTTAGACCTAACATTCATCACATTTCAAGAACAAAAGTTCAGGTTTCAAATTCTCGTTGGGGCCCAGGGTAACTGTTGGAGATCCATATAACCATAGAAATGTGCTTCTCTTTTTCCACTAAGAAGACATAAAAAGTTGCTGCTGTCTGTGGCTGCTACCCATGGAATGCATTCCATGAGACAGAAACCAGGACAAAAAATTAGCAGGTGATCATGTAATTAAAGGCTCTGCCATAGTGAATATGCAAACAGAGACAAGCGTTAAGTATCACAAGCAACCTACAATCCGACATTTCCTAATTTACAAATACTTGCCTGCAGACTCAGTACTGCAGCATGACCACGCTGCAAAGGTTACACAGTCTGTAAGAGGAGTGAATGCAGTGCATGGAGATGCTCAGGAGAGCTTAAATTTATTAACTCCAATCCCGATAGCTATCTTGCTGTAGCACTTTGAAAGTGACTGCCTGCAAAGTCTTCATGGCAGGTAGGGTCAACTGGCCCACATTAAGCCTCCTCCTGCTATGACAAGACAGTGACAGTACCTATTTTAAAGTTAGCTTCCATGCATTGATCTCATACTGCTGTGATTGCTCTGTTGACCAGTCCTTATTACACAAATGTAATCTAGGAATACTCATTTTAATATTATTCTTTCAAATGGAAATTAATTTACAAAAAAATTTTAAATTCACTTAAGTACACAACAAATCCTCATCATAAAATTCTCTCACTGATAAATAATAAATAAATGGCTTCTGTGTTCAATGCATGAGCTCCAGAAAGAGTCTTCTTCTCTTGTTCTAGGCCATAATTGCTTCAGCTACATTGTCTTTGCCATTGTGCTAGCCAATGTATGGTGGGTTTTTTGGCTAATAAAGAGCACAGCTATACATGAAGTTCAACTGTACGTCTGAAACACTTGAGTATATAAGCCATAAGACACTGCAATAGACACAAGATATTACAGTGCAGCCTTTTAAATACTGTTCAATGTTTGCGTGTATACATGCATTTGCTCTGAAGTACCTATTCCGAGAAAGAAGGATTAGCCAGTACAAATCACTAATTTTATAATACACAGTTGGAGATGAAGATGAAGAACGTTACTGAAGGGAAGAAAAATACAAAATTCTAAAGCAATTCTTAGTAGACTGCTAGAAACTTTCCTTTACTTTTTACTAATTTGGGGGCCATGTACTTTTCTGGAGATACACCTCTACCTACTCTTTCCTGGATCAGAGAAAATGAAGTTTGATTTCTGCAAGGACATTCAGTTGAGGAAAAAATTAAAGCAAGAACTGAGTTTTCATTAGTTAGGATTTTCTTTTTAATTTGAATTTATTGCATAACCAATTTTAGTAAATTTAACCTCATCCCTAGTCTTCTGATGGTATGTAAAACTGAGGGAATCGATTACGTTTCTTTAAAGTTTCTGTATTGAATGAATTTGGCCACATTTACATGTTTGATCATGTTTCACATATACCCAGGTTACATTGGTAATAATACCACAGAAGGAACACTGACTTTATTGCTCTCACATTACACTGAAACTGCAGTAGAACTTGTCTGCTACATGTGTACTTTGGATTCCTTAGTTGTTTGATCACATTGATGAAGGGATACGCAATCAATCTCCTACTAAGACAGTGAGTAGTATTGGCCATAACTCATTACTCCATCAAAGGATTTGGCATTTCAATCGATGGGAAATGATGTGTGATCATTCTAATTTATTATACATCATTTCCCATCAATCGGTGTGCTGAAGCTTTGACATAATAAGTAGTTACAGACACTGTCAATCATTCTTGGTCAAATACCTCTGAATGCTGCCATTTGGTGCACCTTCAGCTATTCATCCAAACTCCAAATATTCACCCAAGACATTCAGCAATCAGACTGTAACTAGAAGTCCATAAAAAGACTCACAAAAGTGATTAGGAACATCTCAAAAGCTTCGAGAACACGTGAAACTGAAGAAAAAAAGGCTCATAAAGAAAGTGCATGCATTTAAAAATGCATTTAAAATTGAGGAACCAAATCTGTAGTGGAACAGTGTCCAGCTAGGAAAAGAATGAAAAAATTGCAAGCTTCAGTACTGCGCTGGATTTTGGCAGGACCCTCTGCTATGCTGGCCACCTGTTACTGTAAGACGGAGCTAAACTCTGCTGATTTATGTCAGCACAATTCCTTTTGTTTTCTGTGGAATTGTACAGGCATGTAAACCCAGGCCACAATTAATGTTTCCCCTACTGAAAAGACTAAAACTCTTTAAATCAGCCCTGAGCCTTAAACACTCTTTCCCTATCCAAAATTCCCTTTAAATGAGAACTTTTTCCAATTCAGAAGTGTGACAACGCCCATGATCACTGTCAAGTGACTTATTAAAGCAAAACAAAACATGCGTACAATGATAATTCTTTCATCTGGACTTACTTTTGGAATCCACTTGGCCACTACACCTAAAGGCCCCAGCACCTGTTTTCTACTAGATCAGTATGACACGTAACAGTTAGAGGTTCTTCTTTCACAGGAATATATTAACCCACTTAGTTAAAAACAGTGGTCCTCCTTAAGAAATCACTATTCCTTTTTAAACCAAGCCAGAACTTTCTCTTTAGAATTTGCCTGTATTTAATTGAGTCTTTGGATATGGAGTACACTGCCAAAAAGACAGATAAAGAATTTGTGATAGCAAAAAACCCAATGAAATGTTATCCCAAAACAATATAACAACTTACAGAGCCACAAAATTAAGCAAAAGCTGAGTGACTAATTCGTATTGCAAGCCAGCTAACATCTTTAATATAGCAAACCCTCCTGTGATGTATTTCAGATGTCAGACTAGAGGATTCAGTGGGCCAGCTCTAGCTCCGCTGTTCACATTATCCCGCTCACCCTTAGACATTCTCCTATGCTTTTCTGGTTTTCTCCCTACAAGAGAACTCATACTCTTCCTCTAATACGCCTCATCATGTTGCCCATCTCTTTCTTCATATATTGTCTTGTCTTCCTGTGTGACAAACATAAAAGCTACTGTACTGAGTTCCATACAGCAATATCTCATTATTGGTAAGCTGGTAAGAGAGAGTTTGTATGAAACTGCTATATAAAAACAATACATTGAATCCTTTCTCTCTGCCCATCCATCCCTCCTATACTTTTTATTAGATTTGTCAGTCTAAAATAATGCAATATTGGACAGCTTAATGTGGCCCCTAAATTGACCGGTTTGTTTATTTATTCTGTTACTATGAAATATTTTGATTATCCTTTCAAGTTCTATTCACCCAGCTCCTGTACATTCTTCCAATCCTCTTACCAGCCTCCAGCCTGATCTTCCCTAACTATGGCAGCTCCCTGAGAAAAGCAACCTATACCAACCATCAGATCTTGAAAACAAAAAACATTAATAAAATAAGGTCAAGTTAATACCTTTTTTAAAATATGCCGTTTTTTTCAAATATGTTTTGGTAAATTTGTTGTGGTTTTCTGAGAGAACATTTTCTGAGAGAGGCATCAGACAGACTTTGTCAAGCAAGTTTACACTCAAAAGAAGCAATCAACAGCCCATTCAGTGACTATGTACTCACTAATAATTCTGAACTTGCAAACACCAGTTGGAAATGTCATTTTAAGAGTTCTAGTACCTTCTCTTTGAAATAGAGAGCATAAATGTTACTATATCTAATCAACATATACAGTGTGATATCTGAAATTAGAAATTCAAATAAATGCAACAATCTGCTTGCCAACAATCTCCAGACCAAAAATTATTCAGATAAAGTATTTGGTGAATAATTTTGAATAGCAAATTCATTTGAGAAAATCAAAGCAGCTCACAGACAATTCACAAATGAAAAAAAGTTATACATGTTAAATCATTTATTATTAAGTATTTTTCATCTCTGTTCTGTTATTTGTTTTTCCATTCAAGGCAAGGACAGCTTCAGAAAAAGAAGCATAAAAAGGCAAAGAAAGAAAAACACCTATGCTTTTCTTACTTGGCATTTTCTAGTAATTCTTGAATATTTACCTATTTATTGAGAAGGGAAGAAGTTAAGTGTTGACCTACTCAAGAAGAAAAACACCCACCCTAGTGAAAAGATTATATACAAAGTACCAGCCTGATGAGATTGGAAATGAAAGGCCTATAGGCCTCCCAAATGCAGGTCTCATAATTAACAGACTTTCAACTATAGCTGCATTGCCAGGTGCAAATTTAATAAAAGATTATAAATGATAGATGAACTGTACTTCCAGCAGCTGTTTGTAATCCCAAGCAAAAATCTTCATTAAGATAGTGTTAATGTTGTAAATGGTTATCTATTAATTTAAAGTATTGCAAAATATCAAACATTACTCATTTAGAACACTGTGTTGAAAATCAAGCCAGAAAGTATGCTGCAAATAAAGTTTTAAAACATGAAGTTTTGAGTCAGACAATCCAAAGTTAGAATTAATGTCAAAGTTTCTGCAGTCTTCAACAGCCTGCCCTGGGAATCAGACAAGCTCCTCAGAAACACTGCTAAGTACTCCCTAAACTCCAGCTGTAAGAGCAGGGTGTGGAGCTGCTGGAATGCAAGACTGCCACATTTTGTACATCCACTGACACGCAACAAAAATGTCATCTCTGGCACCAGCTTTGCTAGAACTCCTGATCTGAGGAAGCTTCCAAACTCAGTAAGGCGGAGCGCTAAGCAAAAGTAGCTCTGCTGATATACTCAAAAAGGTACAGAAAACCATGTATTTTCTTATATTCATCCCCTTTGTATAACTTTGAGATAAACCGGTTTTGCAGGGAATAAAAAGAATACACTGAATATACCTGACTGTCCCCCATTAAAGGTGCAGAGATGGAGAGAGACGTGAACTCTGACCTGGAGGAGGCTCCCTTCTTGACCCACAGTGTTTGAGGGTTTGTGACACCACCAGTGTACAGTGCTCTCCTTTAGGAAATCCCACAAAAGCCTTTCTCACCTAAAGCTTCCTCCCTGCTCATAGAGCTCCAGCCTCAGAAATGCCATGAATGGAACATCCCCATTTGCTCCAAAATTTACCCCACGCTGTCAAACAGCCATTATCACATTTTGTGGCAAGGGTGTTTACAATGCTTCAGCAAGAGAAGCAGCACACAGGAACACCTCCACCACACCCAGACCTGCTCATCAAATAGAAAGACAAAAAAACCACAAAAACCTCTGTGTATTGGTTTTATACAGTGTATTCTGTGCAGTCCTTACAAGAAGGCAGAACCCAACATCCAACACCACCATCCATTAGAAAAATTAATCCAAGAACTTTTCCTGGAAAGAGTTACAAAGAAAGCCTTAGGGTTAATCTCTACAATTAATGTTTTAATTTACAGTTTTTAATACATTTCTAACAGAGAGGAAAAAAAAAAAGAGACCACCAAGCTGCAAGATAAACTCGATAAACTCTAGATTGGGAAAATCCACTAGGTACTATTAGCTAAATAGCCTTACAGATGCTTAGTAATGATACACTTATATGTGTAGAAATTGCTAGATAAAGCTACTGTAAATACATTTGTTTCCAAAAGGAGCTGGTTCTTCAAAGCCCCTTCTCTTCCTTCCTTACTTTTTTATACTTAACAATGTACAGAACAGTTTCAAATGACACTCAAGTCATGACCAAAGATGTAAGCTGCTTGCAACAGCTGTACTATCTCAGTTCCCAGCTAAAGCAGAGCTCCCTACTTCTAAAGAAAGTAACCTCCCTTTCAGTCAACTTTCTTTCCCTCCCTTCCTCCAGCTCAAAGGTTTAAACCTCTTTACTTTCCCCCTCAGGCAAGAGGAAGTGAAATTCTATTTGATCAACTGCACAATGAATACATGGGTTAAAAGAGATGCAAAATTTAGTGTGTGTTGAGTAAAAAGATCAATAAGCCATTATAATAATAATTTAAATTAGAAAACTGTACTGTATCCTTGGATCTAAGTCTCTCTTTATTTATCTAATGCACTATATAAGAAATAGTTCATAGTTAACCTAAATATTTTGTCTGTCCTTATATAGTATATGCACACCTTAAAATCATACATTTTCATCTGTATAGAGAGAAAAATGTACTGTATAGGAAATTATTTTCCTGAGAGTTTTGTGGCCAAAATAAAATTGTCATTTCTTACTTCCCTGGAAAATAATGCACTGCCATTTTGGAAAAAAATGCCAATAGAGTCAATGTCGGGAGCAAGTCAATTTTTCCCTCGAATTAAAGCACTGCCACACACAATATCTCCAGGGAAAAAAAATTTATGGGAATTTCATCAGTAAAAATCCAGCACAACTCCAATAATTTGAGCAGATTATTTCCCCCCATATTTAACCTGCATAATGAAAATAACAATTTGGTCCAGACCAGAAAAATATATAGGGGAATATAAGAGTAAATCAGTAAGAAAATACAGGGAAACATTGAGATGCTCAGATTATACCATATCATGCAGATAAAACAATTTTAATTCAAGCAGAATGGTATGCTTAGGTGATCTTTTAATGGGACATACTGTTTATGAGGTATGCACCCAAATCAGCTAAATGAGCAACTAGTAAAATGTTTCTGAAGTTTCTCCCTGTTAAATCCTGGAAAACAAATCATACTTCCATCAAAAACTGCGTCAAAAAATAGAATCAAAATATTAATAATTTTTGACAGGTCTTGCATGGTCTGCACCATTAGACACAAAAAATGTGATTAATGTTAATAACAGGTCTCATATGTAAAAGTAAAGAAAAAGTGTAAATCATGGCTGCACAAATGTAATCTTTTATGTATAAGCAACAATAAATTACAAACAAAATGGATGTTTTTAACCTAATAACTGATTGCATGTTATGCAATTTTCAGTTTCGAAATCACAGTACTTTAACCCTTAGTATCAACCCTTGGGTAGTGGTATCCAATAAATGCAAACTGTGTGCTCTTCTTTCAGACATGGCTTCTTTTCTTGACTTAAGGATTTTTTAATGTATTTGTTATTCTGCTTTTTTTTCCCCCAAAAACCCCAAATCTGCAGTCTGTAATTAGCCAATACATGAACTACATGATGAAGCTGGCATAAGCAAGCAGCAGTCACTTTAAATGACAGATTACAACGACACAGAAGGAGCAATTTTGGTGTTTCAAGTTAATAATATGAAAGATTTGCCCTCTATGATACATTATGTTAAAAACCCGCTATGTAGCCACATTCAAATAAGATTCTTATTTAGATCGGAAAGATTAACAACTCTGAAAAAGTAATTCCAAACTATGAGACACTCATTTGCAAAATACAAGTATAAATTTGTAACACATTCATAAGATTGGTTAAGGCATCAGAGTATATTGCTTTGCCTTCCATACAATTTTTTACTTATAAATAAAATGCATGTATTTTAAGTCTAACAGAATCATTAAGGGGACAACCAAGCTTAGAAACAAAATGACCATATTCAAATATTGAACCCATTCCACTTATAACTCAAGTCTTTCAAAAGCAAGGAAATTGAGTTAAGACATATGCTCCCCTTAGCTGCATGTGCCTATGCTTTTCCCTTAGTTAAAAGAAAGCATTACTCTCTACAGTGATTTCTGCTTTGCTTCTACAATGCCTTTATGTTATTTCACCTTTGGAGAAGGGAAATTGCATTTTGTAAATAACTTTGAAAAGTGCTGCCTGTTCTGGAGAAGACACAGAATTTGCTTTATTCTTTTACCTTTAGAAAGATTTATGAAATACAGTTAAAAGACAGATTCAGTCACAGGGCAAAACAGCTGGTTTCCAAGCCCTAGAAAATTTCTGAGATATTCAAAGCAGAGGTTTTTCTTCAGTCAGTTACAGAAATAAGGGCCGACCATGAAAATTAGATCTCCAGTTAGATTTGGAAACACCCGCTTCCTACTAAAGTTAAGGCATTCTGATCAGCATTTAGATCCCTATCTGCTACAAAGACTACATTAAGTTAATGTGTTATAACAATAAAAATTCATTCTTGCCACAGACATTAAAAAACAAAATTCAAAGACAAACCATTCTTCAAAGGAAACAAGGGCCCCATCTGCTGATGCTTAAACGTACTACATTAACACACACACTACAGTTCTCCCACAGATAAGGTACTGAAATAAATTGCAAAGACAAATCACCCCATTAACTGTACTGCATTCGTCTGGTACCTTTTTATAGGAAAAAAAGAGGTTTTAAGCCCTTGGGTCAATCAGTTTTCACCGATTATGAGAGCTTTGTCTCTGAAAAAGAAATGGAAGACTAGGAAGGAAATTCAGGCAGGAACCTGAACAAAACAAGCAAAAAAAGTAAGGCAATATGGCCAGTCCTATATATAGCATAACAAAATTATGTCTACATGCATACAACAAACAGTGATAGAAAATAATAAACTATTACTATCCAAATGTCACCTTCAATGCTAAAAACATGAATTATCAAAATGTACAAAACCACAACAGAAATATTAAAGCCAAACTCTAAGAGCAACAATGAAAGGAAGCATCTGGGAAATGTAAAAGTCAAACTTTTCTGAAGTTTAAAACATCTTGTTAAAGAATCTGATAGTTGTTTATTGAGAGTTCTTAAAACTAAGCACTGTTTTGTTTACAGAAATCCCATACATAGCAGACTTTACATTATGTTGGGATGAAAAATGGCAGTCAGCTTAATGAAGACAAAACAAATGTCTTTATTATGGACAAGACTATTTCAAACATTCTATCAACAAAGAGCCAGCAGCTGAATTTATAATCTCATATGACTATATTCTGCAATAAAAAAAGTCCATAATTTTGGAAGCACTAAAACATCTTTGTTTACATGGCTACAACATAGAAAAGACCCATGCTGCTCTACCAGGATGAAGCATGTGCCTGACCTCTCTCCCCAAGCCCCACAGCACAGCCAATGAACCTCTGATTAAAGCTGGCGAAAGCACTGAAGAAACCTGCTCCCGTTCTCTCCTGGCCTGGCCAGAGGGGCAGCCAGTGCAAGTGGGGTGTTTAATTACACGAGCTGTCCTACCCGCCAGAACTGTAACTCTGCTGGGGAGAATTCTGGAGTCTGCTTTATCCCTCCTAACTGAGTTTCTGTGCCATAGACCTTGTTTGCATGTACGGTGCTGAAGGTCACCACTGTGCCAGACAGCAACCACTGCAGGACAAAACCCCATGAACCATTGCCTTTCTCAGGAAATAAGAAATGTACAGTATATTTCCAGCAAATATTCTAACATAATGATAAAAGCTAAGCAAATGTACTAGACTTGCATGCACCTTACAGAATTCTGGTTTTGCTACCAAAACCCTACTAAAGTTGAAATGATTTCCGGCTGGGCAGTGGTCAGAAGGCAACATACAAAACATCTCACTGCATGGATAAAATCAATAATTACACCTCAGTGATAGTAAATTCTTCAGTAAGTATGAATATAATCCACATAAGAAACAACACTGTCTTGGCTTTTGACTGAATAAAATAAATTTAAAGTATTCTGAATATAATTCCAAGATGTGATAACAAAGTTTATGGCACAAAAGAAAACTATAAATATAACTTCTTTTTCAGCGTATAGTTAGATCTAGTGTGGGTTTATGATATTTTCTTATAACTGTTTCTTTAGTGGAGCTCCTTCCATTAGCTTTTGTGTTATAAACTGACTTTGAAATGTCCACTCCAAATGTACTTCAAGTTGAAATATGTTAAATGAGGAATTTGTCCAGTGAACTATCTAGACAACAGCACATGAGACCAAGTTCCAGTTCCCCAGATATGGCATTTTCTCAAAATGAAATTTACCATTTATTTTAAGCGCTAGCTTTCAGGTGTTTTTTAATAATGCATCCCTTTTTGAGCAGATTGTTATTTGGTTGATCATTATCACTCATAAAAATGAAAAACAATTAAAAGCTTTCACAAATCAGCTTGTTTTAAAAAGTGCCTGTGAAAAAAAAAAAGAGCATTCTCATTCTTGATCACAGATAACACAAAGTAACTTTACTATCCCACTTCATTAGATCATACATCAATCTCCAACGTGATAATCTCTGTTGGGAAAAGTAATTATGTCTGCATCAGTTATGAGCATGATAAAAACAAAGCCACCACAACTGAACATTGTCAAAGGTGAATCTGATGCTTTAGGTGAAGCTACATACAAGACAATGAGCTGATCCCCCTGGTTACTGCTTTTGGAAAAGGAAAAGCTCAACTCTGCCATCTGCTCACAGCTGTGTGCTCCTCACCACACACTCCTGTCTCTGGTTCCTCCTTGACCTGGGCTCTTTCAGCTAGGCAAAACAATGGAAAACTGACCCAGCAAACAAAGTGGAGAGGAAAGGATCCACCCACAGAATACCACTTAGCAAGGAGTTTTACCCATAGTAGGAGGGGGTAGGACTTCATAATTCGGAGGAAGCCTGGGGAGGTAAAGACAACTTCTCCTTTTGGCAGTGATGGCACAGCTGGGATCATAATTTGATCCTGAACTTCTCAGCTGTGCTTCTGCATTTGTGCAGCATTCAGAAACCAATGTACTTTGAATAGTCCTGACTGTAACATTCTGTCATCACTCCCTCCCAGGCATGCCAGTGTTTCGGGTTTGGGTTTGTACATCTGCCTGGGAATTTAATCTCATTGCACAGTAGACGAAGAGTAAAACTGGCTAGGAATGATAACATTTAGTAAGTACTTACTTCAACTGCAATCTCGAAATCTAAATAACTTTCTAAAAAAAGCAAGAATTTGGGATCATGCCTTCATAAATGCTTCAGTCAAACACTACTAAATCCAAATCCAGTATACAACTGAGATTAGCTCAGCTGGTTAGAGCATGGTGCTAATAATACCAAGGTTTGATCCCCATATGGGCCATTCACACAGAGTTAGACTTGATGATCCTTCTGAGTCCCTTCCAGCTCAGAATATTCTGTGATTCTGTGATATGATCAAGATAACGTGTTTTAGTCTTATAGGCTTCTATGGTGTGAAACATCTAACAAAACCCCATTTGAGATGAACAGTGTTAGGACCTACCTACATTACAAGCACCACAGACGAAGCAGCAGCTCAGGTGGCTGGCTATGTCAATGCTTTACCTGAGCAAACAGCAATATCTATTGCACTACACATATACAGCTGCCTTGTAAATCTCAGCTACTTCCACTGGGATCATGCATTTAGAAAGGCAAGTAGTTACACTCCTGATAAGCAACCCCCCACTTTCTATTACTCCTTTAAAATAATACAATGACTTATAATTCCTTAACGTTTAGAATTGACATGATTTTCATCACATTTTCCCCTTTTAATCATATGCACACACATTGTTTTACATAGCATTTCATACAACTGCTCTCTTTTTATTTTATTTTTCCTTTTGAGAAGCCAGTGAACATTCTCTGTGGAAGATGAAATATTGAATAAAAAAAATACATGCTTTGGATAAACAGAAAATGAGAGCTATAGCACAGCAGAACTTGGAACACATAATTTTGAAAATTTGGTGAAATGCTTCATAAACATTATTTAACAATTCCTGGTTAATATTTTGATCAGTTCAATAATTTTTTTCTCCTTTTTTCTGCCTTCCTCAACCCATTGTAACACATTTTAGCTTTATAAGAGAAAAAACAGCATTCCAGAAATCTGATTGGCAGACATAAAGGCTGGCAGGCACAGAGGGTGTCTTTTTGATTTAATAACGATGACTTATATCGTTGTTTTGAAAGACCCATGAAACAGAATGGAGCTCTCCTTTCAAATCTAGTATTTCTATACCACTGCTTATGCTTGGAAGAAGCAGCTCTATTTTGGCTGCTTTTGGTCTCTTTTGGAGGCATCTATTGATGCTTACTAACATGTTAATGAACAGAATTGCAGTGGTGAAAGTACTGAATATGAGGCTTTTTTGGAGCTTATTAATACTTCTCTTTTATCAGCCAGAGGAGATGCTGTAATGTGACACCTGAAAGTGTGCTCTCTCTGAAGTGCTCCCAGTCACTGCTGGACCACAGAGCAAAACAAGGGGCTGAAATGAACATCATCACAAATAAGACTTAGACAGACTTTGCAAACACATAAAAGGAAAAAGCTGAGACTGAAGTTACAGGATAAAAGGAATGTTCCTGTTACTCTTGTCTTTAGTTAGGATCTTACCCAAAGTCCTCATGTTTCAAGCATAGTGCACTACTTGCCATATACCTAGACTTCATTAAAAAGTAAATTTACCCTTTATTTATCAATAGTTCTACAGCTCTATGTCTTGGGCCACATACAGTTTTCTTCCAGACACATGGAGCTGCTAAAGACTAAACAAAACCCAACAGCAATAACTAGCCTTTAAACAGAAAAAGATTTAGACATGAAACCCACAGACAAGGAAGGGTTAACTTTCTTTTGATAGGGATGTTGAATTTGAGTCCCCAGGTATGAATGGGGATGTGTGATTTTAAAGTCTGTCTTATCTTCTGAGAACTTCAGGTATATCAAGAAAACACTTGAAAAGGTATTTTGTGTCTGCATCAGCAATTTGGTCCAAATATTTCCCCTCCAGGGAACCGTAACTATTGTTTAGGTGATGGCTGGGTGGGAGCTTTCTACCACTCGAAAGATATCTTATCTCTTACTATGAAATGACCCTTAAAATTGTTATTGCATTAGATTATAATTGTAGTGTATTTAGCTGTGAAATTGCATGGACGTTTTTGTGCCTCTACATTTGAGTACTCTCCCTACTAGTTAAGTCAAACAGCATTTTGTTTTCAGTGTTCAGTGCTGAGTATTCGTGGAGACAGAGGCATGCATGCACATGCACACTGTCTCTCTGCTCTTTCACAGAGAATTTACGTCTGCTTCTGCTTGGGTTTTATTCTCTTTCAGATCGAGGCTCTCTGCTCTTTCCACACAGAGGAAGCCTTGCAATAACAAATATGTCCAATAGCCTAACTATAATGGAAGTATGCTCAGAGGAAATTGATAGTATTGCCAACTCTCATTATTTTCCTATGAATCTTGTGATATTTGCTATTTTTCTTAAAGTCCTAACTGTTGAAATCATACAAATAAATGTGAATCTGAGCTTCCATTAAAACAAGTGTCTAGATTTCTCAAACATGAAGTAAAACCTGAAAATATTAACTGAACGTACCCAAGACAGCTAAAACAACCAAAAGTAAACTAAAAATAAATGAAAAATAAGTGGAGTGTTTAATTACATCATAATTTTAATATAATTTCTTAATTTCAAGTCAATATTGACTACTTTGATTGAGAAGTGGAGCAAATTGGCTAAATTCCTCAGATAAATGCGGGGTGCTACAAAGTACCGAACAAGGGCAAGAAGCGGGAGGAATTCTTCCACTTTGGACATGAATCAGATTCCCAGGAAAGTGGTTTTGGCCTGGAGTTGGTGTAGTAGCACTAATCAGAACTTCATTGTTAAGCCCACCTTCGCTACCCATGCCTTGCTGTACCACTCTCCCAAGGAGTACTATGGTTCAAGGTCTGGACCTTGACCTATTCAAAAAGCATTTACAATTTTGTACCTTCAGATATTTCTTTTTGTCTATGGATCCTACAAGTACAGGATGTGGTCCTTCAGAAGGACCCAAAATTTTCTCTGTGCAAGTAAAAATTAGGTTTTATTTTTCATGGCTATAACAAAACTACCTCATCTGTGAGCCAGTATGTAATGGAGAATCCCCCAGCAATATAGAGAACTGTTCACAAAGTCTATCATCAACACAGGATCTGGTACTCTGAGAGGATATTGATTTTTCCCATATGAAATTATTTTTTTTAAGTAATTAATAATATACCTGAAATAAATGAAGTTTATGTAACCCACCAAGCTTGCAGTTTAAGCTTCAAAAAGGGTATAGATGCTAAAGACTGGAATGACTGATATTTAGGAAAACAAAGAAGCATTTTCTAGAAGGAATTTTTAACTGATTTTGCAAAATGAGAAAACTGGAATGATGTGCTTAGAGTACAGTGCCTCACAGGCCTACAGTCACAAGGCCAGTCCCTCTCCCTGTGTGCCAGCATCCCTCCCTTTGCACCAGAGGTGCAGGAAGGCAGTCTGCTCTTCAGCTTCTCAGTAACATTAATATGACAGAATTTACTCAATCTCACACAACCTCGGATTTAGTGGGAGACAGGTCCTGCTTCCTCCACTCTATTTCAGGAAATCTTATTAGTCTACAATACACAGTTCTTCATGCAAATTCAGTAAGTACAGAGAGGGAGAAAAACTAACAGAAAATATCTTACCAGATGGAGAAAATTGAAACATTACCCTTGTTTCTTTGCCAGCACAGATCCATTCTGACAGGTTGGAAATGATTTATGGTTGGGGGGGCATGGAGGAAGAGAGTATGGGAAGAAGGAAACATACTTACACTAGCAGAGATATTAATTGCTGTACAATGTTAAAATCTTTGCATTGTTTTGCATGCATGCAATTACTTCCAAGAATTACATATGCAGCAATGTTTGCATGCTGATCTCTGCATGAGACAAATAAACCTCGAGTATATGATGCATGTTAGAAATTGCTTTCAAACCACTGTAGAAGACATTGTGGTGAAGAAATTATACAATATGGCAACTCAAAAGCTGCATTCAAGGAAACAGATTACCTTTGAATATATGAATAGGTAAATACTTCAGCATGTCCAAGATTAATACTAATCATTACTATTTTAATATATAAAATGTTATGGATATTGCTACACAGCAGTGATCAGGCAGATATCTAGTTTTTGTAAATTAAACTCAGATATTTTTCTGCATCTAATTGATTTTTACATTACATTAGGCAGCCAAGGCTGCAACCTTCCATGACATAGTATCTAAATAAACATTTATTAAAATATTTTAATTAGAATAAGAGGGAAAATACAGTTTCCAATTATGTTTTCAGAAGGAAAAAAATCAGACCTATTAAGAATTAATGTAAACATAAGTGTAATGTAACATTTAAATGCAATAATTGTGCCATATGATTTATACAATGTGAGTTATTTCTAATTCCTAAACTTTTAAAAAAGGACTACTTATACTAATGCATTTATTGCCTCTTGCATCTCATGGCTTTGATCTCAAAAAACACTAAGGGACACTCTAGAAAGTGAATAGTGATTTTACAAACTGAGGCATATCTGTGTTGAGCAAAATTTATCTTACAGATGCACAAGATTTAATGATCATTAATAACACTGCTCTGCTAGATCAGGAGCACCTCCTGCTCTAAAATGCACAGGTGCTTTGAATGGTCTGGCTGTGAATGACACAAGTGACTGAGCTTCTGCCATTTCCATTGGAATTCTAACTGGGAAAAAAAACTTATTCCCAGGGGATTTGAATCAGATTGTTAAGAGTCTCCAAATGACTTATAATTTTTTGCTACATACATGCATATACCTGTGTGCCCAGATATTTTGGCTTCCTCTAGTCTATTTTATGGAACAGTGAATTTCAGATCCTGACATGATTTAGCACAGGGAGATTGTGCCAGGCTCAGTACACTGGTGTAATCTATAGCTTAAAGCACTGATAAGTTGTCACGCCTTATTGAAAACATACATTTCTTGATAGTATAGTTCCACACCACCAGGTATGTAGACATGAAGGGGAATCAGTTTATACCCCACAAACCAGACAGAACTTGGTGTGGAAGTGAGGGCAGCATCTTCTTCGCTTCAGCCAGAAGCTGGCAATCACATGACTGTCACTGCAGGGAAGCAACAAGGGAGCCTTCTCTGCCTATTAGTTTAAGACATTTTCAATCACCAAGAGTTGCTGGAAGAGTTTCTGGCTGTCATATAAAAATTGGCTCACTGTTCTTGACATTGATATAATCTTACAGAGACACTAAAGATACTACAAAAGTGACTGGTTAAGGAAGATGGGATTCCTGCAGTTTTTACAGCAGTAATTAAATCCTGGGCCATGGAAAGAGCTTTTGAAATGGGCATTTCAGTAAAAAATGTATGCATGCCTGTGTCATGCAAACAGAAATGGAGGCTCCCAAGAAAAACAGGCTGATACAGCTATATAACCTGTCTGTGTTTCCCTCGATGACTTCCGACCAGTCTGAAGAGAATCTGAAAGTACTGGGATTGGTAAATGAAAGCAGGAGGGTGCCATTTCAGTCAAACATGCAAACACAGTACCTAAAACATCAGTTCACTGATTTTGGGTCGTACCCTCTAACAATACATACACTGATTTCTTAATTCAGTAATTGAATAAGAAACCTTTATCAGACAAAATTCAGGCAGTTTTATTCAATTGTTTATTATCTTAACAATTCCTCTTGTGAACCTTGCTGCCTTAATTTTCCAGAAATTTCTCTTTTGAGAGACTAGAATTGTTCCAAGAGATCTCCAAGAAGGATGTTATTTTTGTGTCCTTCATTGTAAAAGTATTCATGGAGAAGGAAAAAAGCTACTCCCAATCTAGACCTTCCAGAACTGGGTAAGTGGAGTAGAAAAGAACTCAATGTCAGACAAATAAGGAGATGTGAACACTCTCCCTGAATAAAAAGAGTACATTTATCTCCCTCCAAGAGGCTAGCTCCTATCATTCCTTGTAGCTTTCACTCACTTCCTTTTCCATCAAGTGTGTAAACTACCAATCATAAAAATCAAATGTCTAATCTTCCCCATTCATATCCTCTCACAGACTAGAAGACTGCTGCCCTGCTGGCACCCTTCCATTCCAGCTCCAGTTTCAGCCACTGCACGGTTATTACTTAAAGCAGAAAGCATGAACACATCACGTCCATCCTCTCTGCCACTCATTTCAAGGATTTACTCAAAAAACTCCACGGAATCTACATTCACTTCTAGTCTACACCTTACTAGTATCTTCCATTTACTGTCCTCTTTGTTCTCTCCTAAATAATAACAATAGAAATAATATTAATAACAACCACCACCATCACAAATCACTATGCCTTCGTTAAGGCCAATATTTCACAACACAACATGGTTACAGTTAGTAAATTCATATTTAGTTTCCTAAATTAGTAAGCATTTAGATTTTAAATATGAAGTGCTCAGCTGTTACAGAGAACATTCAACAGCTTAACTTTAGTCATTTGTTTATTAAAATCTTAGTTTTGGCTCTCTTTCACGTATTTCACTTGCACAAATACCATAACTTACTCAGCACAGAATGCCTCTAATATCTCCATACCACTCAGTAACAGACTTCCTATGTTGCCTTTGCATCCAAAATCATATATATAATCCTATAAATGCCTTCACAGGAGGTGAGGGTAGGATTCAGGCACTATCATCCAGCATAAAAAGAAAAAAGAATTGACACTTCTGAAGTACTTTTTAATCATAATTTATTTTAATTAACATTTGCTATTTTACAAATGTTGTACTGTAAGCACATATTCTCAATTTTCTATGCTTAATCTATGACTAAACTCTGTTTGACAATTTTTTTAATGTTCCACATCTGAGGCATCAGAGGCCTTGCAGATTTTAAAGATTAAAACTCTGCTGGGGTTCAGAGATATGAATATCCATTTCCCTGAGTTAGCACTGATGGACTTGAACATACCTTCTTTTGACAGAGCTTGCAGTATGTGGCAATTTTTGTATGTTTATTTTTAAGGCAGTTACAGTACAAGAGATTCATTTTGGCACTCATGTTATCTTCATTTTTACCACAGTGGTAACAAATACTGTGAATTTCCAGCAAGAAAATACCTCCAAGTTTTCAGGATTGTTATCTTCATACTTACCACAGTACTTGAAAGCATTGCTGCACTAGATGAAGATTTGTGAGCCATTGTGTTTAGCAGCTCCCTTCCAAGTGAGTTATACATCTCTTACAAACAGTCATGGAGAAGTACAAGCTCAGAAATAATACACTATGTAGTGGCATTTTTGGCAGTCATGGACTTCTCAGAACTGTACAATTTACCCAGTGATTGCACTGTCAGTATAATAGGTAATCATTAGATTTATCTTTTATATCATTTGTAACATCTTACAGTATTATATGTGCATTTATGTAGCCTCATTACTGCCAGGAGTCCTCTTTAACTGAGATGATAGGTAAATAAAGAAGAAATTACACACCAACAGGAACCTGGAATATGTTGTTTTACTGTATGTCTGAGCTCCCTTTAGCAACGCTAATCTGTGCAGCAGTTACCATTATTTCTACCTCAGTGAGCACTTCCTAATTGCTGTGTTATTGCTTGTGAAGAAAATATATTATTAAAGTCCACAACTTATGACTTGTTGCACATCTATACATGGAAAGAAAAAATCTTCTCATTTCATCAGACTTTAATAGGTTTTGAACAGGATGATCAGCTGAGACTGTTTTTCCCTTGCAGATCTGTTCATTACCGTTTCATAATGTCAGTGGCTCCTTCTAACAGTCAAGATGCATCCATAATTTATTCAGAAACCTGAAAACATTACTAAACCAAATCTACTTAATTCTCTATGAATCAGCTCAGGCCTGTTTTCATAGCAATTTGTAATGAACAACAATTATAAGCCCAAAGGAATCAGTATTCCTTTTTAGTTGTTAATGTTTTATACCCAATTATTGGTCCACTGCCAGATAATGATCCATAGAGCATTAGAAATGTGTATTAATATTATCTTTACAAGTGCAATAATACTCAGTGGAGGATAAAGTTTTGATGGACTCCTCTCGTGTGCTAGTTAAAGCTCTACATTGTCTGGGAAAAAAGTCTGCATTAGCACTTTGTTCTGATGGGACTGCTAAGGACAGGGTGACCTTCAAAATTTGGCAATATAATCAAAATGGCAAATAGCAGCCACTGAAATTAACACAGAAAATAACTTCAGCATTTTTTCCTGTTCAGAACTACTGAGATGTCACAGCTATTCAGAAAGCAGACCCAATTAAAATATTTTAGGAAACAACAAAATACTCTGCATTCTTCCAGTTAAAAGTAAGCGTGATGAGACTTACATCTTTCCATGAGCAAGCCAACACTCAAGAATTCCTGAAAAGATGATGAGCCTTCATTCAATGGCCAGACTGCAGTATTCTTCTCTGTCTTGAATACTGAGTATTACTCACTTCTACAGGATGTCTGGGGTAAATCATATGAATCATTTTAAGAATTTCATTCCATAGATTCTACTTGGGATAATACTGTACACTTATCCTAAGAATAAATATTTGCCATTTCTAAGTTGTCTTAATTCATAGCCAAGATGTGGCTGCATACAGAAAATAAAAAAGCCAAACACAATTCCTGTAACTTAAAGAGGCTTCTGCACAAAACAGAGAATTTTGGAAAGTAAGAGGAAGAAAGTCTAATGAATGTTTCAAACAGAACTCTGCCACGTTGGTTGTGTTAATGATAGCAGGGCTTCAGTACACTGAGAAACAGTTTACAAGTATATTATTGATGTTCTTTGCTAATGATTTCACTTCTTGGATTTGACTCCTGACTACTTTATGTCATTCCCAAGTAGCCTGTATCGCAACACTCTTGAAGCTGAGTGGACGGAATTTTTGTTTTTACTATTAAGACCCCAGAGAACCACAAAAACCAAAAAAGCCATTCAATAGTTAAGGTTCTACTTAACGCCCTGTTTGGTTTTTTTCACAAATACATCTCCTGTTTCTCTTCTCACCTGGAATGAATAAGCAATAGAGAGAGCAGACTGATATATTTGTCAGCACTAGAGACCAGCCACAGGATTTCCATAGTACTGAAAGACCTAGGGGACATTTAATAGGATCTCTCTAAAACACCTGGGAATTTAATTGCCATCGTCTATGAAGAGCATTAGGATCCTGGGTGTTCTTAAAAATTCCACTAGGTGCCTCTACATCTTCAGGAGCTTAAATACCTTGTAAAATTTGCCATAAGGCCCTCAGCAGGTAGCCTCAACAGCCTCATATGTTCCTTGGTACAGGCAAAGAGAGATAAATAATGGTATGTTTTGATCAGAGCAGTAGCAAACATTTAGCGTCTTATGTATTCTTTTCCCTTTTACATGGAGAAGTTGATGACAGAGCCAGGTATTTCTTTGATGCAAAGCTATTTATTTTCAAAACTATATGTGTCCTGTTCCCCTGAACACAGTGGGAAAACAGCAGATGCTCAGTGCAGTGTGTTGCTTTTCTCTAGCATGTGCTGAAGGGCTCTCTCCTACCTTTCTTTCAGGGCCATATTGTCTTCATTTCCTGCCCATCCTCCCTCTGCCACACTGGCTCTGTCGGCTCTTTCTTTCATCTATGGCACTCAAATATCCTCATCCTCCTCCACAAGGATGAATTTCCCAGTTTCTGGTTTTGCATCTGTTCCACAGCGAAAGTCCTTTCTTCACATAGGTCAGCTCCTGTCTAGTCTAGCCTTAGCTTATATTTTCAGGGGTCTATGGCTTCTGATGTTTACCCTGAATGTATGGCAGCTCTCACACATAGCAGCTTTAATCAACTCCCCATGTAATATACAGGGAGCTTTCACATAAAGCTATAGGTTGTGTACTTTTTAAAGATCCTGTCAACGTCTAAACAGCTTTGAACCCAATACACTAAAGATTTCACTATCGCATTCACATTTCAAGGTATGTTTTAACAAAAAGCATCTCATTAAAACCTCATGTATTAGCATTTTATACAGCTTGGGACTTGTGAGAACAAATTTTACTCCGAATTCCAACAACCAAGTTCCTTGCTACTTTAGTTCCTAACATTAACTTTTTATCCTCATTTAAAAGATATTCTACGTCAGGAAAAATTGTTAAGAAGAAAAGTATGTCAACAAGGAAGCCCAAGGGTATGATGGGAAAGTGCAGCTCACTGCCAAGCTCTCCCTGTAAGGAGGAAGAGTATGTAAATGCAAAGCACAAAGCCAGCCTGGAATGCATTTTGATCCATCTGACACTAGTAACACATACAGTGGCATAGCTGAGTCTCCACTAGTGCTGCCAGTAGCACACACAACGTAGCTGATAACACAGACCATGGGCATTTCTCCTAGAAATGGGTTCACACCTAGTCCTGTCACAGATTGCTGCAGTGGAAATCACTAGAACATCCTTCCTGCACATCAAATACTGCAATCAGTAAAAGCACCAGGCGCTAAAAAAATAAATAAAACTCTTTTTTACCTGAGGCAAAAGCCAAACCTTGCCACTATAATACCCAAATGAGTATAATACCCAAATGGAAATAATTAGTCCTTGGCTTTTCAAGTGTAAAACCAAATAGGTTACTTTACATGCAATTAAAATTATACCACATACTGATAGTTGTTAAAATTTCAGGCTGTAAGCACCAGTTCCTAACAGAATATTGGTGATTGATACTGCACTCAAATATTTTATAAATAATGTCTGAGAATATAATAGATTCCTTCATCCTTTAGAAAGTTCCTCAACAGGCAAAAAGCACGTCTCCTAGGTGGAGACTGCTCTTGCTATACCACTATATGATATAGCATCATGAAGTGTCTTAAAAATATCCAGCATCTTTTTAACAAGCTACGATTACTTCATTCACTTACTCTCATTTTGAAGGCACGTGAATACGACTGTTTTCAACAAGGAAACAACACCAACACCACCTACCATATCTTCTTGCTTTCGAGTGTCCTTATCAAAAGTAATGCAGAAAACCCCCTGGCATTAATTGTTATGCTTTTTTAAGGGCTGATCTGAAGATCAGAGAGAAACCTTTAAGTAAGAAGAAGCCTTTTGTTTGATGATGTTTGGGCTCAGCATGACATGTACTTTTTTCTATGTCCTGCTTTTATTTTGAATGCAAGATAACAACAAAACTGCAGTTAGACCTGAATAATAAGTGAAA
This sequence comes from Melanocharis versteri, assembly GCA_013397845.1. NCBI lineage: Eukaryota > Metazoa > Chordata > Aves > Passeriformes > Melanocharitidae > Melanocharis > Melanocharis versteri. The sequence continues at coordinate 645,710 of VZTG01002709.1, read as the reverse complement.
AATGCAGGGAGTTGAAACATCACACTTCTCATTAGTGACAGTCTGCCTAGCAAAATGAAAGGAATCATGAGCTGTAGTTAAATACTACTTCAGTTTAACCCTCTACTAGTTATCAAGTAATTTCATGAGGATATTTTCAAGAGGGAAAGTCAAATTGACAGCTTTATATGATGAAGACACATACAGCAGTAGGAGATAACAAAGTTTATTCTTTCAAGTAGGCTTTTTTCCCTTTCCCTTCTAGAACCTCTTAGTAATTAAAACATTCGTCGTCAATCTGGTGACAAGACATTTGAGCTTGATTTAGTTATGGATTGCTTTGGTTTTGAACCACAAACAACAATGACTACATGGATGTTCACACTGCCTTTTCTGTTATCCTTCCTGAGTATTTTCCTGTCTGTGTGAGCTGTGGGAACAGAAATAGAAAAAAAGGAAAAAAAAAAAAAGAGCTGACAGAAAAAAAACCTGCCTTGAACAGGAAATAAGAAAATTACATAAAAATCAATAGTTTGTGCACAGAACTAAAATATGTAAAGGTCCTGGAGACTAAACATAAAGGAAAAATATAAAGGGTGATGAAGCAGTATATCAAAACCAGTCAGGCCTGCAGCATGTTTGACACTGAATGAAAAGACTAAATTCTCTAGTGCTGGAAATAACTAGGGAACAGGAGTCAATCATGGCCAAAATCTTTTCCCTGGTCATCAGCTACTAAAAATTCAACAAGGCACTGGGGAATTCCATCAAATGAAAATTGTGTGTTTGCTGTATTCACACACAACTTGGGGACCAAAAGGTTGCCACCATAAAAGAAAGCCAAAAGCATTTTTCCTAAAAGTGCAATGAAATTTTCTGGTCAGAATCCACAACATTTTTAAACAAAATCAAAAGCAAACAAAAATACAATGCTATGTTAAGACAGGGAAAGAATTAAGTACCTAGTTTAAGGGTACCCTTTCAATCCTTAATTCCTAGTTCTAGTTTAGTGATCAGAGCTCCAAAACAGCGGAGCAAAAGCAAAAAAAAAGAAAAAAAAATTAAAAATATGTTATCAGAGGCCTGGAAATATTTCCTTATAAAGAAGAACCGATGCTTTCAGAAATGCCTAACAACCAGATTTGGGGAGAAAGCAACTTTTCATTTCCAAAGTAACTCGGGCCTTGTCTACTCTTCAGGCGCAAAATCATCTGATCTGCTGGATAAACTCTCTCACCTCCAAGGAGTTTGGTGCAGAGACTTTGAAGTGAGCTAGACCATGACCCAGAAGCAAATACTGTATGACAGCACTGGCCTAAATTACTGTGTCCTTCTAGTTTACTGTTCAAACACAGGCTACTGCATCTGCATAGCACCACAATGCTTTGCAGCAACACTGCAACCTAGCAAATTCAGCATAATGTGCACTGCAGCATCTATTCCCACGGACACATAATAGCTTGTGTTTCCTGGCTCTGTGATTAAATTTTGGTTTCTGACAACGTTTACAATGTATGTGTTTAGATATAGGCAGACTCCTAAAAAGTGTCTCATGAAGTTTAAAAAAAATTGGTCACAACTTATAGTGATTTTTATGGGTAAAAAACTCACAGGCAAAGTTACAAACAAAATAGAGACCCTTTACACAAACTGTTGGGCAATAGCAGTTCATCTAGAGCTGACTAGACATGTGAAGTTGACAAGAATGGAAGGGGAAAGGCAGGTAGAGTAAACACACAGTGGCAAAGGTACACAAACATAGGAGTTACTGAGAAAAAGGAAGGGGGCAAAGGTTGTATTTACAAAACACCACAAGAATGGTCCTGTGGGTCAAGGGGTTAAGTGCAGGTACCTTGCAGCATGCACATGCAAATCAATTCCAAAAGACATTAGTTTAAATGAGAAGTTTGATTAGGAGGGAGGAAACCTCTCATTCTACCATAAATTTCTCCCTCTTTCACTGAAGCATGAACACAGAATAAAGAAGGGGGTTCCGTGAAAACCTCATTATTAATCAGCCCTGTGGATAGTACAGTATGTATAACCCCTGAGATTCACACAGGCACCTGCCTCCAGATTGGCTGCATATGGGACAATTTATCATAAATGAACATGTAGGAGTGGGGGAAGACACAGTGGTCATTGCCTGCACTGGAATTTATGATGGAAAGGAAAGTTAATTAAGTTCTGTGGTCAGTGCTAAAGGGAAAAAATAGAAGAGCTCCCAAATGCAATTCCTTGCTGGAACAGATATTTTGGCAGAACTTGCTAATTACTGTACTAAACTGCTAATTTGGCAAGAGAGAACTAATTTTATCCCGGTAAGTTTTCAGGGAAAAATGCATAGAAACAAAAAAGTTGTGTCATCTGGACTTTTGCTGTCAGAAAGAACAGTAACACCTGGCATACTCTGTAGCTAACACCACTATAGCATAGTGCCTAAGTGGCAGTGTGTGAGCAACAGCAAGGAGAGGAAAGTAAGAGGTTTCTGAAATAAATGGGAATGCCCTAGATTAAGGAAAAATGCAAGGTAACTATATGTGTAACCACGTTGGGCTTCTACAATTCATAATACAGAATTATTCCATGAGAAACATCAAATGACTAACAGGGCCATTATTGCTTTGCATATTACCTGAAATTTCTAGTTTTGACAAACACAATACATTATTTTTATGTTGCATTCTTATATATTCTTAAGTATATATATAAAACATCAAAGTGATAAATAATACTTATTAAGAATCAAAATCCTCAGGGCAAGACAGACATCAAGTACAATAATTTAGTCAACATCCACTCCAGCCACATGACCTGGACTATCTATAAGATCCACAGTTTGAATGCCATATATGCCTCCAGTTCTGAAGCCAATTCTAAAACACTTCATTAGACATGAGCATGAAACAATGCAAGGATCTGCATTCACATGTGCCAGGCACAGTTACACACCAGAGCTCTGCTTGCAATAGAATATGGACCAAGAGCAAGAACAAGGAGTGTTTCTGGTTATTTTTCCATGCTATTTATCACCCCATTTTTCATTTGCACTTCCCTGGTGGAGCTGCACTTTCCTTGAAGAAGAAGTTGATCATAATCTCAAACGTCCTACCACAATACCAGTGCTAAGAATTTGTATTCAGCAGTGAATTAGTGCAAGGCAGGAAACAAAACTGTGCACACCTATCACTATAAATAAAATCTGTAAGCCATTGCTGACTATCTATTAGAGCCAAACAGGATAAGCCAGTAGTCAAAAAGGTCTGAGAAGAGAGAAGTCCTGGATATGTTAGCCACTGAAACAGATACACGAAATAAAGGGGGAGCTTTGCAAATTCATAGCAGATAGGTGAAAATGGGATCCAAAATTTAGTGAAGTGTTCTTTGCTGCACAAATATGACCTCAAATGAAAAAAAATCCATTCCCTGGCCAGGCAGAATATCTTCAAAAGCTACAGCGTGACAACTTACTTATGATAGCTCATCTAAGTAACGCAAATTGTTAAGCAGCTTTCCAAAACAGGCATCAGGAAAAAAAAAAAAAGGCCATTGATTTATGAAAGGTGAGCAACTGTAGTTTTTCTTGTATTTACTTGCTGTGTTCAGGCTACAACTCTTTATTGGACAATCCTGTTCCTTTCCAAAACACAAGTTCAGCCAAATAATTTTTCTAACAGCTCATAAGTGCATGCAAAGGATGTAAATATCCATCCCTTGACCCTGATGTGCAAAGAAAACAGGGGAATAGACTTCTGTTTCATTTTAACCGTTAAATAAAATTTTAAATTTGAAAAAAAAGCCTCAAAAACCAACACAAGTACAAGATAAAAAAATCAAATTAAAACTAAAGTGAACATTCAGCTACAGTGGATTTAGTAAGGGAGGAATGATTTTTGTTTGTTTAATTTTTAAGCCTTTAATCCTTTTCAAATTAAGGCTTTTTCCATAAGAAGCAAAATCCAGTGGGCAAGAACACTTGGTATCTTCCAGTGTGCATTTTTTTTTTACGATGAAACATTTCATTTAAAAAAAAAAGTCACTTTTACTTACTAGGATTTCAGGATATATAGCAGCATTATTAGTATAAAACTTCACTAAATTACATCATTTTAAGTTAATGATAAAGTGAAAACTATATGGCAAAGCCATATGCACATTTAGTGATAGGATTTGGCCCTCTACTTCATCTTTCTTATCTGAAGCAGAAATAGAGAACTTGCTGCTTAATTTTAATTCATGTCCATGCCTTCAACTATGTTTTTTACTTGACTTTCAACAACTACAGTATATGAAACCAAAATATATTCCTCTTTATACATATTTTATAATTTGTTTCAAGTTGCATCTTAAAAGGTATTTAACTTTTTCTCCCGGATCCTGATTTTCGTTAATGGCAGTAGAAAAGACACTGTCCTTGATCTAGAATTGTTTAGTAAGAAGGAGTCAAGGCTAGAGGCACATGAAAACATGTCAATCAGATGTAATTGCTCTCTAAAAGAAACCCTATCAAACTGGAGAATGGGAACTAGCACTGAACACATGGATTCACTGCAACACCTAATCTACTAATGAGCTCAGCTTGTTATTTTCAGGCTCACTATTCAATAAGCTCAACATAAGAAACATCATAGTGAAGGACAATATTGCTTAAATAGTTGTAGAGAATTTTTACTACAGGTGGAGCCAGTAATGTCACCTGTAGTTAAGGTTTCCCAGCACTTCCCATGACACTTCCCTTGGAACCATGTCCAGCTTTAACTGCTTGGGCTGAAATTTTCTATACAAAATGTCTACAGAAACATCTTTCTTCATTAACAAAGCATATGCCTAGCTGTGTGTTGGCAACCTACTACTCTTAACAGTCACCATCCTGACTGCAAAAGTTTATGCAGTTGATTTAAAGAAATGTTCCTGATGCTGAAATCTGAGAGCATAAATTGATATGCCAATTTGATCTCCATTGAGATCAGTGGGAAGGGATCAGTACAAACTCCGCCTTGTTAACATTCTAATGTCCTCGTCTGCTTCAGGTTGCAAACCAAATGCCCAGTAGCACTGGAGAGTATTAAGTATGCTCCTGATGTACATCTTCTAGTTTCTTTTCATTCAGCAAAATAAATTCTTATGATCCATAGCAAAAAATAAATACTACCTCATACTCAAGACAGATGAATGACTGAGAACTTCATTTGACTCCTCCTTTACCAAAGGATCTTGAAAGTTCCTCTGAGGAGCTTAGATGTAGATTCAACGAGTAAATGCATGAATCTGGGAAGCAAATATTATAAAAGAAGACGGATTATTTAATGTAAAGGGTAGCATTGGTAAGAAATCAAACACACAGACTTGAAATTACAAGTCTGGGATTTTCATGAGCTGGGTCTTGCTTACATCATAATGTTAAACCAATCAGATCAGAGGTTCTGAAACACATTTTTCTCAGGTCACCTTGGCAAAAAGATGGGTTAAGAAGTAGTGCTTCTTATGAGACACAGTCTTTTTTTGTTGGTGGTGGTGTTTTGGTTTTTTTGTTGTTTTGTTGTGGTTTTTTTTGCCATTGTAAACCATTTTAGTCACTAAGGGTAGGAAAAATGCCTTTCATCTCTTCTGTTTTTTCCTGAGAATTCATTTTTGTTTAAAAGGTCTAAAGTTCAATTGAAGGTGATGGCTAGCTTTAGAGACCTGCAGTAAAGAGCCTTCACTACACAGGAATGTCCTCTTAACCTGTTCTGCATTTTGTAGCTATAGTATGAAGAGCCCAAGTGGCTGAAAAGAAGAACATGCCCTTTGTGTTCTGAATGTCTCATTTGTAATTTCTGGAAGTGTTAAGAGCTTCCACACCTGAACAAAATCAAGAGGAACTCTACCAGTAAGCATAAACATTATCATGTACTCCAGTAAGCATCCTGAAAAAAATCAGGTCCTGGCTAAGTCTATAACCATTACTCTGTGGTTCAACCTTCCCTTTGTAAAATGGACATACAACTTCCCCCTTCTACAGGTTTCATGAAATTGAATGTATAACGTTTGAGAAGCATTTTGCATGACAGGGGCGAGCAGCCCAGATAAGCCTACGTGGAAGTGAAATTTTCTCTAATTAGCGTAGGATATGAGTATTTCCCAGATAATATAAGTTAGAGCCACACATGAAATAACAACGCTAAAATGCTGAACTAAGAGAACATAATCCATCTGTGCAGTGAATGAGGCAGTGGTCCTGTAGGAAAAAAACCAGCATGTGATCCAATAATTAAAGACTGTTCATGAAACATTGCCACAAAGCAGGGAAATGCTTTTCAAGGAGCAACCTTAAGGCTGGCATTTCCTGACTTGAAGATTTTGTTTTGCAACCTTAACATTTTCAACATTTCTTATACATAATATAGGCCCACTTGGAATAAGTGTATGCATATATTAGATTAATATTTTCTAAAAATCATTTAGCATTTCCTGGGAAAGGCTGCTCTTTCTCCTTCTATTGAACAATTTATGTTTTACCAGTTATACAGCTATAAGGACTGCTTTCAGGAATTATGCAGTTCAAGATCCTCAGTTTAAATTTTATGGTGTGAAGAACAAGCTGTTTTATGTTTGCAAAAAATAAAGGAAATCATAAGAAAAAAATGAGGAGGCTTTTCTGTTTTCCTGACAACACACTTCTATTATGACCCGAAGACTCTAATATCCATCTCTAATCCCCTGTCATGCTCCCATAAATGCTAAAAAATGCTGTAATTTGCATGAGCTTGTATGCTAGACATTTTTATATCAATGCTAACTCACTGAGAATGACAGAGGCTCAGTTTGTAATCCCAGATGAATGTGTAAAGGACAACCCAACTGAATACTGCATAAGGACATAGAGAATAAACTGTGGTGTCTCCTAGTAAAACTTAACCAGTGCATGCAGCTGTGAAACAATGCAGTGCAAGGGAGCTTGTGTGCTAACTCTACACAGATGCACGGACTTCAGTTTTTTGAAGGCTGGTCATGCCATGAACCAAAAATACATCATGCACAGGAGAGCTTTTCTCTCAACTCCAGTTGGCATGAGGCTCGTTTTCTAGATCTAAAGAGTGAGTTTTTAATAAGTCATGTCACCAGCTAAGTGCACGCAAAACTCAGTTTGTCCTTCCTCTATAGTTTCTCTACACCTGCTACACATCTGTCAGAAGTTTGTTTTGAGAATTACTAGTCAGGTGCAAAAATCCAATAGCAGACAAAAAGCTTGTCTGAGACCTAAACTAGCACTCACAAAATCAGTTGGCACGGGATTTGAGCTCCACATGAACATTTCCCCAGCCAACAGGCTACTACAAAATCATCAATAAAAGTACTTGATCATTTCAGCTATATTCGTATTATTTTACAGGGCATGCCACAAGAAGAAAGACAGAAGTCATTGAGATTTCTGACCAGTTTAGTATCATTCCTAAGGCAAGTCATCATTCTTTTGGGTACCTGGTAATTTTAAAAAGTTAGAAAATGAAATGTCCTTCCAGGTAGGTTATGTCACATAGTGGACACCTGTGTGTTCTTTCACTTTTCTCTTAGGAATATGCCTCTAGCTGGATTCATAGACAGAATACTGGAAATAATATTGAGTAATATTATTAACTACCCCTAAATACCTTTGGAAATGGAGATCTAGGGAACTGGTTACATAATTTAAACTTGGACACCCACTACAGTGATTAAGCTAAGCACTTGTACTGAACAGGACCAACCAGAAGTCATTAGGAAATGTTAATAAAATTAGCCTTTTGGGTGTAGCATAGAATAAACTGATAGTCAAGTGAGGAAGTATATGGCACAGCATTAAGGTAAAGACTACAGATTTCTTTGCTGTACCACTGCTATTCCATCCCATCTGTGTCCAGTACCAGTGTAAGAAAGCTCAAAGATTTATACAACTCTGGTTTAGTGCAGAGTTATACAAAACAAAAACATAGCAAGATGCAAGGGTGATGCAAGGTAGGAGCTATTTTTCAGGTTATCAGAAAGCTGGGGGTGGAAATTATCATATATTTCATGTCTTACTCCTACGATTCATATCTGTCATGTCTCCTGCAGTGTAATCTTTCACCTCCACCTTCATGAACCTGCACACCAAGTAGTTGCTCAGCAGGTTCCTGTGTCCCCAGGCCAGTGCAGCTGGCACCAAGAGTCACAGGGCAGGAGAATTGATGCAGCATTATGTAGCCCTGGAAATCATCTGCTCTCTCCAGGCAACTTCATAGCAAAACGTGCTTCCTATGCCAGACTTAACCAAGCAGCAGCCTGATATCTACCAGCTTTCAACAAAAATGACACAGAGTCACCTTTCAGAATATGAGAACATAATCATGTTTAGACACCAATAGATGTCTGAGACCCCACTGCAGAATTCATACGCTCCTTTATTACCAGTTTGCTTCTAAAGAAGCAAATATATAGATTTCTATTTCTATAGGGTCACAGAATATACAAACTTATTACACAGTTCTGATACATTTTAGATAATAACTTTACACAAGAAACAGATGTGATTTAATAGAAGTCAACTGCCTGCTTTTCCACACAGGAATCAGAGCGTTTGAAAATATCTTCATAGAAAGAGAAGGCAGGAGGGAAGGCAACATATCTTCTGTTGTCTGATTGCTGTAAAACATGCTATCATTGAAATATGTTTAACTAGTCATCTTCTGTTTGGGGAATTCACAGTGACTGAGTTCCAGTTCATTACTTTGAGGGCTGTGGTGCTATTGTCAGGGTCTCAAAACCAGTAAGATGGCCTAACCCCCAGGTTAGAGAGGCTACAATAGCAGAAAGGCAATTATACTGTAGGAGAAATGTTGTCCACTAATCAGCTAGCAATCAATTACTAGGAAGAGAAGATAACCCTATTCCCACTCAAGCTCTTCAGTATTAATAGTGCCATCATGTAATTACTTTAGGCATGGGCAGGTGCATGAAAGGACAGACTCTATAGTACACTGCGTCTAAGATTAATGAGTTCTGTCAATTTGCCCAGCAGACATCTGATTCTTCAGCTTTATGTAGCCACTAGTTTTACACATGCCTCAGGGGTTTTTCTCCGAAAAAAGCAACTACTAATTTAAACACATCCAAAAAACACATATCTTTTAAAAATCCCTGATTTTACCAGTAAGACTGCACCAAAAAGATTTCTAATGCGATTATTGATACAGCATGTTTCCCTGTATCAGTAATCCTTTACTTTAGTCAGAGTAATGAGTGAAACACAAGGTCCTACAAGCATATAAAACCTTCTAGAAAAAGTGACAGCATACAATCCTGCAGTCACAACATCCTGAATTTCACTCACACAATCAATTCCAATAAGTAAAAAAAGAGAGAGGAAAAAGAAATGTTTCAGTAAATAAGTCACTGCTCAGAAACCAAGACAAAGCAAATACAGAAGCACTTTCCTGCTAAGTTAGCAAACATGCTGAATGAGCACAGCTGCCAAAAGCAGAATCATTCTCTGTGACAAGCTACAGCCCGCAGTTAAGTCAGAGTTACGTAGGCCTATGGGTCAAGAGAGATATAGCTTAAAATAGAATTTCTAACTGGAAAGTGGTTTCTTTTTCCTTTAAGTTACATCTACTGGAGTAAGCATTAACAGCCACTTTTTAAAGAGCTTTTAAATGAAACACAAACTATTTTTAGAAACATTTTCCATGTTTGGGAGTTGCAGGAAAAACTCCCACCTGCAGAAAAATATGACTTATTCGGGATTTTAAGAGAGCTTCACTCTTACTAAGACCCTGTTTCAAGAAGTTGCTTAAACACTTGCTTAAACCTTTCAAAAATAATCTGAGATATTTAAAGTCATTTAGCTGCTTAAACATGCAGACAGTCTCTCAAAGATCCTCTTAGACATCTCTCCGAAAGTTCAGACTCTTAAATACCTCTGAAAATCTGGCTCAAAGTACTTGGCTGTACACACAGCCCTCATGAAATGGAATACTGATCTCCATTTGTATTTTTAAGTGCAACCATTCAATAATAACAATAAAATAATATTTTAAAAAGGGGCTGGACTCAAAATCAAAAATTCAAATACTGCAGCTATGGAGGTTACCACTCATCAGCCAGATTGCATTAACTAATCAGGTGTAAGGTCCACATCTGTGAACCGCAAAATCTTAACCTACTAAAAGACACAGGAATGACAAAGCATTAACTTGTTTTTCTCCCACTGACTTGGGTTGAATTTGATCCTATAGCACCAATGCAGCTTCTGAAGTATCAATCTCATTGGTCTCAACGGTCTGGAAACAGTCTTTTTTTCTTTTTGCTTTTCAAAGTATTTCTTCCAAAAACTTAAGCCGTTAAATATGGGCCTAAGCCAAAAACTTGAAAAAATTTTTCTCAAAGCTTTTCTCTGACAGGTACAAGAACTGACCTATTTACTTCTCTCCAAAGTCAATGTCATCCTATTTGTTCCTTTTCTGTCACTTCTGTTTGATTATGGAAAATAGCTAGTGGTACCTACCTTTTTTACCTTCCATTTAATGTCACAATTGACTGCCCATTAAATCTTTCTCAAAACTACATTTATTGGATACTAGAGTCTGCTAATTAATTCTCTGGATTAATTTCTTCTGAAGTAATGTTATCAATTGTTTCCAGTAAAGAAAAAGCAGGCCAGCAGTAACTTGATTTTCATATAAATGGATTAAACTTACACAAATGCAGTGGCTGAAGATATCATTGATCCATGTTCATTGGCTGCTGCTGCTGTTTCAATTGTTATTTGATATGGTAAAGGACAACAGAGTGGGAAACGGTTTTGATCTGAAGCAACTGTTTCTAAGAAGATACCAGCAACTCTCACAATACATAACTTACAGAATGTATTCTATGCACCAAAAAGCACTAATCCCTAAAATTGTAACTATTTCTGAAACTCGTGGTTTGATCCATAAAGATGCTCAAGTTCACAGAAGACATTTGAATTGAGGCCACTCAGTATACAATAAAAATGTGTGAGAATTGCCAGGGGGAGGAACTATCCTACAAATTGAAAAAAGGCAAAAAATATTAAACGTCCTTGAAACTATGAACTGGATATCATCAGTTAATGAATTAACATAGAAAGGGAACGACTGCTGTACTAGTCAGCATTACATGTTAAGGAGAGACCTTCAAAGACATAATGAAAACTTAGGGATACCTCTATTTCTGAAGGCTAGTGGGAAATCATCACCAAACTTTTTTTTCATATATATTTGAAAATATCCTCTTTTCAATTTCTTGTAAAGATACTCTTGGAAACACTGGTTTGGCATGTTGTATTTGTTATGTAGTGAGTGTTGCATGGTGTCATGAAATCCAGATGTCCACTTTTGAACACTTTTCTTTCTTGACTTTGTTCAGCTTTGACCACAAAACAAAGCCGAGGAGTTTTAGGGTTGCTTCAAATCATGTCAGCTGACAAGATGTTCAAAGGGTATCAGAGAGGCTATTCCTTTCAATCTTCCAGGGTGGAAAATGGACTGGGCTGGAAAAAGAACTGACTTTTCTATTTAGATTCTGCTCTTGTGCTCTCTCTACCAGCATGACTCGTCACTGACAAAGTAGGCAGTTTTTAGCAAGAAGATGCAGGAAATTGAAGTTCAAGAAAAGAAGGAATTAAAAGTGAATGGGAAACAAATCTACAAAGGTTATTGAAGATACTACTGAATCCAGACAAACAGGATTTCATCTCATTGAGTTTTATGTTTGATAGTAGGGATTCATAAATTTATTTCAGTCAGCTACTGTCATGAGCAGCACTAAGTAAGAAGCAGATAAACTACTATCACTTCCTCTCTCATCTTACCTCAAAACTTTCTGCTGTATAACCTCACTCCCTCTGGCACAGCATGCCAACACATGCCCTTAGCTACCTGCACAGATTACCTACCCCTACCTAATCTTTCCATACCGGTCTTGGCCATACAACTTCATTCCAGACCTATACGTTTTCTCTCTTGCGAGGTTCCTTGCAGGTGTTGTCAGCGCACCAGAACACGCACAGCAAATAGAAGCCCACAGTCACAGAGTACAGCTCCGCGACTGGGAAGCAGTTCCCACATCACCTGTACCATGCACTCTTCAATGTGGGAGTGAATTTCCACAGATTTGCCTGGGACACTCACAGACAAATTCTTATTTATTTTGCACGTCTCATTCTCACTGGCTTCTGGAGACAAAATGGGCTCAATACACACATTTCTGTCATGTCAGAAAGTAACCCTAAATCATGCTTTAAAAGATTTAGGTAGCCTTATCTGGCTTGTCTCTGCAAAACTTTTGCATCTATCTTGAAACATTTTGCTTCACCTTTGCTGATGGTTTTACCAAGAAATCTAACATTGAAATGCATTCCCTCTGCATCTCATACAGACTCTGGGCAATATAAAACAACAATTCTTTGGTATTTTTATTTACACTATTTTAGTATAAACACATTTTTCCACTGCAGAATCTTCTGAATCTTCTGAAGTTGCACAGAACTTTAGTATTTTTTTTTAATTTGCTATAAATTCAGATAAATCCCTACTGTTCTCAATAATTAACGTGCACTAACTATTTAAAACATTTTTATACACAAAATATTTACAGCCAGAGGGGTCTTCACATACTGAGCCTTTCATTCTCAGTAATTCATTAAGAAAACATTATAATATAAAGAGGAATCTGCCTGGATATTGTGAGCATTCCCATTTCTTGTTTATTGAACTGCTTAAGCTGTCAGTGTTTATGAAAAGGCTATTATTGTATGAAATTCGCAATATAAGTCAAAGTATGTCATGGCAATAACAAAAATAAGACTGACGAAGTTTCTAACTGTTTCAGTTCCTGCTCAGCAGAATATCACCAACTGCTTAATATACTCAGTTCATGTGATTAATTAGCTTCATAAATTAGTACAAATGATCCTTTTATCTCTGTGGTATTAGCAGCTTTCTGTTTTGAACATGTACTCTGCCTGCAAAAATAGTGATTGCTTATTTAATGTCTGCTCCTCACATCACAGTTCACATCTTCAGAATCGTATCTATTAACCCATGAACAAATAAAAATAAATAACTAACTATTAAAATACTACTTTTACTCATGTCAGCCTTGAAGAGACAGTAGCTAAAGAAAATCAGGACAAATTCAACACATGCATTATGAAGAATTAGTTTTATAACACAAATGCAAACCCCAAATTGAATCATTCCATGAGGAAAAGAATTTCCTGTATTCTGCCTAAAAAAGATAAGGAGATTACCTGGCTGTAAGTGAAAGCAGAGTTAGACCTACTGAAAGTGTTATTCGTGATAATTATGCTTGAGCTAGAAAGCATCTGAGCCTGAAATTCAGAGACCATTTGAGATTGCTGAAGAAGCAGTTCAGAAATTTGTCTTTGACATGTCATCTCTGCAAATGTAATAGGGAATCACAGACAGAAAAAAACAAAGAATCTGTTCCTATTCTAGCACTACATTTTTCACAGTACTATTGAAGAATACAGCAAAGGCTGGAACATTATGAAAAAAGAAATAATCTAGCCTTACTGTACTTACTTACCATGTCATCAGCAAACGTCCTTTCTGCCAGCAGAAGTGAAATGAATTACTGAACCAGCATGGTGATGTTTTAATTCATGCTTCTTCTCCTGTTTGTCCCGCTATGAACAAAATATTTACAGACCTATTTCACTATGCTTCACATTTCTCTTTAACACCTACTAACACTGCACCCTTCAAAGAGCACAACTTTCCCTTAATGGTTGTGTAGAACAAGTATGGAACATTACTTCTGATCAGCTTTTTCAATCCTTTCCTGGGCCCCAAAAAGCCCCAGACAACTTGTCTTACTTGTCAGGTGCTAGAATAACTCACACTTCCTTTTCATCATCCATTTCTACTCAATGTAGCCGTATGCAAATTATGGAAGGAAAAAAATTTCACTTCTTGTGGTAAGCTAGAGAGCTATAGTTTGTAAAAAAACCTCACCTGCACAATAGGGTGAAAGCAGTTGGAGTTTGTAAGTCCTTTCAAATCAGAAAAAAAATAATTTGAAGAATACTTCTTAAGACCACATGTTACAATTTGTGCTTAAAATTACCCTTTTCATGCAGTTAGCTATAGGATGCATCAGAGTTATTTTTTATTAGCACAGAGTACTCATTGTAGTGGGCTTTGATCTACCCAGTTCCTATCTGATCTACCTAATTTCTAAGAAAGTGTTTGTTTACTGCATGGCTCCTCTGACAGCTAGGATCAGCTGTTAACATTACATGAATACTTTCTGAGTATCAAATGCAAGAGATTTCAAGGAGAATATTTTCAGTAACACCTTTTCTGTTTGGTGTACAGCTTTACTGAATTCCAAATTCAGTGTGCAACTCTCTTGTCTCATCAAACTTGAGGAAGCAGACGTGAACCTGAGAATTTTAGAACTGCACTGCTTGGGTTAATAATATCTTTATAAGCTTTAATGTGCCTGCTTTTATCAGACAGGCATATTTTGAAAACAAAGTTACACACAGAATTGGAACCCTACCATAAATTTAATGTCTCATTATCATTATACTTTTTTTCTTTTTTCTCTGTACCCTACTGATTGAATTCCCTCTATCTGATAACCATATTGGACAACTTTTGCTGATCATATTTGTTGATTTGTTGTGATTTTTGTTGGTGGGTTTTTTGTTTTTTGTTTTTCATTACTAATCAGTTCTTCCAAGAAGTGCTCTTGAAAGGAACTATACACCACTGGAAGATCCATTGATCTATAACTCTAAATAAAAAACTGAGATAAACAGGTAGGATAAGGTCAAGAAAGAAGTGAGGAAGATTTTAAATAGAAATGTGAAACTTCCTCTAAAAATTCAATTGTATCATAGGAAAATTCAGGTTGAAAGAGACCTTGGGATGTCTCTAGCCCAAACTTAAGCTCTCAACAGAGACAGCTTTGAAGTCAGATCAAGTTAAACAGGGCTTCATTTAACTTGATGTTAAAAACTTCCATAGATGGAGACTGCCCAGTCTTTCTGCACAATCTATTCCAATGCTTGTCTGTCCTCAAGAGGAAATAGTATTCTCTTACATCCAGCCAGAAATTCTATTTTTTTCTCCAATTCATGCTTATTGTTTCTCCCCCTCTCACCACGCCCCACTGTCAACAGCCTGGCTCCATCCTCCTAGACCTCTGCTGTACTTGTCCCTGTTTATCAATGTCCTTCCTGTATTGGGGGGGCACAAAAATTAGACCTGGTATTCTTGGTGTGGTCCTCATGGCCTGTAGTGCTAAAGACAGATTCTAGTAATTCTCTGGAGTGACTCCCTTGCCTCCATTGCCACATCTCTTCCAGTTTTTAAAAGGCAGTTGAAAAGCTCATAAGAACAGCTCTTATCCACAGGTCTGCAGCAGAAGAGATGTTACAGGCAGGCGCTCTGGCTGTAAAAGAGGCCTTTCAAAGGATGGCAGAGGACTCTGTCACCATGAATACATTTTATAGAGACTTTTTTATTTTTTGGTCAGAATTCTACACTGGAAAAAGGAGCAAGTTCCACAAACACCCACATCTGCTGTAGAAGAGCTTACTCCTCCACACTGCCTTTTTTTGCCCACCAACTGGAGGGGACAGGCTTAGTGTGTAAAGCAGCTGCTCCAAAAAAAGGGCCTGTTCCAGGCCATCTTTACTGATAGTTAACCCCATGCTTCTAGAATTTCTGCAACTTTTTAATGTATGTTATAGTAATAGAGAATTGATTTTTTTATTCTTTCTTTTCATTCTCCCTCAACACCTCTCTACTCCCGTTTCAGAAGATCACGATTTTATATTCAAAGAAAACCCTTAATAATAATCACTCAGAGAGATTTACCAAGGCAACCTGAAGGCTCCAATTCCCAAGTTCCATTGAATTTCACAGGGAATTTGGCACCAAACTCCTCCAGGTTCTTCTTAAAAATGTCATTCTTAAATTAATATTGTGCAACTGGAAGCATTTGCTCTGAGTATTAAAAAAACCATTGCTGTTCTGCTAGTTTAATTTTCTTAACATTTCTTGTCACAGACTGACTCAATAGCCACATCAGGGTAAACCTAAGTGGAGTAAGAATAAGCTTCTCATTCAGTCACACAGAGCACTCCTGCTTGATTGGAATGGATATTGTACATAATATGTCCCTGCAGATGTTTTCTCCAGTGGGGCACATTGAATTTCATTTAAATGCCAAGGCTCAAAATCTAAAACAATGTGACTTTAACAAAAAATCTGATGAGGAATTTGATGAGAAAATGGCAAGAATTCCTGTGGCATTTGGGTAACAATTTCAAGCCTTCGTTTTAATAGAATAAACAGGATCATATTTCATTCAAAGCTGGCAATGAGATGAGCTTTGGGTATTACATTGATATAAACCAATAAAGAATTTGCAAATTTGAAGCACTAATTAACAGACACAATATTAAATGAAAAAAGTTTGCTCCAGGGGCAAATATATTTTGAAGACTTTAAACTTTTATTAAAAGACAATTTTGAATAGCTTCTTCTGCATTTGACTATTTTGTTAGTTTCAGAGAGGGGGAGTCTTGTGTTTTAAACTAGCATGTTTAATATAGTTGGAATATAAATTTAAAAAAAATAACAGTCTCTCTTCTGTCTTTCTGAAATAATTACTCAGTGTCATGTCACTTCAAAAGAAAAATACCTCATAAGTTGAACCTACACAGGCAAGAGCTGTGTAAGAGGATGTTAGTATTTTACCTACACTGAACTCCAACACTATTTCTATTGAATTGGTTTTTTAAAGTCTTATAGTGCTGAATCAAAAAACACTCATATTTAGAACCTGACTGTACTATTATGAGAGCCCCAGTAAAAATGTATAAACAACAAAAACTGGAACTTTTGGTTTACAGCTCACAGATGTAATAGTAAGAGGATTTTCTCTACCTAATTGCAATGCTGCACATAGTAGCCTTTTTGGTACTACAATATCCAAGACTTATGTATCTAAAGACTCATACTTCAGAAAATGGGAATGTCAGCTAGAATATTAAGGAATGAAATCTATGAGACTGACCTTCAGATAGGATATTAGAGACTGTTTTTTGAAACAAGTGGTTATTTCATCCTAAGCATAATACCATCAAAATCTGCTGATGATAAAGTCACCTGCTCTGACAACTCAGCAGCTGTGCTTCACTTAAAAGCTGTCACATATTTAATTCATTAGCAAGCCAGCTACCTTCTTGCTTCAAGAAATTACGGATTTTTTTACTTCCAAATGTTAAGGTACTATTTTTTCTTTTACACTCTATGGGATAATTGTGCAGCAGTATCTAATCCTATAATGGCAGGTCCATAGTCCCTTATATCTTATCTTCAGTGATGCTTCCATTTTTCACAACCATTTTCATTTTTCTTGTCTTTAATACAGTTGATTGTAGTACCTTTTTTTTCTTTTTTATTTAAAGGAAAATTATGAGGTAAGTGTTTAGAAAGGTAATTGATCTGTAGTTTAGAGATAAAAGGCCTGATCTTTCCTTCTGATACTGAATGTGCATCAAAGTCAAGTTGAAGCACTTCACATGCACTGCTTAATGAAAACTTGTAGAAAATGGAATATAAAAAAAGCCATTAGCTATAAAAATAAATGACAGGAGGTTCTGCAAACTATTCACTGACAATTTGTGTATCACTTGGATTAAAAATCTATACAATTTACACACACACACGCAATACTGCCTAAGTTTTATGAACAACTATTCACAAAATCTCACATGTTGCGTGTGTATGCCCATAACTCTGCATCTGAAAAATGCCCAGAATAATTTGGGGCTAGATCCGAAGTGGGGAAGTCTGTATATTTTTAGAGGGTAGAATCGAAATCCCACACAAAAACAAATGCATTGGAAGCAGAATGAAATCTGTTCCTCCCTCTCTATGTCAATGCATAACTCAGAATTACAGGACATAACCCCACATTAGATGAGTGATCTTTAATTTACGATGAGAACATCCAAGCTTCTTCATGCTTCTATCCCAAATTCAAAGTCTTGTTCAAAAACCAAAGGAAAACCATGTCCCTTGGAGGCATAAAGGTACCCTGTATAAGAATACGCATCCTTCATGACAGAAGTCAAAGCAGAAAGCTGGCCCCATCCAGATGGATGGGGGAAGAAAGAGAGACTCCCTTGTCCTATGTGTCATTCTGGGTGTGATCACGCATGCTCCAAGACATGGGAATCACAGAATCATAGAATGTGCTGAGTTGGAAGGGACCCATGAGAATCATCAAGTCCAGCTCCTAGCCCTGCACAGCACCATCACTAAGAGCCACACCACGTGCCTGAGAGCATTGTCCAAACACTTCGTGAACTGAGACAGGCTTGATGCTGTGACCACTGCCCTGGGGAGCTGTTCTAGTGCCCAACCACCCTCTGGGTTCCCTTAAACTCTTCCTAAAGCCATGCCCACATAAGCTCACCACAGCGGTCACTGTGATTACACTGTTAATAAACATTATTTATTTGCTTAGAAAAAGAATGTGATGCGAACAAATGTTTCAGAAGCAGAGTGAAATACAAAGGCTGTTGTGCAGCTCTTACACAATAACAAGGAGCCATTAGAGAAATTACCTAATCACAAACCAAGAGAAAAAAATTCAGGTATAGAGAACAATTACAACATGGATAAGTAAACACATGGATGCAGTAAGATGGAGAGGGTTATTACACACTATAGCTTCTCTGTGCTAATTCCCCCATTGTTACCACATTACTGAGGAATATGTTATCTTATATTTACCTGGAGTTAAGAACAATCAAGCCTGCAGTTTGCAGCGTGGTGCTGCAAGTTCATATTTTTGCTTTATGGATGCAGTAACTTGTTTGCCTACCCATCTCATTATAGAATTAAATAACAGATAATTCCTCTATTAAAATAAAATTCTGTATTAAAAGCTATCTACTTCATATCCTTCTAAACTCCCCACTGCACCTCACTGGTGAATGCAATTTTCCAAGGAAATGTATCATAGCTCTAATATGTAAGATAGTTATTGATCTGTAAGTGGAATTATGTATGAGTGAAGACATTTGCACCTGTACCTGTCACATTATAAGACACTTCTGAGTAACTGATGGAAGGATTTAAGTATACTTATTGAACCTCCAATACAGTACTGAATCACTTAAAATACTACAGGAATGAGTGAAGGATCATGAACTGGAAGAACCAATTCAGCCTGCACACTGAGGAGTCTAAGTGCCCCAAGAGTACAGATGGAATACAGCTGCAGTGCTGTGGGTTGCTCAGCAATCTGTTTGTCAGTGACCACAAAAGCAAGTAAGGTATCCTGCTATGCTGAGAAAGGAAGAGGGAACAATACTGAAAATACTACCTCATTATCCAGCTCATCCCTTTCTTATCCAAGGAAACAACTCAGATAAAGCAAAATCACAGACATTATGAAACAGAAAATGAGGTTTTGATGGGGAGGAGAAAAGTTTGCAACATTGCAGTACAGGGATCCCAAATCCAGCCCAAACAATCCAAGCATAATCACACAACACAGAACTGTGTAAACTCAGCCATAGTGCATCCAGTTTCAGGTCAGCTCAGGCAGAGCACTCATGATTAACACAAAAACTTCAATAACACAGCTGGAGAACTTTACTGTAGAATGTAACACTGATCACAAATTCGAACCTTTAATTGTGAGTGGAACTTTTTTAATCCCCTTTCATTTACATCTAAAAAAAAAAGGACTCTAGCACAGCAGAGGAAAAAAATATATTTGTGAAGCAATTTCTGACAAATGTGTCTGTAAATACTAGGTCTTTCCAAATTAAAGCTGCAGTAAATAAGAGTGGATGTCACTTCCTCTACAAAACATCCACGTTTTTATACTAAGTACTACTATGTACCCTTCCACATAATAAACAGCCTTAACTATACCAAGGAAAAATTACAATGATAGAAGTTTTAAAACCACAAAACAGTATTTTAAAGGCAAATAAATAAACACTTTGTGTAACTTACTTCTGCCTGTAATCAGCTAGGTTGAGAGTCTGCCAGGCATAAAAAACCAAATAGAATACTTAATCCAGAGAAGGGTAACTCCCACTGCTACGATAAGGTATAGATCCTGCAAAGAGACACCTACCTTGCAATGTCAATAGGAATATGAACATTTTATGAAGGTACATAAGAGTGGGCAAGATTCAGGTCTCGGATAAGATAAGATGTACTGATGCTATCATTTCTCACCTACTTTTCTGGATTAAGGGAAAGCTTTTTCCTAAACCAAGATATATGAGTTCACGCTTTTCACTTCGATTACAATACTTTTAACCTGTTCTGAAAACAGCCAAACTAGATGAACCCTAAGTTCAGCATAAAAGGCCCTGAAACCTCAGTCTGAGCAATTCACCAGAGACATGTCTTAGCTGAAGAAAACCCAGCATTTTAATTCTGGCAGAATTTACTGACAACTTCTGAAACCAGCACTGCTGAAATCAACTGGTCAGCCCAAGAAGTGTATGTATTTGTTACCCAGTCACCTTTCTCTGCTTTACATTCAAGCTAATAAATAATCTAAATTCTTATATTAGAATTAGAAGTCTTTAATATTTCTAAACACAGTGTCCTAAATAAGAACCACCTGAAGAAAGCCACTGAGGAAAAGGACAAATGTCATTGCACACTATTGAAAAGAAAAATGCTTCAGGCTGTTTAAACATCTATGATTCTTGAGTAGCTGTTTGAACTGATAAAACAAGGGCACTGTGAATAACTCTCCCTTAAATACACAGCTTCAGCAAAACACTACTCTAATTCATTCCCCCAAAGTAGCTTACTTTGCATAGCAAGCTATTGATATAACAGAATAATTTATTACATAGTAATTGTAATTTACACTTCTTAAAATTCTTCACTTCTGAGATGCTGGCAGAGATTTTTAAGAAATAAGCATGGCAGCTGAGCATCTTCAGTAGCAGTCTGGCTCTTTCCCAGAGTCATTCCAATAAGACAAGCGCACTACTGGAATCATCTCATTCTAAGCAGTACAAGCAGGTACAGCTTCCCACCGGCAGGCAGCAGGATTTTGAAAAGAAGACAAAAGAATAGTCAAGCGTTCAACAAGTTTTGAATATTAACAAAATTGTGCTTACCTTAAATTTTCAATAATAGCATATTAGAACCAGGTCAAGCTATTCAATCCCAGTTCAGCGAAGGTTTTGTTTAATTTTCGAAATCTTTCAGTATTAATTTAATTCTGCTCTCCCTGAAGGCAGCAGGAACTGATAACAGGTTTCAGCATCAGAGTCAGATAAGCCTTGAGCAATTTCGGAAATCTGAGCTTAAAACTTTGCCACCTTGGTCATTGCTCAATATAAATTATATTCAAGGACACATGTTCAAATGTTTCTTGCCTTTTTGCTCTTTCTCCCAAAAGACATACATGAAGGCAGGGACAGACACAACGAATGAAACAAAGATTTTGACTACTTATGTGATTTCTATGCATATGAATTTCAGGAAAAACAAAACCAAAACAAAAAATCCATTAAGAACACAAATTTATTTCTATCACTTTTTGTGTAATCCTGCAAACTTTGTAATAATGTGTTTCAGAAAACACATCTTTTAAACTTACATACATATCTGTTCCGTAACATAGTTCACATTTTCACAACTTGGAATGTAGCCTTTCAATAATCCAAAAGAATATGTCTGTTCATAAAACAGATACAGTGCTGATTAAGCTAAGAAAATATTTCATGGGTTCCAGCACTGCTGTCCTAGGGTAGGACAGAATGTCTAGAATAAAGTTCCTATGATGATTGCCCACTGACTTGTCTTATGGAATTAAAAAAGCTGTTCTCCTCCATGCTGGGATTCAGGCTCAGTTGCCTGAATTAGAAAAGACACAAAATTCTACATAAGTATATCACAGGGGGTTCTGAGAACAGGAAAACACTGTGTGTGTAACAAGCAGGCACTTTTAAAAAATACAAAATAGCCAAATACACAAGATGTTATTGCTAAAGAATGAAGCCATTGCCCAATTAGAATACCTCACACAAAAAGTGGCTTCAAAAAAAACCCCATATCCCAGGCAATTGGTATCTAATGACCCCTTAAGGGAAATCTTTCAACCTCTCAACTCTTTCAAAACTCATAATACTTAGAAATATGTAGAGCTCCACTTGCCAAACACTCCCTAGACTGTTTTGCTGTGGTTTGCATTTCAGGATACAAATTTCTGAGAAAAGGGCCACTCTCTGTCCCTCTTCTGTACTGTGTCGCACTTCTCAGGCACTCTTCATCTCTCTGTCCCTTTCCATACAGCCCTCTGAGAATAGCAATGGGGCAATCCTAAAGGTACATACAGACTGGGGAACGAGATGCTGGAAAGCAGTGTTGGAAAGCGGAAAGTGACCTGGGGGTCCTGGTCAACAGAAAGTTGAATATGAGTTAGCAGTGCCCTGGCAGCCAGGAGGGCCAACCATGTTCTGGGGGTATCAGGCCCAGCATTGCCAGCCGGGCAAGGGAGGGGACTGTCCTGCTCTGCTCTGCACTGGGGCGGCCTCACCTCCAGTGCTGGGGGCAGTTTTGGGTGCCACAGTGTAAGAAAGACATTAAACGATCAGAGAGTGTCCAGAGGAGGGCAACAGAGATGGTGAAGGGCCTTGAGGGGAAGCCGTGTGAGCAGCGGCTGAGGGCACTGGGTCTGTGCAGCCTGGAGGAGACTGAGCGGAGACCTCACTGCAGTTACAGCTTCCTGTGAGGGGAAGAGGAGGGGCAGGCACTGATCTCTGCTCTCTGATGGCCAGGACCCAAGGGAATGGACTGAAGCTGAGTCAGGGGAGGTTTAGGTTGGATATCAGGAGAAGTTTCTTCACCCAGAGGGTGGTTGGGCACTGGAACAGCTCCCCAGGGCAGTGGTCACAGCACCAGCCTGACAGAGTTCAACAAGCATTCGGACAATGCTCTCGGGCACATGGTGGGGGTGGAGCTGTGCAGGGCCAGGAGTTGGACTTGATGATCCTCATGGGTCCCTTCCAACTCAGCACATTCTGTGTGATTCTGCTGTCATCATCAAGACCTGTGTCAGACTACCAGATTTCCCTCCAGGATATGTACTGACTTGCCATACATCCATGCCTTCCCCAGTCTGTAAGTTCTATGTAATAACAAAGCCAGCAAACATGGAGATTTTTACAAGATTTCCACATACAGTTCTTTTTGGGTGAGCAGAAGAGTCCACATCCATTTCTCTTTCCTGAACCTCTTTCTGAGTTCAGGCCTCATGGGTCAGTTCTCTCTCAGATATATACTTTTGAGTAGCCAACAATTTTTCACTAATAGTCCACACTCATTTTCTGAAGTGTGTTTTTCCCTTTTCCTCTCCAAATCACTTGCTTGCCCATGGCAAGCTCTACAATGAATTTCCCTCCTCATACCTTTCCCTCACTAAAACATCCTTTAAAATGGTTTCCATAATTTTTTTCTTTATAACCCCGAGCCATTTTTCCACTGGTGTCCTAACAAGAGCCTCAAACAGTCTCTAGTACATAAACAGAAACCAATCAGGATTCATATATTTTACATACACAGAGTATTCAAGCAATTTTTCAGTAATAATTTTCCGGTAAGACTTTATTGTTCAGTTTCTTTTGACTACCTTTACTTTGCATGGAAAATGGTTTAATGAATCTCAGCCCTATGTGCACATGTCTGGGTGCTGCCAGAACTCCCCTGTCAGACTGCAGCATGCTAAGCAAAACTTGAAGTAAATGTAAGCAGTTTCCCAGTTTCTCCAGGATCCTCATTTGGGAGACAGAACCTTTTATGTTAACTTCCCAACATTTCTAACAAGCATTTAACATTGATTTTGCTTACACGGGCAATGTCCTGTTAAAGACAGCAAAAAGAAGAGAATCAAAAGGCTCTCTACACAGACTAAGCTTTGATTAATCCTGGGTAACTCTTCAGGGTTAGAAACTCAACAAACATGTGACTTTGAAATTAGAACTGTTCAATGAAATTAAAATAGATGCATGCTATGCTAATAAGAGAAAAGAGAAAATGTTACAAAAGATACAGTGGGTTTTTCAAGGCCTGAAACATCAGTTCCAGGCAAGATTTCAGAGGTTAATGTAACATAGTAAGGGGGATAAATTCAATTTACTCCTAATATCAGTGGGAGCATAAAATGCTACATAGATTTTTTTTTTAATGCTGAATATTATATTTGAGTTAGGTAAATTACTCATAGTATGAAAACATAAACTGAGGCAGAGGAATTCATGTTCTTGGCTGAAATCACACAGTATTAAGCAAAGCCTGCTTTAAAAAGACATGAAGTACTTCACTTAGAAATTATTGTTGATGAAAATCAAGTACCTAATTATAATCAAGTAGTAACAAGTTAGGCTGTCACGTGAGAGTAAAAATGAAAAACACAAGGAAACCTGCAGGCTTGTTTTCTGGATGCAATATATATGGGCTTGGAGTGCTTTCCAAATTATAAACTCTTATTAAAGCATTATCTAAAATGAGGACATGCATCTTACAGTATATTATTTGCCCAGGGCAGTCATCTTACCCCATGAAAATAGGATACATCCTTATGTACATCCTGTCCTGCTGCCATGCTTTTTTGTGACAGCATGCTTCTCATTCTCTGTCTCAACCTGACCTCTACTTCCTGTAAACCTGCTCAAGTGATAACCACCAGTGGTGGTCCTAATGGATGGTTTGGTAATGACGGCTGCATCCAGCTTCAAGTGGATTCAGGGGAGACATAACAACACAATAGCCAAAGGCTAATTTGAGCAATGCACGCTCCAAACCACAGTGCTGGTCAATGCCCTACTCAAGCCAAATCTGGACGAAGCTAACGTCCGTAGTCAGTACACAAATACAACAACAACTCAATCATCTTACTCCATGTACTTATGGACAGCCCAGGACCCGATGAGCTCTCCTGAACAGCAATGGGCTGCACATCAGGATAAGTCCCTGAGTAGGAATGCTAAAATAATCCTTATTGTATCAAATACTTGGTAAGTGAATTGGGAATAAGCACACTGAAACTTTGAAATCTTATCTAAGTGATATAGAGAAAATATTGTGCATATATAATCCTTTAGACATAAATCATTCACCAAGCCTGGGACTAAATCTGGAACCAGCTGCATCTAAACTCGCCTCTGAGGAGTTTAGGATGAAAGGTGGGTCCCTTGTGAACCTCATGACTCAACAGGAGGGTCCCAGTCAGTTCTTTCTGACCCTGTTCACAAGCAGTAAATACTCACATGTACCTTGCCATGGATTTTTGTTAAAGCAGCCACATGCACTGTAGAATTTTGTTAATGGACTGCCTGATAAAAACAAAATGCATTGTTTCTTCTCTCTTGTGAGCGAAGTGCATAACTCTATCCATGACAGCTTTCCACCAGTTTAAACAAAACTTCGTAACAAAATCTAGCAATTCTTTAAAACTATTATACAATATTTATTCCTCAAACATCAGCTTTTGCTATGGGTCCCACCCTGTATGGTGCTGAGTGCCCTCAGTTGCAATTTGATATTCACTTTGGCTTAAAAACTCATAAAATTGATTACAATGCCACATTTAACCGATAAATGCTTCAGGACTCAATGCTTTTCAGGACAAATAAGAGCAAAAGGTGAAAAGCAAAACAGAAGTGAAAACCAGTGTAGTTTTCAACACATCAGGCACTAGCACTCCATTTCACTGCACTGATGGAAAACAGCCTAAGAAATAAAAAGGAAGACAATGAGTCTTAAAGTTGGAAGTTCCATCCTATGTAGTCATTTATTTGCTTCTGAGCTTGCTCAACAGACAACAAAATCTCTTAAGTTGGTAAATACTAAGGGAAAGGAAGAAGGCAATTTTTTTCTTTGACAGCTGTATAATATCTAGGTATAAAGGGAACAGTTGACACTGATATTTTTCATGACAAGCTGTATGAACAGTGAAGTCAAACGTATTTAATGCAAAGTTAAAAAAATAGCTAGGTTGTTTAGGAGTGGCACAAAGGGTAGTTTCTCACTCACTTCAAAAAGGATGTTGGTACGTACTGTGAACACAATTAATCCAAATGCATGACATCACTATACGTAACAAAATTTAACAGGAGTACTTCTGTAAACATTACATCAGCATTTTTTTCCTATTTTGGGCCTGAATGTGTTAGAATCTCTACAAACCAGACTAATTAATGAAGACTGTTTACATTCTAATACAATGAAATGGAAGTCTCAGAAAGCTTATCCATTAAAAACTGCATAGTACAGGTTAATTAATTTTCAAGGCTAATAGTCATCATTAGATGATTTTATTTGACCTCTTACATAACACAAACTTTAAAATGTCACTCCTTGCACTAAGTCAAATGACAAAATACCACTGCCTGAATGCACATCTGCTCTACCTTTCTCAGAACTGTACTTCCATAAGTGTACAGAAAAATGTGTGCAACCAAAATGGGAAAATGAAAGGTTTTAATCTAAAACAGTAGCATTTTCCCCTCTTACAGCAAATGTGTTACCATTTGTTTGGTACAAGTAGTTATTCTGCAGCCAGCACTAACTAGACCACTTATTATTGTAGCCTGTCCAATTTCTCATCCAAAACTGCAAGTGGTATCCAACATGTACTGAGAGCCCAAGGATACAAGAATTAGAGCTGTAGTGACTCCAGCTCAATGATTCTTGCTATGCAGTATTTGGGGTTTGCTCCATTACAGAGAAACAGATTTACCGCAACTTGTGGACATTCATTCAAGCTTCAAGCAGCAGATAAGTCAGCTCAAGCAATGATGCATTACAGTATTTATTATACTAACAGAATGATCTTTCTGTTATTGTTCATGTGGATTTACTGACAGGAGGAGAGTAAAGAATGAAAAGTAGTGACAGGAGAACAAAGCTGACAAAAGGCCTGAGAGCAAACGTTGCCTTATGTTAATCACGAGGCCATAAATATGCAAGGATTTTTTGGCTGAGCAACTTTTATTGGTTAGCAAAAAGAGGATTTTAAGATTTTCCTTCTCTCTCCATCACAATTTCAGCACTAGTCTAACTTCAGAATTTCAAGACTGGCAAACTCAAGTAGACAGCCATGCTTCCTACCAAACCGACTTTATACAGATGCCCAGCAAATACACAGACTGTTATAATGACTGAGAAGTGGGAGGAATCAACAGTCAAAAAACAACAGGTCGTGTACAGATTTCAGTACTAAAAGCTCTAGCTGACACATCTGCTAATCAAAGAGAAGGGTTTGAGACATGTTTTTCACAGGAACACATGAATGATCTACAGTGGAGCTTTCCATGTTGCATACATTCAAGTACCTGTTTTGTATTTAGTATTTGATGGCAATAGTGGACTGTTTTGAAATGCATCTTAATTATATTATTAGTAAATATGACTGATGAGGCTTTTTAAAAAATCTATAATTAGAATGTGGGGGAGCTAACTATTAAATTATTATTTTTTAAAACTGTTAAAGAGAAAATGCTGATAAAGATCTATTACCAAAATACTTCCTCAGAAGCAAAGAAGCTATTGAGGGCTGACATTAAATCAATTCAAGAACAGTAGTAATGGAAGGGAGTTTTAAGGTTTATGCTTTAACTGCATCAGAGAATTCTGAAGAAACAAAAAAATAATTAAGTGTTTTTTTCAAACTGCAGCATAACTCAGCTCTTCTAGCACTTCTACCATACACAGTGTTGAAAGCTAACTTTCCCTTTTAGTATGACAGGTAGAATTGTCACTTAGGCCATCAAGCCATTAAACCAGTTTTTAAAAAGTATTTTGTAGATTCTGTAACATTCTAGAGAGTTTCCTGGTGCCTTTTCAATCAAGAAAATCTGGCTAAAATTGCGCTATCTGACCTTCCGATTAATGGCCCTGCCTATAGCCTGTCATGCTAACACAGAATTTGGGGAACAGTTAGGATTCATCTGGAAGCAATATACTTTCTGCCTTTGTCTTTCTTTTCTGGACGCTAATGGCTTTAAGTCAGTCCTCTTCACTCAATGTATGACACATACAGCCATTCTCTTTCAGTTGTCCATTAACTTCAAGCATCATGACAAGAACAAAGCAACTTCTCAGAGGAGTTCAGCTATATGTACTGAATTTCTACAAATCCTTCGCTTATTAAGTGCTGTTTTCAAGTACCACTAATGTTTACTTGAGTGCAACAATACCTATTATAATTAAAAGTGGCTGCTTAAACAAGTGAAACAGGTTACAAGTCTTGCAGATTCAACATTAGTGTTACTGTTCAGTTTCTTTATGTATTTCTGTCAGATTTTTTTCCTGGAAGTTATTTTTAAGCAAGAACTGTGGAAAAAAATCAACAACCAGAAACCTACAGTTTGTGGTCTAAAGTCTAAGGCCTGAGCATAGTACTTGATATTGCTTCCCGGAGACCATGCAAAGGACAGGCTACAGGGAGCACTCGTAAGCAGAAAGGAGTACATACATTTCCATGGGTACTTACAGGATCACTGATATAAACTACTAGGGAGAATAGATTCTATTCAGAAAAGTGACACCTGTAGTTCTACAAGCTTTTTAAATAGTATTTCTGCTCCTTAAATATTTATCGCCAAGATGCAAATAAAGCATCTGTAACATCCTGTGGAAATAACATGCATTGGATGGCTTTAAGAAACAGGTTTGACTGTATTAACATTTTACTTAGTTGTACCAACCTGGCATCTGGTCAATATCTGTATTAAGGCTACCTTATAAAGCATTTCAATTGCATTTTTATTCACCATACTGTTTTAAATAAACAAGAAATTTCTCATCTCTTGTTATTGGGACACTAACGAGATATGAAGTCTCTAGGTATTGCTGAGAGGTTGGAGAAGCCCTCAACTTCTGTAAAAATATTCTTGTCGGAGCCTTGCTTACCAGGCAACACAGTACGGTTCCATTTGAATTTAGATGGCATTTATGCCTGTGTGGCAAAGGTGTTTTATCCTGACTAAACTGCATTTGATCTGATCAAGTTCTGGTGGAAGTTAACAGTAATTTGCCTCTTCCCTAGCCAAATTTTCCGAAGACCAGCCATGTCTGTGAAATGATACTTGCACCTATACTTTCCTGTGTTCCTCAGAGACACAAAGTTCTATCCTAAGCCTCAGGTGCTGTGAGAAGCCCATTTAATTTTGATTCTCAGCTACTTTTCTCTCTCTATCAGACAGCAAGTAATAGTCAAAAAATGCCTTATTTCAGAGGAAGACTAAACCCATATGTAGAAACTTCTGTGCTGTGCTAGATTTTCTCCTTATTTCTGAGCCCTTCATCAGAACCCTCTTGCAGAGGGTTATATGAAGTGCAGCAGTATAACAATAGCTTTGCACTTCGATGAACAATCATCTCCTTCTAATGTGTGTCTTAAGACTTATTCCCTGAGTATTATCCTTTCTTTCTCCATCTACTCAGATTTTAAGAAAACCCAGCCATCATCGGGACATAATTGAGTAAGAGATCAGATGAGTAAGTATCAACAGGAAGAACCTGTCCTCTCTGATCCCAAGACTTCTCTGTTAATCTGAATCCAACAGATCAAAGAAAATTGCTGCATGCATTTCAGGCATTCAACCCTACAAAGACAACTACTGTCTGTTCAGCCACAAAGTGCAAAGCTGGTGGTAGAAGAGGAGATAGGATAGTGGTATCTGTGACAAAAAGACAGCTGAGAAAAAAAGAACCCCAAGCTGTCAGATGCCCGATGCAATGCCAGACAAACCAAAATGCTCAACTTCATACAGGCTGGTACCTCAGGTGCTCTGAGATCAGGGGAATGGCAGGTAGAAGATTCTCCAAAATCTTCAATGCCAGTTACTTGTCATTACGAATATAATTTTGTAGATGAATTGAAATTACAGATTCAGATATCCAAATAAAATATAGAAATAACCCTCTACAACCAGATGTAAAGCAATGTGGTTTTATCTTCTTCCTGAGGATAAAATTTTCCAGAATAAGTTTGCCCTTGTAACACAAGCTAATAACACAGGCTAACAGCAGGAGATAAGTTTAAGCTCTCACAGCAAGGTATAGAAAGCAAAAAGGAATCAACATAGAGCTCTACAGGTGGCTGCAGAGTCCCCATGGATTCTTACTGCTCAACTTCCTATTTCACTCCCACTTTATAGCAATGTAGTAAGAGCTATCGTCACCCGAATCATTCTGATACCCTGTTTTCTGAAAGTACCATCTGCCTCTCCCTCTGCTCCAAACGCGTTCAGGCCATCCCCTCTAGCAGCTTGCTGCCACCTGAGGAAGGTTTAGCTTATACTCACCCATGTAATTGGAACAGTGTTCATTTTACACTGCTAAAGAAGACTGTACATGATTGTTTATGTAACCACAACCAGCCCAATCACCTGGAAAAGGCCATGACTTGGCACTGTTTGTCCAGCTTGTTTTTGTTGTTGTCAAAAACCTGTAACACATATTTCCAGCTTGAACCATATAACAAATATCTATGTAAGAATTTGAAAATGCACACGCTTTTCAAGTCACTGTTTCTTAAATGTGGGACAGGATCAATCCCCTATTGTCACCTCTCTTTCATCTTTACAGGGTGCGACTACATAGTGCACAAAAAGACTTTATTATATTCACAGACAATGCAGCTGTGTAATAATGTTAGCTTTGTCCTTCAGTGCAAAATCATTTTTTGCTGACATGTGTGTCTTAGGACCCATAACACTGAGACATCTGAAAATAGTGATTCATTTTAAAAATTTCATTTGAACATCTGCACTAAACAGAATTTATAAAGAAAGAGACATTATTCTGATCATATGACTTCGCTGCTTTATGCAACCTACACTGCTTTGTGTTTCCTACAGCTCAGAGTCACCCACAAGGGATTATACTAAAGGCTAGTTCTTTTCATGTTGCCAGACAATTTCCAATTACAATAAAAACCTAAATTTCAAGGTAAAATTCCATTCTTAAGATTAGATCCATGTTGAAATGCCTAAAAAAATCCAGTCATTAAATATATGAGAAGGAATTGTTAAAAAAAAACAAGGTCAAACCAGAAATCCCAAGAGTATGGACATGTGCCAGGCTGGGGGTATTCAAAAGACAATGAGCTATGGAGCATTTTTTAAAGCAAAATGCTTTCATGTAATCCTTGAGAACTATATACCTGTGTATGTGTATGCCCGTACAGACACACACACTGCTCTTAGGGCAACTCGCCCTCATCTGCTCTGATGCAACTCTTTCTGATACCATAATTGAGGTCATGTAATAGAAGGAAGTCACACTAGCAAAAATAGATGACTCAGGTTCAGATGATTTTGGAAAGCATGGGGGAAATAGAAAGGTGAATTACAGCGTAAAGACAGAAATCAGTTTTTAGGTGAAAAATCAGATGATGGGTTTACATGATGCATGAGTAGTACCCAGTCACTCCGGAACTTTTGAAAGGGGCTGCATTAAAGGCTGAAGGAGAAGATATTTGCAGAGATAGCCACTGATACTAAATGCAGAGAGGAGAAATAAGATCAGGAAATGCAAAAACAATATAAGAGACAAGACTTAAAAAATATATATACCAAGCCGATGACAAAATTAGCTTGGCTATATTACAGTTAGGCTTTAGCATAAAATGTGCAATATAAGATAAAACCAAAAATTTTAAGACATTTTTCTAGTCTACTACAAATTAACAAAGTCATAGATATGGATTTCATCTAAAATAACTGGTATTAGATAGATGAATAATGAAACCCCTTGTTCTAATAACATACAATATCTTACCATAAATGTCGCTAACAGTGTAGTTTATCATGGAAAGCGAGACTCAAGGAAAGCTGAATGGAACAACTAGGTTGTCTATAAGGTAACTGTGACTAAACAAATAGCTGGCAGCATTTCATTCTGATTAGACAAGGTCTGCATAAATTAAAGGATTACAATTATGTCAGGAACTACATATAAATGAAGCTGATTGTAATACACCAGGAAGTACACTGTTACTATTTACTATTAATCCACATATATAAAAACTTTGCTTACTCTTGTTTTGCTCCCAGTATGCAGTGTATATTAACCTGTCTAATTTCACATAGTTACCAATTGTGACTATTACAATCCATATAATTTATCAGATTTAAAAAAAAATAAAGAAATCCAAGCAACACCTTTCCATATGGCCAATTAGTAAAGTCATAAAATGCAGGAAATATATGATGCTGTATTGAACATCTGTGCTGGTTATCCTATGGGAATTTTTAATAAAGGACCAAACAGCATATTGATGTTAATTCTATGTTACCGGGACTTTAAATAAAAAACTAAAATAAATAGCATCCATTAAACTGATCATACTGTTGTAACTCAAATTGTGTTTATTATGCTAATGGAACATGAAATTAAGAAAAAGACCTTTATGCCAGTGGAATTAATTAATGAGCTTTATGAAGGCATTGGGATGTAATTTATTTCTAGATAAGTAAGTCTAATTTGCAGTTCCATGGGTCTCTGCAATGCTGATTGTAATAGTTATTCCTGCAGATGTGCTGCTCACAGCATGTCTTTCCATTAGAACTGAACACCTCATTATATAAACTGTACCTAATTAAACATAATACAGTGGTGACTTGTTAAACTGGCCTTTTTAAGTCAGCAGCTGCCTAAGCTAATAATACCATATACAAGATTTATATCATCTACCATATAATACTGATATTAAAATATACTGCCCAAGGGATTGACAACTAATTTACCAGTATGTAACAGGTACACTTCAGATTCTGCAATGGAGATTAAAGACTACTAGTCTATAAAAATCAAATGCATTAAAGTCTATTTGGAGTTCTAAATAACTATAAAAGTTTCTTAATAACTTTCTTCTTCTAACAGTTTATTTTAAAAAAACATAATCAGAGAATAACACTTTTCCTATGTTCTTTCTCCATTTTTCTTATGTGGTCTGAATTATTACAATGTTCAAACACAATTAGGTATGTGCATACTGCCTTTGTTTCAGGCAAAACAAAATGAGAAACTGCAAGACAGATACAGCTATTTCTTGAATTTTGCGTGTTTGATTCTGTGACTATTCTCTTTGATTCTGTTACTATTCTGTGTATGTCCTTTCTACCAAATTGTAGATACATCTCATATTCAAAATATGACAGTCAGACTCCATGAAGTATATTTTGGTCAGAAAACAAGAAAGTCAGAAAACACACTGAGAACAGATTGAGTCTCTCATGAGGTAACATACATTTGAAAACTACAAAATAATATTTTGGATAAACCATGTCTAACCATGAAAACTTTCCATTCTGTATACTTCCTGTGATTTAAGACGTTTTTTCTGTTTCTTTCTTCTTCAGAAGCTGAATCCACTGTCACCTTATGTTCTAATGTAGAGTAGCATTGCTTTTGTTCTTCCCATTTTGCCACTCACTGGAGGAAGTGGATAAATTTTGCTCACAGATGTATCAGTGGAACTACACAGCTACACCTTTTCCTCACAGAAGCCTGTGATTCTCCTTTCCTTTTTTCTCAAGTACGCAAAACTGGCTCATTTTCCACTCTTGCTCTATGCTGTAACTGAACCAACTGAAGACCTGTGAGCAGTCCTGCATATTGCTGCCATCTCTGTCTCTGAATGAAGAAAATGAGGCTCAAATTCTAACCACCTTTTCACATATGCCAGTTCATGCCACTTTATACAAAAACATGTATAAATTTAGTCACAGCCTTGAGTCCATTGATGTCCAGTATCAAGAATCAAGTACACATTTGAGAAATGTCAACATGTTTTTTCAGTATGAATTTAAAAGATTCTGACAACATTCGCTCTCTTGAACAACCTTTTCTTGCACAGAAAAGCTAGAAAACACACAAAAAAGTAAATATCATAATACTACTTGAAGCCCATCACTTTATTTGGATTCTCTTCAAGTTTTGGAGGAAAATATTAAGAATTAGATCAGATTTGCTCTGAGTCACTTTCTCTGTCTTACTGAGCACATAACAAAAGGCAGTGTTCTTAAATAAAACAGTGGTTTATCTTTGTTTTCAGTAAGCTGCAACAATCAAACCACAATCCTCTTTTAAAGACTGCTGCTCTGATAGCAAACTCTGTCACTCTCATACACCTCAATATCTGCAGTGTCATACTTTACTTTTAAGGTTTCATGGTAAAGACAGTTTGACAGTCATTCCCCTCTTCTCGCCACAATACCTATATCATTCTGGACGGTAGTGTGAAACACATGGATCACTCCAAATTAAGGTAAAATTACAGCTTATTCTGAAGTTAGAGATTCAGAGAAGAAAGATCTGTCCTGTCCTAAAGGACGTGCATCAAGTAACAAAACTATGTGCAATTTAACTTTATTGGCAGAACATGAAGAACAGGCTCCCAGACTGAAACGGCTTGTGCACAACCAGCTTATGCTACTAACAGAAAGAGGATTCTTGGGGTAGAGCTGACAGCTCGCTCAGAAGAAACTCAACATTTCAGGATAGAGAATAAAACAAGGAACTTACAGTTAGAAGCAAAGCCTGTATGAGAAATAATGTCATTGTTTCCCATAATCACTCTGTTTAAATTCTGTCTTTACCAAGGCTGCATTTTAATTTCCTGGAAGTTACCATTTGCTTCATGCTTTCAAGAGAGTCTTCCGATTACTTAATCCTTGTACTTAATTCTTGCTTGGGATCTTTATTGCAAAATCTTTTATTATAAATAATCACTGTACTAAAACAACTTTCTTTATTTTAATGGATACTGTTTCAATTCAAAACCAGAGCTCTAATTTTTTTCCTAAAAGTCCCATTTAAATTGCTTCACTATCTCTCAGTAATCAAATATGAAATGTAACAGAACAGCAACACAATTTGCTGTGAGGGTAAAATTTAGCAGAATCAATCAACAATAAGAAGAAAATAGGAGCTCGTGAGCACCATGGGTCCATTATAATTATTATTTTTAATTAAAGTATTCCAGATACACATTAATTTCCTTTGCTCACTACTTTTATTGTTTGACTTGCCTTCAAATGGGAACTGTGAGCACTTTTAAAAATGGGTTGAAAGACTCTCTTGTTTCACAACAGATTGAGCAGTTACTTCTCCATTTGCTGCCAAAATGCATTTTAGTAACGTATCACAGCTAAACTCCTCCATGACTCACCACAGATGTCCTCTGTCTCTTAAAGCAACCTAAAACTAGGAAAATATTTTCTCCATATCCCATCAATGAAAGTACAGAAATCTCACCAAAGGTTTAAAGACATTTAACTGGATCTTGAATTTGAAAAGCATTTTCTAAAGTGTTGTTATTTTTAAATTAAGAACCTTTTTTAATGTCTCCAAAAAGAAAAGAAAAATCCTGTCATTGTCCTCCCGAACTATATAACATATTTAAAAATATTAAAGACAAAAAAAAGTATGATATAACAAAATACAAACCCCTTTAATGAGATCAATAGCAGATTTATGCATTTAATTAAAATTTCAAATATTTTATAGAAGAATTTTACAGTTTCTTACCCTGCCTGGTTCTGGTGAAAAAAATAATTCTAAATACAACAGAAAGCGTGGATTCACAAGCCTACTGATGTGACTGAGTTTTCAATTTACAGTTCGAGGAAATCAATGAAATTGAGAGAAATATCCTGATAATGTGATGCTTGTGTGAGCTGAGCTTCTAAAACCTGAAAAAGTGACTCTCAGCTGGTCTGATCTCACAGGTACCTAGGAAGACTGGCTTGAGAGTTATACTGCCTATTTAACTTCTGACTTTTACAGCTAAGCAGTTATTCTGGAAGCACAAAAAAGATCTCAGACTGTCACTTATAGCTGGTTTTCAACCTCCTTGGGAGACGCAGAAGGGCAAACAATTGGGATCAACCAAAGTCTCTCAGAAACATTCCTCCCTAGAGGGAAGTAAAAATATGCAATAATACGGTCAGCAGGGAAAAAATTATTCCATAATAAAGACCCCACAAAAAGACAGTTATTTTAGCCAATTACTGCTACCATAAACTCAAAAGAAGCTGTTGGATGAAAGAAAATTTAATGGAATTACTCATAGTTTTCCTCTCAAACCAAATCCAGAAGCTTATTGTCCGCTGCATTGCCAAAGACTTGATTCACAGATACTCTAAAACTTTACTCTTCTTTCTGAAACTCTTCAAAACATAAGAAAAGACTTTAAAAAAATTTTTAACATACCATCGACTGGAAAATCAGTATTACATGGTGAATTGGGACAATTGAAGGAGACATAAACAGCACCTTCTTCCAAATAACACTACAACAAAGCAAAACCTCCTAATCCACACTCAAGACAACTGAAAAACAGGAGAAAAGTGACAATCACTAATGCCCTGCACTACCACGTCTCCAACAGGACAATCATTTCTGGAAACTCTGAAAAATATTGAAGCTTTTTTGTAATTACTTGGAAGACAAAGAGAATGTAAATGCATGTTACTTAGAATTCTTTTTGCTGCCAGAACTCAGATATCGTAACAGAGAGTGGTCACGCACACTCTTTGACAGAACAGAACTGTCAGGTTCAGAACAGGTTTGTTAATTGCCGACAAAGTTACAGCACTAATATCTTTTCAATTATAACAATATTTTCATGATTTGAGAGGTCAGTCTCCGTTCCCCATGTGCATACCATAAAGAACACTAATGAAATGCTGTGAGTAGAATTCAGACAGTTGTTTCTGCTCCCATCAAGGACAGAAATCTCCACTGACTTCAGTGTAAACAGAATCAGGCCCTTCATGTGCATATTAAATAAAGCAGACACTTCTGTCTCAATCTTCTCGGAATACATGCTTTTGATGCCACAAAGGAGATAAGACGATCTGATAAAAGTAATAGATGAAAGTATATTATTATCTATACTATCTCCATTATAAGATATAAAATACTCTGTAGTGTCTATGCGTATTACCATAAGCTACAGTGAAAGCTGACCTGTTTTCCAGAGGACAGATTTTTAAGTATGATGCTGAAGCAATTTTTGATGACATACTTTTCTACAACATTTCTCATGCCACTGAAGATTAGATATGTCTGCAAAACACAATATAAATACAGCACCAGAATTTTATCTTATCCCTTGGCCACTAGCTATGAAATAAACGTTTCAATATCGGTTTCTATATAAATATGAATCAGTAGGACTTCCTTGGAATTTTTTTAAAAGACAGACGTTATTATTGTCATGTCACTAACAGCAATAATTACTATTTTTTAATTGCATGTTCTCTTTCCCCCCTCTTGGGAGCCTCCAACACAGAATCCCTCTACAATATACTTTAAAAGTACTGGCATTCTGAGTTAGATTTCTCCAGCTTTGAAAGCAGATTCTCTTAGCACCAGGGTGAAAAACAATAAAAAATGCACAGCTGGAAGCACAGCTATCCCAGTGATGGAATACCCCCGTTTGGTAGGTCACAAATCTGCAGGGAGAGACAAAAAGGTGGGGTTTGCACACCAGCTGGCCTTTGTGGAGAAGAGACGTGAGCTATTCTCATTCAGATGGTGCCTCAGGAGACACACAGGCTAAGCCAGTACAATCAGGTGACATTGTTTTCAAGACCCAGAACACCAGTGAATGACAATTTAATACATTAGGAGGTGCACTGGAGTAGTACTACAAGACCTTAGCTAGGCATGTGTGATGTGCTCTGGAGACTTTAAACTCCATAAGGAAGGACTTATACAAGGTGGGAAAGAAGGGAATGTTATTGACTCTACAAACAGGGAATCAAGTCAGAAAGGATTTTGGCAGAAAGCTACTGGATGATTAGCATGTGAAGGAATCCCGGGCACAGTGGATCCCAAAATAACACTCCTGCTTGCCAAACACCTCCTAGTCTCCGGACTGCATCAATTACTGAAATACATACCCCATAATACTCAACAGTGCTCAAAATTATTTTTTCTGAAACTGAGGCCATCACAAATTCAACACAAAACCTATGGGGAACACGTCGTGGAAAAAGGTAAGGGGAAAAAACGCGCAAAGATGCTTTTGATTCCTCCTCTCTGCATAATGAGCCAGATTCTCAGCTAATGCATAGCCTCATTTTTCCATTCATACCTACTGAGCTCTGACATTCTGTACAACCGGTATGTTTAACAGCAGGGTAAGAATAAACCTGTAGCCCCAGCCTTAGTACTTTCCAGACCCACACAAGCACATAATATGGTGAAAGGTCACAAAGCTGCCCGCATTTTTACCCTTTGCCCAACAATACCACAATTTCAGCTACCCATGAGCCGAAAATTTGCCCCAGCCACCAAGTTGTCAAGCTTAATGATTAAGTCTTCATACAAAAGAAAAAAAGCTCAGTTAAATGTAGAAGCACACACACAAATTCTGACCTCCGGTGAGAAAAAAGAATGCATATTTGTGCCACTTTTAGCTTTTATTGGTTTCCCACCAAATCTCTTAATACTTCTTCTGACTTATTCCAAATTTTCAACTTTTGAATAACTACATTTGCAGCTCTGCTAATTTTGCTGCTCTGGGAACACAGCAAAATCTGGCTGCCACAACTGTGGCTCTTTTGTGTTCAAAACTGCATCACTTATGTATTTAAAAATACATATGATATTTATAAAGCCTACTCAAAACATTACTAAATTGTCCCATTTTCATGTTTTCATGACAATTTATATGTTTTCCATATGGGCAAGCGCTGACAATATGATACAAGCTTAACGGAACAAACTGCGGTTTTTCTTTATTGTCTTGGCATCAAAAATCTGCACTTGCATAAAAATAACTCCCTCCACTGTTTTAAAGGGATGACTTTTCAATTACGCGATTTTAAGGGCAGCTCTCTCTCTCATTTTACTTAAAAATGTATCAGAAATTTTCACTGCTTACCTTACTATTGTATCACCACTGTATTTGGGAACACTACAAATCTATGGTAAAAAGCAGCTGACATCCACAGACTGCAGAATTATTCAGATGAGTCTTCTATAACTTAGTGTGAGCTCCACAAAAGATTCAGGTTTGGGAGGGGAGGGAAAGATGCCTCACTCTTTTTATCCACAGGCAGACAGATACTTCCACATCACTCCTCTACTTCTGTTTTCTCCCTCCAACTTTCCAAAAGCAGGAAGAGCTAATGCCTGCAAGCGTTAGGAGAAGCCTGTGTGCTAGAAGTCCAAGGCTGAAAAAGCTGACAGTAAATTATTTTCTTAAAAGTTCTCAAAGACTCCAATATGGCACTGAAAAGAACTATTATTCCTATACTCCAACAGCATATGTACTTCAGCAATCTCCATCCAGTCTCTGCTGCCTCCCTCTCCCTACCTCACCACAAAGCTGTCCTTGCCTTCCACTTTTCTTCTCTTCCAATTACGGCAGTCCTAATGCAGAGAAAGCCTTCCCTGACCTGAACCTCCTCAAGTAGGCAGTCAGATGAGCCAACCTTCTCTTCATTTAATCCAGCTCCTACGCACACTTCACAACATGACAGACATGTCAAATGAGCCATCCACCATGCCAACCAACAGCAGTTTCTAGGGCATAAGAGACACAGCTGATGGAGGAGATTGTTGGAGGAAGTCAAGAAGACAGGAAACCATAGGTAATATCACAGGTGCCCGGCTGAAAACTGACAGCTTAATGGGTATGATACTGCTGGTTATTTTATGTATCTTAAGTCTAGGCCTTGAATCATTACTACTTACTACTAAGAAGCTAAAGTGGAAAATAGACTTTGCCAGAGTTAATAACAAAGGCTACTGCTATAGAAGTTGTGGGTAACAGGCACTACCTCAGTCATGGTCTAAAACACTTTCTAAGAACTGAATGTTGATGAAAGTTGCTATGCTGATGGAACAAAACCAAGTTAATTCACCCACAGATAAAGCAGCTGGTATCATACACAAACCTTCTCCTAGGCAGCCTTTCTCTGGGATAGGCATTGTGCAATCTGTTTAAGAAGCAGGCTTAAAAGATAGCTGACTCAGACAGATTCTCTGAACGAGTTTCCTATTAACTAACTAGAGATACTCAGCCACCAACTGGTGCTTCTTCCTTCAAGGAGAACGCAGCACTTCCACCAACTGTTCTCTTTTGAGGTGACTCACCTTGGTGACACTACTGTCCCGAGATATGCATATACCTCCATTTGTAACTCTCATGCCTGACGGGAGAAAATCTGCTGCGCTAGAACACTGGAACAGTTCATAGATTGTCACTTCCTTTTTTTAGAAGACTTATTTTTTATCAGTTGTGTGAGAAATGCACTTCAGGACAGTTTTACTGCCTTCTGTACACATCCTCCCATGCTCACAGCAAACCAACATTTTGTACTGGTTTAGGCTGAAGTAGTTATTTTTCTTCATGGTAGCTCGTATGGGGCTGTATTTTGGATTTGTGCTGAAAAAAGCGTTAATAATTCAGGGATGGTTTAGTTATTGCTGATCAGGGCTTACACAGCATTGAGGCCTTTTCAGCTTCTCACCCC
Organism: Melanocharis versteri; assembly: GCA_013397845.1. Taxonomy (NCBI): domain Eukaryota; kingdom Metazoa; phylum Chordata; class Aves; order Passeriformes; family Melanocharitidae; genus Melanocharis; species Melanocharis versteri. The sequence continues at coordinate 605,170 of VZTG01002709.1, read as the reverse complement.
ACCTACCAGTGAGTAGACTAGAAGTGCACAAGAAGCTGGGATGGGACACAGCCAGGACAGTTGACCCCAACTGATCACAGGGATATTCCACACCATACGGCATCATGATCAGCATGGAAAACTGGGGGTAGAAAAAGGAAGGGGGACATGTTTGGAGTTACGGTTTTTTTGTCTTCTCAAGTAACCATTTTGCCTGATGGAGACTTCCTTCCCTGAAGATGGCTGAATACCTGCCTGCCCATGAGAACTGGTGAACAAATTCCTTGTTTTGCTTTGCTTGTATGCACAGCTTTTGCTTTACTTATTAAACTGCCTTTATCTCAACCCACTAGTTTTCTGACAATTACTTTTCTGATTTTCTTCCCTGTCCTGATGGTGGGGGAGTGGGCAAGTAGATGTGTGGGTGTGGGGCTTAGTTCTCAAGTGGGTTAAACCATGACAAACCCACATGAACAGGAGTGCAGCTTCAGCAGAAGTCTCCATTGCTGACATTTTCCAACTCATTCCATCCTGTTTATTCTGACTCATGTTTTCTTCACCCATTGTCTTAGTTTTCCTTATTTGTCTTAGTTTTCCTTATTTCATTACATTTCTTTTAAAGAGCTTGTGGCTGCAAAGTAAGAAAGTTCAAGCAATAATTTATTTTTCTTTAGCAGATATTTTAAGGGTAGATCTCTCAACAGCATTCATAAGATGAGCATTAACAGCAAACAAAACAAGCTTCTGAGGAAAAGAATCTAATAATGACTTCTCTTGGTTTACTTCTGGATTGTTTTCATATTAGGCACAGTATACATATATAGTTAATTAGGACAAATTCTCTGCTTGCTTATGATCTCATCCCTTGCAAAACTACCAAGCCAGTAGTGTTGAATAGGCTATAAATCACTCTGATGTTCACGCACAGTGTTGAATTTCTCTCACCAATTAAACAGGGGTTTGGAAAAGCTCTGGATCCAAAAGTTCACATGATGAAAATTTTGGCACAGAGGTGAATATTCTCTATTAAGATGCACTACACAGAGTAGTGAGCAATATTCTGCAGTGGTTCATTTTCCATCTAAGCAGAGTCTTGATTAAATACCTGTCTGTTCCTCTTACATGTCAATAACTTGTACTTCAGGCAACCAAATTGCTCAGTTACAGAGAGAAAGTTCGCAGACAGGAAACTGAGTTTATTCTGTGCAATATAATAGAACTACTAAACTTAGGTAAACTTCCAGGAAGCTGTACAATGGAATGCAATAACCTCCTATAGCCTTAAGACTTAACAAAAATGCTTATTTCAAACAGCAGGTTGTCATCACTCAATGGCTGATTTTTGCTCTTTCGTGTAGCATCAAAACCTACCAAGTTTGATTTGGAGTTTTCACTTTTGTTCTTCATGATTAAAGCGACTCATTAAAGTGACTTAATAGTCATAGTTAATAATCAAAAAATAAATTTTAAAATTGTATTGCAGTAGGATGAAATGGTACACAGGAAAGACCACTGACACTCTCCTAAAGAATTTTGCTCCTGGATAGATAAACTTTCCTAAGGAATTTTGTTCCTGGATAGATAAACAGGATTTTTTCTTTATAATGAAATTAAAAAGTAGAAGAAATCTGTTCTGGGAAAATGAAAATAGATATTTCTGCTGTTTATCCAGGCTGAATTAATATTGCTAATACTCTCAGGGTAACCAGACCTATTCCAGTGAACGCAATTCCTCGATTTTCAACAAACCATTTGAAAATTAGTTTTTCCACTTTATTAATCATATATTTAGTCTATTTCACTTACATCACATGTTTCAAAAGTTATTTTTCTTCTGGCACATCTCTGCATTTCACCCTTAAAACTTGCCTTGAAGATAAAACATCCATGCCAAAAGGTACGGTGCCATTTGTACATTTTATAAAATAGAACCACAACACACACATTAAAAAAACACTGAAAATACCCATATTTTCAGGAATTATTATTTTTATAGGTTGTGGTCACATTGTTTTAGTACCAACCAGAAGTTCTAAAGTGTTTTCAAGTGGACTGAAGGACCTGACCAGTCCTGGTAATGGAAAATAAGCCAGAAGACAATGTCAGGTTTTAAAAAATTCCCTACAGAAAGATTCCGAGTCAAAGTCATGTTTACTGCATGATTTGGAATTTAAAGCATTCCCCTCTGACTCTACTTTCTTTCAACAGATGTATTTGAGGTATACAAACACTGAAAGTCTAGACTCCTTTTTACATAAATTTGATTTTTCTACCTTAATTATTGTTGATATTGTACATCATTTAGATGTGATTATGTTATATTTAAGTATTCCTAAATGAACTCACATTAATCTAGTTACCTAAATTAGAGTTGAAAAATTATTTTAATGTGACATCCTGTTAATTTGTTCCTTTGGTACTTTAGCTTTGCATCCCCAGGGCAATACAACTACGTCCCATCTAATGCAAGAATTTCAAAGCTCCAATACAGTACACAAACTAAGGATCACAGGAATTGCAAACATGATCAGATTCACAGGCTATTTAGCCTCACATCCTATCTCCTGCAGGGAAGATGCTCCAGGGAAAGGTATAAGAAACCCACCAGTAAGCAATAACAAAATGTAACTTGCAATGTGGTCACCCAACACAAACAATGGAAACAGTGATTTTAAGCACACCTACCATAAGAACAGAGATTTAAAAATAACAATAAGTAATCACTTTAAAGAACACAGAGATGTTTCCATTATGTAAATTTCCATTCCAGTGACACTTGATACAACTCTAATATTCCAGCATGGGCTACAACTAAAATTATTTCTCAGGACACAGCTATGGGCAAGAGAGAAAAATGTGCATTTATTCTATGTAGTGCTGTCTAAGAAGTGTTTCCAAGTGGCCCACAAATTTTTATTCGGGGAAATGCTTCTGCTAATGCTTGCTGAAATCAGTAGTAAAACTAATTATACTGCCTTTGGTTTAGAAGGGCAGAATGGAAAGCAAAATTCAGCCACTGTGAACCTTAGGACACAGCTAGACAGCATGTGAACCATATAGAGGCTAATGATCTTAATCAACAATAGAATTACAGCAATCCAAAGGTCTGTGTACAGAAAGAGCCCTGAAAATATCACAGCTGCAGAAGCCCCACTTCTCTTACTCCATCTTGAAAATAGTATTTCACTGGGGCTGAAAGGCCTGATTTTTGTTCCCATCTCTACTCAAGACTTCAATCCACACGAAAACTGACAAGAGAGATCCTGGTTCCCCTTTGGCAAAAACTTTCTTAACAGCCCTTTTCCACATCTTCCAAGAGAAGGCCCTGCATAAAGGAAGCTGCTTATTGAAGAAGGTCTGAAATGAGCTTCCACAAAAAGCACAGATTTTTTGCAATAAAACTTGCATCAAATTTTACAGGAAAGGGGAATGTCTCCTTGAAGCACATGAAATCAAGCCTTCTAGCAGTGATAAGGCTAACTCCACATAATGGAACTTTGTTTTTAATATTTTTTCTTGACTTAGTAAAAGATTTTCGACTTTGCAATTTTTCAGGAAACTGTATTTGGAATGCCACATGGCAGACCAGAAACTCCCAATCTTTTTAGTTCTACACCTTTTTTGTATAGTTTACAATACAGTCTAATTATTTAATCACTTATTTGTCAATATAGTACTTTTCTTCCCACAACGTCAGAGACAGATATAGTATTATATAACATTTTTCACTGCCATAATGGTCCAGTATGTCTTTACCCACAAACTTTTCTGTGATTAAATCCTCATCTTTCCTCAGTAAATATTTTTTTTATTTTAGTCAGCAGCCATATACTATAGACTTTTTTCAAGCAGCAGCAATGCTGCCTTAAGTTCAATTTTGAGATGGGATTTTGCTTTGAAGCTAACTTACCTGCATGTAGGCATCCTACAAATGCAAGTCACATCTCACAATGTTCTTAAGCTGGTTGATAAATCTGACAAATAGTCAAACTATGCAACAACAGTGGCTAGCCCATGACCAAAAAAAACAGTGAATAAACAGCTGAAAAAAAAATTCTAGAAGGTTTTCTCAAATCTTGGAAAATTAAAAACACATCCAGAATACAGTTTTGTTCTGTCCTTGACAGTTAATTAAATACAGCTACCCAGATCATCTGCCAGGCTTGAAATTTGGATAATCATACCTGCAATGTAGAATAAACCTGCAAAGTAGCTGTGACTTACAGAAATATTCATTAGAAAGTACTCAGATGTTGGTGGATCAGCAAATCCATGCTTCGCCTCTGACCACGAGAACAGAAGAGACCTGCGGTTAGAGACTGCAGTAGTCATGAATGCAGTTTTGGCTCATGCACATTGAAAAGCTGAGAAAGATAATAGATTTGCCAGATTTTCTGGCATATACAAAGTGTTCAACAGCACAAAAGGCAGCATTATCTGAAGTGATACAATAATTGTACATCAGAAATAGTAGCTGACAATGTAGTTAAGAGTTGTTTCTTAGAGGGATTTTATAAGTGTGACATTTCTTACCTTTTGAATACTTAACCTTACTCTTGCCCCATGCATTTACCATCAGGGTTGTTGAAGGAGTGTGCAGAAAAAGAAATTAAGTAAAAAAGAGCAGCACTGAAAACAATACTGTCTAGTAAGAAATTATTAGAGAAAGCTGTAAAATCTTGATCATAATGTATTACTTTGAAATCTCCAGAAAATAAACTTAAAATATAAAATAACTATAGTCGTGTCATAAGCGGGGCATTATTTTCACTGTAGGTGTGTAAACACTAACAAACCAGAGCTCTTCCATATCGGTAAAGGATAATTTAAGGAAGGTGATCTTTCTCTCCCCTTTCATCTTTCTTGTGGAAACATATTATTTCCTTTTACAGTATCTTCCCTCACCCTTCTCTGAGAAGGTGGGAGCTTGAACTTCCAGCCAGGCTAGATAATCTGCTAGTAACTATACTCCCTAGCATAGCCAAAATTGACACAAATGTCTCTTGTAAAAACATTCACTTTTCTGTTTTAAAAGGCATGTTAATATATGCACAGTATTTCTGTAGATCATACGCAGAATATACTCACTAGTTAAAATTGTTTTTATGGCTCTTTTCCTCTCCAAGAAACATACTGCTTTGGCAGGATTTTGCTTATAGAGTCATCCCATTTCTGCCTGATAGATTCAAAAATGCCAAATCTCCTGGGAAAATGTACCAGGCAAAAGAAAGGACATGCTCACCAAGATCAGATTCAGTTGTGAAAGGGGGAAAGTCAGTTTAAGTTTTTTTTAAAAAAGCTATTTTGACATATGGTCTTCCTTTGTACATAAGACAAGTAACTTTGAGAAACTGTTTCACTGTACCACATATAGGGCCCTGTAGGGCTTTTTCAGATGAAAGGAAAAGATGGCAGTGTGATCTGCACAGGTGTCCACAGGAGTCTAATCAGAGAACACTGGGACTGCAGAAGGCAGGCACCAAACTACAGAACCATTACTGCAAATGATGACAAATAGATGGAAACAGCTTGGTTTAATGGTCAGACCTTAAAATGAACTTGTAAGATCTATATGCAATAAAAGCCTTTAATGCTTTTGCTCTGAAGAAATTGATAAGAGGATCAGTGATATACAAGGGAATATGGAGTACCACAGTGCTATTATAGTACAGGTATTTTTACCAGGAACACTATCTTAATGACTTCTTTGTAGATGTTTTATAATGTAATCAATTGTTGGAACACGCGTGTGTGTGACGCCTACAGTGTCAACCCTAAACCCAGGTTCAATTGGACACGTAGGCTGCAAGGACTGATGGAGCTTTGACATCTCTCACCTCTACAAGGCTTTCTGTGACCCTGAGCACCTTCATGTTTGTATAAATCTGTTCTGTGTCTACTGGAACAGAGAGACTGATTTCTACATGGAACAACACAGCTATGTAAGAACAGCAACTGCAATTTCTTGTAAAAACATTTATTTTATCTCTTTCTAAATAATTGCAGTTCTGAAGTATAGAATCATAGAATCATTAAGGATGGAAAAGACCTCTAAGATCATTGTGTCCAACTGTTAACCCAGAACCACCATGTTCACCACTAAACCATATCCCCAAAACATACATGTAGTTAAGACTAACAAACCTTTCTTTATCATTTCCAGAGAAACTTGGTTCCTATTTCCACATGGATATTTACTGAAAAACACATTCAGAGAACTGAAGCAAATCTTTGGAACATGGGTATCCTTAAAGCAGTAAAACTTAATCTCCCAGATCTGTAAAAATAAATGTGTTGCCTCAATAAATATTTTCAATTGTGTGACATGCAGGGTCTGTTAGCAGGCCCTTGACCCTTTACACCAAGAAAACATAACAGGAAACTCTAGGAAAACAGAAACATACCAGTGCTGGACGCACAGTGGGAGGTGCTCACAAGTCCAGTGCAGATTGTAAAAAGCGTCTAACGGAAATTGTTCAATTTATTACTTCTTATTTAAAAAGCAATATATACCTTTGCTTTATATTTCCCAGTGCCTGGGAACCACAGAATTTATGTGCAGGTAAAGCAGAAGACTGAATGTTCCTCAGCTGGTCGAACTTACCCACTCTCTTCACTGAAAACCAAAAGCACAGAATTTGATACCCCCTGAATTTGTAATTAATCTTAGTAAAAAATCCTTCTGTACCTGAGACATCACTGGATAGAATGTTTGCATAATAGTTATAAAATGCTAGTACTATGGGTGGATACTCCATTCATTTAAAACATAAATATAACCATATATGAGACAGAGCTTGGTTCAAAGATCCCCTATCTAATGATATAATGATATCTAATATAATGGGTTTTTTCCACTGAGGAGAGAGGTAAAAGAATCAAAGTTTCATAAATTACCAATGGCATGAGATGGCCAGCTCAAGACATAAGGATGATTGACCACCTTTGAAAACCTAGAGCAGGTACCCAAGCTCCTCTCCACTATCGAAAAAAATGGCTTGCTCTCTGAAATAGCAAAATATAGAGCTTATGGCAGTCATACCACAAGAATAACACAGAGGAAAATAACAAAGATACCAAGGTGTCTAAGCATGGTAGGACTGTAGCACAGAAGGAAAAGGGCACATCACTATTCAAAAGCATTGACTTGTTTTGCCTTTGTGTTTCAACGGAGACAGGCACAAGCTGTCTTGACTTGTTCTCATGAAAGAAGGTTGCTCTACCCACCATCAGCCCAGAATGCAAGAGCTGTCTTTGGGTATTCAGAGCACAAAAAAACTTGCTACCACTCCTCTGTACATAGCTTCTTGCAATGAAGTTAAAATGTGGGTTTTTATATAAGCCATGTTACAAGATAATTTCTCCTAAAAAATAAACTCATAAAAAATGCTCTTAAAAAAATGCCTGATCTATGTTTTCAGCCCACATAGATATTAAACCTAGTTTCCTAGACCCTGAAAAGCTAATTATGCATTCAATTAGAGTTTCTTAATAAAGATTAAAACTCTGAAGTCTATTACAGGCCCATATTTAATTCAACTGCCATTTTATCCATGCCATGAAAGTGTGAGTGGTAACAATGAATATAAATTATAATACATGCCATAGAGTGAATGCTATTTGTCCAAGTACGTTACTATAAAGAATTAAATTTTGCTATCGGTTCCATAATCTAGTTAAAATTGGTATTCTTTATTTGGTCTTTCAATGTAGTCCAATTTCCTACTTTGAAAAACAAATTCTAGGGAATAAAGAAAAGAGATTAATTTATCATTAAGACTCTGCTTAATTGAAGTCAATTCCGAACAAACTTGAATTCAATTTCTACTCATTAAATTGAATGTGCTCTGCGTTTCTCCCTGCATTGCTTTGAGCAAGCAGCTGAGAACAAGGGACTAACATCAAAATTATTAAATTGAGGAGATTTTATTTGGTCTTCACATGCCAGAGCTGCTTTGATGAGGAGCTGTTTTGGCACTGAAAGGAAACGAGAGCAGCTGGAGGAAAAATCAAATGAAACTAAGCCTCGGAAAATTGAAGAAAACGCAAGCTTAATAATATTTAATAATTAAATTTCCACAAACAATAGCGGCAAATGAAGTAATCTGCAAAGTCTGTGAACTCATTTGCATAATTGATGCCGGTCCCCTGTAAATGAATAATGAAGATAATAAAAGATGTTTCTAAAAATGGGCACAATAACAGCAAATTTCATCAAGCCGCGCGCTCTGATTAATCTGCTCTTGCAAATCAGCAGTGAGGGGGGACGCGTGATTACCCGCGCGGCGGCCGGCAGCAGGCGGCAGCGCGGCCCCGGCCCCGGCCCCGGCCCTGCACCTGGCCCCGGCCCCGGCCCTNGGAGCGGCCGGGAGCAGCCGGGAGCTCGGGGCTGCGCCGCCCGGGCCGAGAGCCGCCCGCGCCGCCTCGCGCCTGGGCCAGTGCGAAGCTCTGCCCTTCAGGCTGCCCTGGGCAAACCGCGGCGTCCTACTCAGCGGCCTTCCCGCAAGCCCAAGGCCTCTCCTAGAAAACGCAGTTTCCACTCGCCCAGGTGAGGGGACAAGGGCCCGATGTGTCACTGCCTGGTAGGGCCCTTCGAGACTGGACAAGATCTAGCTCGGGCCACTGAGCACCCGCAGTTTCAGCACAGCCGTTCAGTCCTACCAGCACTCCTTTATCTCCTTTATTCATAACAATAAGCCTTGACATGTCTGTAACCATCCAACCTTTACACTGATGGAGCCTCTCATGACACAACGCATTGCCCAACACTTCACACATCAGTCTCTGCTGTACACAGATGAAGAGTAAGTGCCACGAGTACGAACTGTTGGCCAGGTTGCTGTCTGGCTCAAGTGTGGTAGCCATAAAATACTACTTTCAAACATACTACTCAGTTTACCCTGATTTAGCTACTCCCACGAGGGTCCAACTCCACAGATTTCACTGGCATTAATTAGTGCTTTTCACAAGACTGGAAGTTTTCACAGATTGAAAAAAAAAAAAAAATTTTTTGAGAAAACAGTTATGCTGCTTCCTGAAGCTGATGCGTCGGCTGGCAGTGGACACTATGCATTGGAAATAGGAAAGTATTCCAAAAAGCAGTATCTTTTTAGAATACAGCCACTGCACTCTTTTAAAGCATTTAGAAATAATCATTTAGGAAGAAATTACTTCATTGGGATTACTCATAGGACTTTTTCTAGGATCAAGCCTCAAACTGCTAATCTGTAGATACAGTAAACTATTCCATTGCCTTAAACAAGTGATAAGTTAGACCCCTAAACAATGTCATTGAATAAAAACTTTTCACTGTATGTAATATTTAAGTGCTTTATAGCCAAAGTACAAGCTACTCTCAATTTTAATTGCACAAATTCTTTAACTCAAATTATGGATCAATCCACCTTAACAACTAGAATTTGTTCGAAGTAAAGGGCATGTATTTCATTACAGGATAGAAACTTCAATACTAGACACTCCAAGGAGAAGTCTTTTATATCAGTCTAGTGAAAAACAAAAAAAAAACCCATCATTTTCTCCTGTTTATGGTCATTTTTAGGCTGTAGTTCCATCTAGCTGAGTTGGTGAAAAAAACACCACCTCACTCCCGTAAACGTAAAGAAGACTGCCATTTGTCGCAAGTATATCCCCTTCATCTTTCCTTTTGCATTGATACTAAACAAGTGTTTAAATCTGGTTATTAAATTTATGTACAGCACTACGTACACATGAAATAAAGTTTGATATATCAGAATTAATACAAAGATCTCATGGGCAAATTGCCTTCAGTACATACAAAAGCAGTTAAGCCATTCAAACTAGATTGAGCAGTTTTTTCATAAGCTTGATGGATACCTGCAGACCTGCATGGCAAGAAAGAAAAAGGTTTGATTGTTTTATTAGGCATGTAGGGAATTGTTTCATTAGTGAAATAGGGAACAGATCCCACTATACAGAATACAAATCTGTATTTTGCAGCTAGGAAGATAGCTTTTAATTCTATCCTTTTTTTATTTTCTTCAAATACTTGAGGAATGATTCCGTTCCCAGCGTAAGTCAGGACAGTCTTAAAAGTGTTACAAATTCAGTGACTTTGCCACTGAACTGTTGCGTTCTCTCCTCTGGAGAGAAGCGGCAGGATCTTTGCAGTGGCTCGTGGGATGGTTGGCCGCCGCTTTAGTCTGCGGGAGGCAGTTCAGGGGCTCGGCCCCAGACGTCAGCCCCCAGGGCCCGAGCGTGTGCGCGCACTCTCTGGCTGCGGTGCTCTAGGGCGGCGCACGGATGTATCGTGCCAAGGTGGGGCTGCTCCGGCGGATCGGTTGGCCCGCATCCACCCTCTGATGGTAAAGGCGCAGGAGGAGGTAAAAGAGGCAGGAATGGCTCTTCACGCAGGTTTATTCTGGCGAGCGGAGGTCCCAGGAACACAGAAAAACGGGGGACGAAGAGCCCCGAGGTGGGCTCGACAACACAGTATATACCGATGAGCAGGGGCGGGGACGCAGTCCCTGTATGGCGGGAACAGGGGGGTTATGGGAACAAGAAGGTGGGGGGGGAGCGCACCCCAACACTGAACCTAAGGATCCTCCTTTTGGCTGTGTATCAATGAAGCACGAGATCCGCTGCACATAAGCACAAAACAGGCGAGAGCCAAAGGGAGAACTGAGGAACATAAACCAGTTTTATATGAACCAAGAGTCCTCTCACTGAACAGTACAACAACCATGGAACAGGACTCAGGATCCTGAGTCCAAGGGGTTTGTAAATGTAGGAGTCAAAGATGCCACTAAGGAAGCTGACATTAAAAAATATGTATGAATGTAACTTTGGATTAGATTTCTGATAGATGTGAGGTATTTGGGGTCAAAGCTAGCTATTATAATGAGTTGGGTTCTATGTGAGTTTAAAGCAGACCTTAAGGTCACTCACAACTTGAGCTACATTCAAACTGGTGTCAAAGCAGCAGATGGAAGAGTTCCGGTTGATCTTATTTCTGTTCTCAACTTGATGAAATTCTGAGTCAACAAAAGGATGTGATGACTGCCAAGATGTGAAATAATGAAAGGGCCACAATGACAAGAAAACAAAAATTGGTGTTGTCATTTGCATAATATGTATTGCTGTATTCCATGTGGAGATGAAGGAAAGAAGCGAACAAGAGTTGCACTCTGAAGATGTTACAGGTCAGGTTCAGTAGCAGAACTGATTATGCCATGATTGCCCTGAGTGATACTTATGAAAAGAAGGAAAGAGGCCACAGGCACCGAAAGTCAACACCAAGTGCTCCGAGCATTCACAGAGGACATGGGATAAAGAGAAAGGGCTTAAGTGTGTGTCCTAGATGCCAGGCAAAAGTGTATTTTAATCCCTGTTCTAATATTCAGGAGCTGAAGTTTGTTTTTAACATCATCAGTCATTCTTGGGCCAAAATCATACCCCAAAGATCAGTAGTGATTCTGAAAGGGAACTTGTTGAGAATCTTTTGCACAAACAGTCATAAGAGTTGATACTTGAACATGTATTTCTCTGTGGCTGGCACACCTCCGTCCTTTCCACCACAGTCTAGCCTAGAAACTAGTCAAAAAAATATTCAAAAGTGGCATATTCAATACTTTCTCATCAATGATCAATGTTTTCTGATAAAATGTAGTCTCAAATAGCTCTACTATACAGTTAGGTTGCAATGTGTAATTAAATGGAAATTAATTGTATTTTCACAGTAAAATATCTAGGCAAAAGTAGTAATTCCACTGAACAATTCTGCTTTGCACAGAATCCAGACATATAGGTATACCACTTGTCATAATCATAGAAAGATGGGAGAACCAAAATCAAAAGGAAAGTTTTTTAAACATTTCATGGTTTGATCCAACAATCATAAGGAGGATTTAATGGAATTCTTAACAGCTAAATATTTAAACTTTGATATCAGGATATCACTTGGCATGTAAGGACTCAAACAAATGTAATTATTGGGGTTTTAGATCAGTTTTGAGGTAAAGTTTAGTTAATTTTTAATTTAAACAATTGTCATAAAAATTGTTTGATCACTTGAAAAATTTTCTTATGCTTCTATAGCAAAATTTTGATATTTAAAATATACACTTGCTAGCAGCTAAATCAGAGTACTGTATGTTGATGATTCAAATATCATGTACTCCAGAATTTCAGTAGCAAAGTCACAGCTGAAGTATTTGCATGTATCTCGTCATACTGACAGTACTTACCATAATTACTACAGAGTTTGTTTTGTTGGGTTTTTTAAAAAATATTTCCAATTCTTTTAACTAATACATTTTCCAAAATTTCTAAAACCCCAAAACTTAGGGGTTTAGTGTATTTTTCAAAAATCAGAAAAACCTGATTCCATGTGAACCTTAAAGCTGGAAGAACACGAGTGGGAGCTTCTGAAAATAAGGCAGATAGCCATTCCAATTTCTATTAAAAAAATAGTTTAATGAAATAGTGAATTAAAGGCAAGATTCTCTCCATTCTATCTTTCCCCACTGCCAGACAGACATCTCTTTCAGCCAAGGCCCAAAGGTGGGATGCCATGTGTGACAGACTCACAATTACTTCTGTAGCCTCAGTATCACGATTCATTATTTTGTGTAAAATGTGTTCAACAGTACAAGTGAGTGTCAAAGTGTGTGAAAAAAGAGTGCAGCAGAGGCTAAATGCAGTGACGTGCCTTCTAATATGGAAAGTCTGAAAACTGTGTCAACAGGCTTTGACAATACCCCTTACAATAAGAAATGGAGAAGTTCAGTAGGATAGTAGTCACAGAATTTAACAATCAAAAAGCAGATGTTTCATTGATTTAAGTAGTACTTGCAGTTCCCAGATGACAATATATGTTGATATATATCTGATTTTATTTTGAAGAATCATCTTTTATTTCCTCCCTTTTTTGAGTGCTATCATTGTTATTCTGTTAGAAGTCATTATCAAAACATCTTTGTCTGATAGTAGCACTGGGAATAATTAGATTTAGTCCAGTCCAGTCCAGTCTAATGACTCTGGTGCATTGACCTTTGTTGACTAATTTAAAAGATTCTGTATCAGATGCAAGTGTTGTGATTGTTTTTGACACAGAACTTTTGGTCAGAAAAGAGGTTCTAGTTTGCTGTTTTCTGCATGTTTTAGTTCAGGTATTTTCCATCTTTGAAGGCGAATAAATGTGTTGGTGAATCTTTGCCTTTCCATCCAAAATATTGTTTTAAAATGTTATTAAGTTCTCAATGAAACACTAATTCAGAGATACTGAGACTGTGTGATATCTGGATAAACTTAGGATTTAAAAAAGCAGGAACAGTTTTTATTAATGGGGTTTTTTTCCTTCCTTTCTCCCTCTCCTCTGCTTTCCCATTCTTAGAATGCATATGAATCTCATGTTCTGCTCCACCAAACATTCCAGTATTGCATCTACCTAGACTCTCCCCAGAGAGCATCCTAAAATACAGATCTTCGGCATATTCCTGTTTTTGTCCCCCAGTGTTCCAAAGAAAGACTGACAGAATTTAGCAACTCTTGCAGGAAATTCCATTTTAAGTTTCACTTGGTCTTAGCTGACAGTTTTCAGGCAGGAGCAAAATTACACTGCTCTTAGTACAGATTGGATGAGCTCTCACTGCAATGGGAGAAAAAGACTAAAGCTCATTCTTCCTTCACCCCTGATTTCTGCTGTTCCTAAGTGCAGTTTGTGGGTTTTATCTGCAGAGCCTCTCGGTAAATCTGGCCAATGTCTTCATAGGCCAAGTCAATCTGGGAAGCTGTGTTAGACTTTTTGTACTCTCTTCATCATTCAGCTGCCATGTTTCCCTCTATAGTCACAGTTAACCTGTCAATGTCCTTGCTATGAAACAAGGTTTCTGTGACCATTACAGATGGTATTTTTTCACTGCATTTTGAAATTGTGTATGATGGTCTTCCATGCTAACTGGCCCTAAAGATTGTAAACTTCAGCTAAGTGTTCTGCCATATTTCAAAAAAAATGAAAAATTAGAAACTGGCCAGGACTTCTATCATACTTTTGGGTTGGATTTCTTTCTATGGGAGATTTCTCTTCAAACCTTACACCATTACATTGTCTAAGTTTTGTGGCAATTTTCGTATTTTAAATGTTCCTTTTTATTTGCTAGTCTGTAGCTGTTCCTAGATTAATAATGGAGAAGACAGATGAAAAGGTGTCACATAAACTTCTGACCTGGCTTAAAGATTGATGAAAGTATCACTAGAGACTGTATTTCTTCTACCAATTCTCGTAACTAGGGCTCATACTGTCACATATTTAGTCGTAGTTGGTGACATTTGGTTATGCAATGGGCTTTTTTCTTTTAGTAAAGGAGATTTATTGTCATGCTATACTAACTTCCATATAACAGCAAGGAGCAATGGACAATCATAATAATCTTATTAGAGAGCTTATGTTGAAGGGTTATTTTGCCAGAAAGTTAAATTCACTATTTAATTGCACAAACAGCATTATATAGAATGAAGAACATCTAAGGGGAAAATCTTCACCCAAAAATAGTAGTGTCACTAAAAAACATTCTGGGGTAATTTTCTCTGGCTTGTTCAGCATCATCAAACCATTAATTCTAGGTGATACTTTCAATGACACTCCCTCAGAGGAACAATATTAGGCATTCACTTGTATGATCTTCACCTTGTATGAAGAGAATGAATAAAAAATGAAGTTCTTCACTCTGAACTATTCCCGACTAGCTATTTTCATTTTAAAAAAATGTTTATTTTACTTTGACAGTCTGAAGGTTAAATTAACTCTGAGTTTTCCATTCGACTGTAAAGCTAGTGTGAAGACTCAGAGCATACTGCTGCCTCTTAAGATGGTAAAGGAAGTAATAAAATATAGCCCAAATGTTAATACTCTAACACTATTAAATGTCTAAGTCATAGACTCATCAAAAACTTTCTGACCAGTGGTGCTTTGTTCTGTCAAGAGCGTACAGGATCTTAATTACTGATACAGAGCCATGGGAAATAAAAATGAATTAAGATGCTACTTCAAAATAAACATTCTGAGGGATGCATTCTGAATGCCATGCAAGGTTTCCTATGCATTCCACAACATGTGGCTATGTAACTCCAGTAGAGATACTGTTCCTGAGCCAGATACAGAAAGGATTTAGGTTCTTGTACCCATTTAAGGATTTGATCCCAATTTAATGCCATTGCCTAAACAACAGAGAATGTTTTGACCACCCTGACTATGAAAAAAGCACGAAAATGTATTGCCATGCATATGCCTTTGCCCTTCTTAATAAAACACTGTAAGCAGAATTTGGAACATACTCTGCATCGCAAATTTTGTAATTGCCTTCTCCCTATCATTAGTGAATCTTAACTGAATTCACATGGATGGAGAGATGTTTTCTAAACAGTGAGGATTTTTTTGAAAAGGCTGAAATTACCAGTCTTTTAGCTGAGGTTACCAGAATCTATGTGGAAAATTACCATATGTCACTGCAGTCATGTCACAAAATACACACACTGCACTGGGCAGCTACACTGAGAGTCATAGCAGCTTTTTCTAGAGTAAACTTCTAAAGCAGACCAGTAGTGGAGATATTTGCTACTAGCTCATAGAGAAATGAGTTCAGAGCCTTTTGAAATATTTGTTCTGTGCTCTAGCTGATAAACCACAGCCTATTTATTACACTATTTATGCCTCATTGTTCAAAATGTACTTGCCTATTATGAAGGGCTGCTACACTGCTAACTGAATGAAAATCTTAAATACACAGAGTCCTATCAACTCTTTGTAGAATATCTTTTAAAAGTATATCTGCAGTTGGATATTCAGACTGACTAGTTGTCTTAATTTATGCAAATATAGCCTATGGCTAAAAGCTTTGTATATTTGTTTCCCTATGGTATTAGTATTCAAAAAGTAGGACATTCTTTCAAGGGCATTTTATAAACGCAGAACTATAATTTATATAGCAAATTAAAGCTCACACAAAATGTGTGCACTGCGCTACAGATTAACATATTTAATTTCACTATTACCTGCAAACCTGTTTTTTTCCATGCACTGCTCTAATTAGCCATATAAAATCAAGTCAGTATATTGTAAGCAATTATTTTAGTGGCAGTAGAAAGAGAATCTGAATTAAATATATGGTAAGAGATAATATCTTATGGAAATTAATATACTCATTTGTGTCAAGAAAAATGTGTTCTAGCTAAATTTTATAAGATAGTTTGGAGTTCAAACATGTGACTCATGTAGAAGTTGTAGTTTTATAGTTCCTAAGATGTTAGAATGTGGATCTGCTTTTAAGTTCCTTATTAATGTGCCAGTGCTCATTCTTTGATATCTACAGATTGTCAGTAACTACTGCCACTTCATATTGTGAAATTTCTCCTATTATGAATATTCACTCCCCCTACAGTCAAATGTGTAAACTGTTAGTAACTCTGTATGTTAAAAGAAGGGTTTTTTCCATCATTTAAATGTATAAATCATACCTGGCTCTTCATATTTTTATTATTATTCATTTTTACTTTTGTAACTATTGAGAGAATTAAATGCTGGTGAAAATCAAAATGCACCCTTGCTTTTATTGAAATCAAAAAGTAATCCTATCAAGAGTAATTTTTTCTTTACCATTTTACTCTCAAAAAGCATGAAAGCTAAATATGAAAAGTCTTTTTAAGGAGTAAGAAAACAAAAAGTGATACATATGATAATGAACTTCAGCTGTTTCCTCCTAATACAGTTTCCAATTGTGATGGTATTCAGACAGCACAAACCATTTTCTAGCAGTAAAAGCATTTAGCTGATCAGGTTGCTGCAATTCAGAATTCTACACTCAATTTCAATTGTGGAGTCTGCAATATATGCCACAGTTAAGTTCCTTTTAAAAGAAGGATAACAGACTCAGTTCCTCTTACTTCTTGCTCATGATCTCAGAATATCCAGCAAAATGGATACTACATGGAAGTCTGATGACTGTATAACTATCTTTTGGCCTTAAAGCAATTCTTCCCGATTTCTTGGCATAGAAGTTGCTGTCTGACATAGCTGCCTTATACCTCTACTCTGCCCTGGGAGATAACATGGAATCTTATTGCTTGGAATGGCCTCCCTAAAAAAGCAAGCAGAAAATAAAATCTTTTAGAAAAGGTACAAAAACCTGGATTATGTTTTTACCTTCTTGCCTCCAGCACCACACAAGAATAGCTAATGCACAAGAAACTTCCTGGATCTAGAACTGTGAAGAAAAGTTTTCCCATCTCATGAAAATTCAAAGCTTCCAGATGCTTTACTGTTTCCTATCTGAATAAATCAATGAATACTACAAAAATACAGTGCACACAGGCATGTTCTAGTTCTTCCCTTAGCATTCTCTCATATCCCAGCTGAGCATCCTGGACACTTGAAGTCTGAGGTAAGTGGTTCTCAAACTTCCCACTGTAGCCTTTTTCTCTTCTATGAACAGAAAATCTTCATTTGAAGAACCTGCACCTGGACAGAACATCAACTACTGACCAGCCTTAAGCAGCTGTATTATATGTGTGTGTATATATATATATATGTATATACACACATACACATACATTTTCCTATGAAACAGCTGGGTTTGGACACATCATCATCTCGAGTGAAACTCATTCTGTTTTACAAATCCAAAATAGTTTCCCCAACTATAGGAGGAATAATTCCCAATCTTCTATATTAAAGTGTACAAGTAAAAGAAGTGTGTATAAAATATTTTTATTTAAAACTTTCCTTAACATTGTAGGACAAATTGACAACATGGCCTCAACCCAATCTGTAAAAATATGTGGAAGAACTTCAAATGTGACAGCTAAACTTGCACTCAACATAAAGTGCAGTAGGAGTGACAGAAAAAGTGACAGACAAATTAAAGAGCTACCTCTGTTTTAGCAATTTTTTTGTGACAGCATTTTAAAAGTTTGCTGGGCAATTACTCTAAAATGACAATGTACTGCTGAGCGGGTAGTACACTGAGTACATAAAAGAACTTGTCAATAGCTATTTCAATAGGCACTTTCAAACTCACAGGAGCTTTAGTATACATCATTACATCATTAAAATATTAATTTATATCAGCTTTTACAGATGTAAAATTGTTGCTGCATCTATTTTGCTAATTAACTCTGACATTTATGCTTTTGCATAAATGTTACATACTTCAGAGATGGTTCATTTCTACATGCTAGTTACTAGTCTGTGGATTGAATCAACATGCTTGTAATATCAGAACCAAAAGACTAAGTACCCAAATACGGCAAACTTTTGGGTCAGTGATGCACTTTTGCATTTAATTTTTCCTCCTCAGTTTCTTCAGCTAAGTCCACCCTGTGGGGGGCTGTAAAGAAATTATTTCCGTGTAGCATTTTAAAGGCATATTCATTTTATTGTAGCAGAAATTATGTCAAATTGTGATTTTTGTTCTAAAGAAAATGGTTTGCCTGCAAAGCAAATACGAATACGGTCATGTAACAGAATATGCTCGAGTAATACCACTGAAGAAATATTTTGCATCTGCTTATATTACATACCTTCTCTGTGCTTTTTTTGTACATATTTGCTCAATATTAATAATGGACCACTTTGGAACATGGCCTTGCTTTAGCAGTTTAAAGATTCTCTGCATATATCAGTAAAAGTGGAATAAGTTTTCTTTTTCTCACACATGTCAGAGGTTTTCCAATCACTTTAAAGAAGTACTGTCCTAATCTTCCCAGACAAAGTGACTAGTTACATTTTTCATCACATTACTCTGGCTGATGAGGTGTTACAATAAGATGATCCAAACTTAGTTTATATCAGAATTATTCAAGTGATTCTAATGCCTTTAGTAAAAAATATTAATCCTGGATAAACTCTGCTGAGGGAGGGTCAAGGCACAGATAAGTAGGGTTTTTCACTTCCATGGTACAAGTTTGAATCTATTTTACTTTAGTATTGTCCAGAAATTATCAGGTGTAAGCTGGCCTGAGTTAAGTTCCCTGTAGGAAACCTGTACTAAAACAGATGGAGATACAGAATACTACAGCATTTTGTTGTATACTGAAAGGACTTATGAGCCATCCAGGACTCTGTTCTATCTCATCAACACTTTTAATGTTAGTGTATAAATGTGGGGGAAAAGGCACATGCTATCCAAGAGGACTTCCTATCAACCACCTCAAATATCTCACATTGTGCTCTTTCCCCAGCCCTTCATAGAGATTTGTACCTGGTGTCATCTCATGGCTCAGGTTTGCATGCTTGACTTTGCATTCTGCTGCTACAGAACAGAGCCAGTGCGACAGCCTAGTACCAGTCACATGAATTTTCAGAAATTCTTAAACATTTCTAGTTTTAAAAAGCAACATATCGGGATAGTACTGACAGAGGTAAAGCCAGTACAATGTTTTCTGAAATTAAAGTGCTTTTTTAAGCAACATAATACAAACCAGTCCCTGTAATTAAAGATAGGCTATAGCTGGAGCAAGCATGTGTCCCCCAATAGTACAGGCTCAAACCCACACTCAGATCATTTTCTTCATTCAGACGGAAAATACGTGGGGAAGATGTTTACAGTGAAACCATACCCAGTCCTGTAGGTGAAGTGCACACTGGAGCTCTGGTGCATTGGCTGCAATGTGTCTGAAGTCCTGTAACCATCGATCTCAACCCCTGCCCTCTACCTGTTTACAGACATCGCACTGCTGAAGAGTAGTTCAAAAGCTCTAGTGCACCATTCACAAAATATATGAAATTTTGCACCTTTCTCTTTCACCTCAAAACCCAGTTTTATTCAGATACTGCAACGTCTAGATCCATGCCAGTAAGTGCAGCACTACCACAAAATAATACAACAGTTTGAAGCCCAGGTCTCCATTGGATCCTCCAAACCAATATGCAGGACGTGTGGTATTATGTTAAAAGAGTAACCTTAATCTTAAAATATTTATTAAAAACTGACTTCCAAATTCTGGAAGTTTGAACTACATAATGTCATTCGGTTTTGACCAGCAGTTATATGCACAGTTCAAACACACTTCTAAACATCTGGTCAATAGCTTTACCTTATTCAAGTATGGAAAGTCGTCCTCATTGATTTTGTAAGAAAATGACCAAAACTCACAACACAGCAAAGAAATTCCATGCTCTACAGTACTTTTAAAAATGATAGAATTGTTATAAAATAATTCACAGTAGTGCATATCACTGCCCATAAAATGTGTATTTTGAAGATTTATACCATCTTTTCAATCACACTCACAGGAAGCAAAATAATACAAAAGCAACAGTACAGAATTTAGATAATATTGACATTAAACTATGTATCAGTTACTCCATGTGTGATGAAGTAAACTTAAATCTACATCACTAAGGAAATTCACCAGTAAGAAAATAGCTTTCCTCTGGTAAGTGTGGCAAAACTTCCAATACACATTTCTCTCTGATTTAACTTCTCCCTAGTTACAACAGTCCAACTGGAGTGTCAAAGAATGGCTTTAGTAACACAAGAGTTCAAACTGCATTCAGGCAGAACTCCCATCAAAATAAATGGGAATCTCTCCTACAGCTCTGTTTCTGAAAACGCATACACATGTGCATATTGAAGTCCACAGGCTCACACGCTTAAAATTAATCCCACATAAATTTATGGGCTCAAAGCCTAAAGAGGGAGTACAAAACTGAGCCTTACAGGAACAATGGCTCAGAGATTCCAAAAGGAATTGCTTACAAAAACTTACATTAAGACTGCAATGCTTAACTCTTCTAGTCTCCTTTGAAAAATTTCTTCATTTACCCCAGCTATTTCCTGAGTAGTTCAAGCCTTCTGTGTGCCAGGGAAAAAGGAGAAAATATATCCTCACTGCCTTAACTATTCATGCACTAGGATTCATGCACTATATGAATAGTTTTGATCCGGATCAAGTTCTACACTTCATCAAATGGCATAAATATCTAATATGATAATGCTAGACCTGTATTCATTAGTGCTTTAGTCAATGGGGACATAT
Organism: Melanocharis versteri; assembly: GCA_013397845.1. Taxonomy (NCBI): domain Eukaryota; kingdom Metazoa; phylum Chordata; class Aves; order Passeriformes; family Melanocharitidae; genus Melanocharis; species Melanocharis versteri. The sequence continues at coordinate 584,179 of VZTG01002709.1, read as the reverse complement.
TTGTAATGGTAAGACACTGTCACTTCTGAGGGAAAAGATCATTTTGTGACAGGCAAATTATTGCTATGTCTCATTAGGAATGTTATGTTCCTGTGCTAAGACATACCAATTGCAAAGTGGTAATCATCATAATAGCATCAAGATGTTGCTATATATAATCTAGAAATCAGAAGAATGTGTTCCCCTTGGTCCTGTACAGAAATTTCAGTGCAATTATCAATACTTTACAATTAATTTCTGCTAATTTTTCTCCCATAAATTAATGGTGCACACCAATACCAAAGAACCAAAGCATTCCTTTAGATGGGCAGCTCTTCAGGATGCCAAGCTTATAAGTGCCAGCTGTTCCTCTAGTTCAGAATCAGCTGTATTAGTGTCATTTCATCCAGCAAGGAAGTCTTGGAAACATCTCTGCCCAATGCTAGGGAGCACCAATAGTTCCATCTGACCTGAAGTGATCCTGAACATGGCCTGAGAGCTCGGTTGCTCTCAAAAGCAATTCTCTGTCCACAAGCTCTACTGACTGTACCAATCTTGTGTGGGATTGGTTGTATCCATACTGACAAAAATAGAAATATGAGACCTCAGATTTAGATCAGAAATACTGACAACCTTTCCTCCTGTTACACAGCTAAAATAAGCCACAAGTAATATAAATATTTCTAGTATCAGGCATTTTAAATGAAACTAAAATTTCCTGCAAAAAGGAAGTCAGTTCTTTCACCTTGATTTATTGCTTTGAGAAAGGAACCCCTCCTGATTTACATTAGAGCATGTGAAGGAAAAGTTGCTATTACGTGTATGTCAAAATGTTACCTGATAAATTTTTTAGAATCAGAGATTATACCACAAATTTTTTTAATGAAACCTAAAAACAGACAAGTGAATTTAAGCCTTTAATTCATTAAGAGCTAAACTTTCAAGGCTGAAGGACATATGTCACTTCTGGGGGATTCCTAACAAATCTACATTTTTCACCACAATGAGAAAATGTGACAAGAGTAATAATGCATGGTATTATATACTGCTGCACAACTTGGACAAATTACATCTGCTACTGGATAGATGTGGAAAGAGTCTACATTAGAAAACTTCCTGCTGGGTCACAAACGTACATCAGTAATGGTTTGTTTTCAGCACAAGAAAAATTGCCATTGTCATATTCCAAAGTGAGTGTAGATTGTTTTATTATAAACTCCCTGTTGGTCCCTGTTTAACTGAGAAATCACTCAATCTAAATTTCTATTTTCTCTGTGGCAATGCCACGTGTTGGTACCACCAGATTTTGCCTCAATAAGACCAGTATTTCTGTAAAAGACCGCACTCTAGATCTTAAGCAACCTTGCCATACATTAACTCTTAGTTTGCCCTCATTTCCATTTGTTTGCAATGCAAGGCTCTCAGTTGCATAAAGACAAGGCCTTGTTGTTGATTCACAAGGCAATCAGTCTCTACAAACTTCCACCATGCTTGACAATTAGATATGTATGTATATGAATATATACATTTCGAAAACATTGAAAATTAATGAAAACTATCCCCTATTTACATGACTTCCAGTAGCTTCAATAGAAAGAAATCCTAGTTCAGATTAGCAGTGATAGATATACCTATTCCAGCTATCCTCCGTTCACTTCATTTTCATTTGATTTGCAAGAGAACTGACCTGCTTAAGTAATGCCGCTACACAAAACCAATATGTAGCCTTTTTGGTTCTCCTTTTTCTACATTTTTTACTCTTCTGTATTATCTTTAGCATCTGATGGCAACAGGGTAAGTGTCAAAGACTCAAAAAGAGCAGTGAAGCAACCACTCAGCCATCATAAAGGCTCCGATTAGCATGAGAAGGTGTTATTGTTGTCTCCAAGAGCTCCACCAAGGAAAGCTTTGTTGAGGATGTAATTTTTCACACTTAGTGACATGAAATGTCAACCTGAAGCAAAATCAAATCCACCACACTTAATGTCACAAACAGCTCTATTATACCAACAAGAGCACACTTGAGGAAATAGAATGCATCTAGGTCCCCAGTAAATACTTACCTGCTAAAGATTAAAAGTATTACACTTGAATTTATAGGCATTGGAAATATTTTAAGTTTGATTTTCATATGTACACATCTGCCCACATTCAAATGGGGATAGAATTGTTTAAAACAAAACATTTCCTTTCATTTTCTTTAATTGGCAATTACAAACAAGCAAGGCATCAGACAACACTTCCTACCCACTAATTTAACCCCTGGGGAATAGGAATATATTTTGTATCTTACCACTCTTCGCTGAAACCTCGAGCAATTTCTATATTTTCTTTAAGAAAGGAGGTTGAAAAACTTGATGTTACTAGAAAATGTGGGGATCCAATCTTTCCTGTATCCAGCTTCTCCATGTTCTCACTGGCCAAAGTAGCAGCCAGCTTAGTGTGACTTGCATAGGCAAGCCAAGCCAAGTAAGGCGATAGGTGCTGTCTCAGAAGGAAGCAGAAGACAGTATTGCTTCTCTAATTATGCTAATGAAGGGCATCCTTCAAGCATATAATTCCTTCCCCTTTTATAGGGTTTTCCAGAAGAGGATATCTAAGGAAGGGCATAGCAGAAGGGTGACTCTTCCCTTCTGTTATGTACTTTTTTAAAAAGAAACTATTTACTGGATGGAAAAAAACACCAGTCCTTTCAAATCTCTTTTATAGTGGTATTTTCCAGTTCTTCTTCTGCACCAGGTTTGGTTTTTTGTTTGTTTTTCTTCTTTTTGCATATCTGGAGAAAGTAGAAACTACAAGTGGTGAAAAATGATAGTTTACTTCCAGGTGACTGGGAGATCTTCCAAATTAAGAAGGGAGAACGTCGATTATATTTCTGCAGTATGCAGAAATTTAAGCATTTCTCTGGAAAGCAGGTGTTAAAAGAGGCTTTGACTCAGCTTAAACTGAGTAAGGGTTATTTCCTATGAGAGGAAAGAGAACCTGAGTTTGCCACTGCCCTTCTCCTGCCTCGGTGCTGTTTTTCCGTTCAAAAGCACGGGATGGAGAGTTCCTGGAGCACACTGCTGCTCCCCACTGGCAGCTGGTAGGTCCCAGCTAGTCCAGCTGTGGCTAATTTAAGAAGTCACAGGTGCAGCAATAATCTAACAGCAGGAACTAAGTCGTTGTGGTTGCACTTTTGGATATAGAACTGCAGCTACAGACTGAGATCTGTCTCGGGTATGAACTTACATCAGACCTGGTAAGACAGTTACAGTAAATCTTCAGCCTCAGAAGTTGAAGAGGAAAAGAAAATTTAGGTGTACTCTGAGTTTTAGACATATGTAGTATACTGTGTTATTCTGGAGATCCCCTAGTCTAAAATGAGATAAAAATTAAGAATATTTGTAACTAAAAGCAGTGACTTTGGCTGCTACTGGCTTTCTTTCCTGTTGGGAAAAGCAGTTTGTGAAATATCATTAGATAGCTTCTTGTAGCTGCATGATATCTGTTTATTAAAACCCACTGATGTAACTAGGAAGCAAAATGTTACATTTGCCAAGAAAACTATTGCTAGAGAAAAGCACATATCATCCCAGTTATTATCTTCACAAGGGTGTGTTCCAGAGAGACTTACATGGAGCCAATGAATAATTTGTGGGTTTTTTGTTAAAAAAATTACTGTCTCATGATATTCAAGCATAACTTTAACCTTCATTTGGACAAGCATCTAACAATGAAAGAAGAGATTATGCATTTGAATATAAGAGCCTTAGAGAAAAAAAGATATTTTTTATTAATCCAAGTCAAGAGCAATAACTATGCATACAAGAAATGCATCCAAAATGTGGTATGCTTAGTGGTAGGATCTCACCGATCCTAAAGCTACCAAAACCCAAAAATCTCTTAACGAAGTACAAGTGTATAATTCAGACGGAAAAATGAAGAAAGCATTCACCTTGTGAGAAAAGAAGCACAGAGACCCCATTAAAGGAGATATTATTGATGGAGAATGCAAGCTAGGAAACCACTACAGATAAAATGGGAATAGAAAAGCAGCCACACACATTTGATTTCTGAAAACTTTTGAAAAGGCAGCAGTTGAGAAAAACAAAGGGGAAGAAATCAAAACAAAGCTTGTTTTCTGACATTTCCCTGCCAAGACCAAAAAAATACAGATGGGGGGGAAAAAGAGCATTATCTGAGGATGATGTGAACACACTAATTGGCAGGCTGGAGAGTGAGTAACTGAAGGGACTTACAAGGTGAACAGCATTCCAAGTGCTGGGAGAAATTACATGTATATTAATCATTCACCATCTGGGAAAGAATTAGAATGCCTACCCACTCCTCAATGATCATAATTTCTGGAGTTTATTGTAGTGGGAATATTATTTAAATTAAAAATATGAATAAGTTAAAAATATTTTGTTTCACAATACATTTCATTGTTATCATTATTCTACTAACATGAAGTGTGAAACAGAAGTCCTTTTATACCTGAATCTCTTGTTCCATTTCAAAATGCAGCTAGTCAATCAATTTAGTTCTATCTGTACACTTTAGGAAACATGTTTTGAATGAAAAATATCCTTTTTAAGGCTGCCTTTCTCCCATCTCCAATTTTATTAATTCTATCTGTTTGTTACAGCACAGCTGTACTGCACTACAAACATGTGGGGATGGGGGGAAGGGAGGGCTTTGGAAAGGGCATCTGGTTCAAGGTTAAGATGAGATAAAGTCATAACTTGCTTTAGACTTATCCATGTCTCATCTCAGCTGAGCGATATGACCCTCCCTTCTTGCTAAGCTGCACTATCTGATGCTGATACTGTGTATCAGCTGACAGACTTCTTGAGCTTTATTCTTGCCACTGTGATTTCAAAAGATGGCTACAAAGAAGTATGGACAAGTATTTAGCAGACTGAAGGAAATTTGGAAAGAAATTTTATAGTAATCTGTTTTGCAACCATTAGTCAGCTAAACCTGCATCTTGTAATAAAATGTTTACAATTATTGTCAGTGAAATTAAGGTTTCATTAATTTCCAGTTCATTCTTAACTGTGTCTTGCTATTTTTATGTTAATTCAGACTGTTTTAAATATACTCAGCTGTTTGAAGTGCCCATTGACACATTTTCAAAAGTAACTAATTAGAGAAACAACAGGAGCATAAATTAAGATAGGAATAATCTGCAGCGGAAGATGACTTTAGGGTCTTTATTTTAGGGAGCCAAACATTGTCTTAAGCACAGGAAATGGCTAGAAAATGCAGAGCAGGTTTTGAGAAGATTTCAGCTGAATTCTGGAACTAGTAGGTAGTGATGTTACCCAAGCCACCAAATATCAAGAGGCTTTCAAAGGTTTCAGCTTTGGCCCACTTCAGTGCAAAAGCCATTATGCTGATTCTAGAATACTTTTGTCTTGCTGCATTACAGAAGCAGCTAACAGAGCTCCACCATTAAAGACTGGTCAGAGCTTTAAGCTTCAGCTGGAATGAGTCCAGAGATGCTCACATCTGGTTTTATGCTTCAGTGACCACTGAGTCTCAGTAAAGAAAGTTAATAGCTTGGATTTTGATCCTGTTTTGCTCTCGTGCCATAACGATTAAAAGAAATAGTTGTCTTCTGTCTCCCACCAACCATTCTAAAATGTCTTCTTAAAAGAACACGTGTTTATTTATGAGAACACCTTCAAATAATTTAAATTTTGTGGTCAGAACAAAGAACACTGCATTTACAAGTAAATTCCACTTACTTGCTTCTGCAGCATCCATACCTGACATACTTTGTCAGAGATTCTGATTTATAAATCTTAAATTTGTAGCAGACAACCATGGGCCCAGAAATACCGTAACTGTAAAATATTTGTTTCTGATTTGTTTTATTCAATTTCTTTTATTAAGCCTTATGAAAGAACAACTGGACATTCATTACAAGTGTTATGCAATATGCAAAATCTATAGGTTTTGTTACTCCACTACTTTTTTCATAGCAAAAATAAATTTTCCTAAAACAAGACTGAAAATCATTTATGGGGTATCCCCTGCTCTGTTTTCCATTCAGCAAATATATATGCAAGGCAAACCAAAGCTTAACTCCACACATTATGAAAACTACTATTTAAAATTTATTTATGTTTAAAATGACCTATAAAACTTTTCTTCTAAACCTCAGTTGAGGTATCAGTTGCTTAAATATATTCATCACATTTAGCAGAATCCTATCATCTCTTCTCTTCCTATTTAATTAAGAATTACTTTTGCCAGCAACAGGAGAATCAGGAGAGCTTTCTTTTGAGTTATTCAGAAAGTGGTAAAATAACACATGCAGATACAGCAGCTGACAACATGAGCAGGGTCAGTATAAGGACAAACTGGCCAAAAAGAGCAGCTTTTGGCATAATTTTAATCAGTCCTTGGGTACATGAAATGTCATGGAGTTTCATATGAAATGAAATTATCCCTTTCTCTTAGCTTATTTTTGTTCCAACTAATCCTCTAACTCTTTATTAAACATTATCTTTACCATCTGCTCTGGGTGAATGTTCAACACCTTGCAGAAGAACTCTGGGCTGATTGGTTTTTATGGGCAACATGATCTGAGTTTTATGCACATACATAGGATTATGTCAAGGACAAAGAGGATGAATAATCCATTAACTATAATAAGCAAGAACCCGTATCAGTACAGCTAGAACATGTGTTATGTTTCAAAAGCAAAAGATGAATTAGAGAAATGTGGATCATAAAATGCCCATAACCCAGGACCCTCTCTATACCAGGACATCATTTCCATACACACACACTCCACTAAACAGCATTTCTGAAAGTGACGTTTCATTCTTGATGAATCAGACTTTATAGTGCTGAAATAGCATTTCCAGGCCTACAACATACAAAGAAATAGCTCTGCTGAATTGGGCATTTCCTCTAAGATCGAACAGATGGTAGCAAAATATCTGCCCCATGCATAGGTCTTTCAACCACATCTATGTGGTGAACTTTACTCTATTTTCATACTTTCAAGTAAGCCTCTAAAATAAATTATCAAGGAACTGCTGCTCTTCAAAGTCACAATCTAAAAATTTACACCTTAAAAAGCAATTGTCAAAAGTTAGTCAAATGTTGCTATCAATTAGATCCAGTTATTGCTTCCACTCTTTGATTACCACAAACACTGAAATAACATTATCACTATTAATTATAATATTTCATGTAATGTGTATCAGCCCACCAAGACCACATTTGCTGCAAAACACAGGAGTTTGGTTCCTTGCTTGCAATAGTTCATGTAATTACTCACCTCCTTTACCTTTCCACGTCTTTTGCAATAATTTGTCTTCCTCTGGCTAACCTTTCAGCCCAAAGTATTTACCTTCTCTTCCTCTATAAAGGTTTATGATCCCAAAATGAACAACAATTATGATGGTATTTGATAACATTATATTAACAACAGAAAATAACTGCACAATAAGTCTTTACTCATCTCCTTTGATGCAGAAAGTTTGCACCATATATCCTTGCAGTATGCTCTAAGGTGTAATGACTGACTACTCTTCTAAACATTTTCAGCAACTTGTTGAGAATTATTTGACTCACAATTAGCAGTATACTTCACTGCTGTATCATTCTATACACAAAGGAAAGGATCAAGGTTCTCCACTGGTGTAAGTCATCTGGATTTTGTTGGTTTCAATAGAACTGTGTTAATTTTTAAGTCATTGGTGTGATCTATACACTTTTAGAATCAGTGAAACAGTAAGGACTCTGAGAGAGGTAGTCATTACTAGCTACTGGATATGCTGCTAAAGACTATGAGAATTGTCCAGCTGAGAGCTTTGACTGGCAACAGAAGGCTGTACTAAATCCCAGTATTCAAACCTGAGTACTACTCATGCTTTGGCTGACCAGGGACCTTGACTTCTTTACCTGTTCCTGTAGTACACACTAGGGGCAAAACAAGCTCAGAAGCAAATCACAGAAACCATGCTCCATGAACCATGCTCCAGACCACTGCCCTCATAGCTCACTGGATTAAAGGGAGATCAGATTAGACCCGAGATCATTTACTGTATGGGGACCTGCTCAAGTTGCTTACCCTAATCTAAATCTCAAGTGTGCTAGGCAACGGATGAAAAGCTACACAATAATTGCATAGCTCAGGTGCTTGGTAAACTTACTTTCCTGTACTTCCAGACTAGTGACCAGCCTATAAGCAAAACCTAGTAATAAATAAAAAATAATACAACTGAAAGAGCCCAAAATAGCATTATAGTAAGCTACAGACAATAACCTAGTATCTTCCTCTCCAATTCCTCTAGCCATGGCCAGCATTCAGTGATAGTCATAGGTGGGCAAGGAAGGATCCAGTATGCTTATGTCACAGAATTTCCCATGTAAATAATTAGCTGCTTAACACACACCCAGAGTTCCTCCTAGACTAACAAGTCTTCGTGAATTCCCCAGTTCAGAATACAAACTTCATTACCAAATGAAAGAATAAACATATACATAATATTCAGAGTAAATCTCATCTGAGATAGGGTATTACTATTCTTAAATAGACAGAAAAATGGGTTCCAAACACTCAAGTCTAGTCAGAGGCCTGGGCCACTCAGCAGAAGACATCCCTATCAGCTCCCATCCTAAACGCTGAATTTCAAAGACTCTTCAGAAGTACACAAGGGAGTTATTGTTTTACTGCTAGTACTTTCATTAAACCTGTTTTTACAAAAGTAAATTAAAGTTACTTTCCAGTGCCAATTTTCAACCCAATGGGAATTTTAAAACAAAAGATAAATGTACTATTCATTCCTATCTAGAAAGTGTCTCTCCCCTCCCTAAATCTTATTACATACATACATGCATGATTTAGCTGAGGTAGAAGGACAGTGGGAGATGAAGAAAAATCTTCTCTAAAATAACAACTTTGAAAGTATAAAAAGAGGAAAGCAAAAGAGTTATGTAAAGTGTTAAAGGGTAATAAAGACTTTATATATATCTTAACTGTTAGCATGAGTAATACACAAAATGGATTTGTTTTGGGTTACCAGCTTTTATCCAGATTATCCAGACTATCAGCATCTGGTTTAAGTCCCCAATGTAACCATCTGCAGTAATGTCACATGAAGGATTAGCCTTATCTGACATTTGTAATGAATATATGGATGGAAGAAGAGGAAAGAGTGTGACATAGAGTACAATTGTTAGACCTTAAAATCAGGTGAAACTACATCTTTATTTGCTGATTCTAACCATGGGGTTTTTTTACTTTTCAAATGTTAGCATATGTATTGAAAAACAACATATCCTCATTGATTTTTTTAAAGAAAAGCAGTCAAACTGAGAAATTATATTTTTATATTTGACCTTTTAAACATAATTAGAACATGAAATAAAAATAAAGCCTACTTCACCATGTTCAGTTATGACAGATGGGTATGATCACAAAAACATCAAAGGCAGGCTTATCCTAATCCTGTAAAGTGGTAAGTGCCTCCTGAAAGGTCCTGAGTGCCTTCTAATCCTACTGAGGATAGGCTGCAAGTGCATCAAGAGGTAATGGGAGCAAGTAACAGGGGTAATAGTGGTCTTTCCTGGCCACATGAGGAACAGTGTGTATTAAAAAGATCTGATACATTAGGAAATAACCTGATTTATCTGCACACAGAAATCAGAAAGTGGGAAGATGTGTGTTTATTCTCCACTCTCTGTGAGTAAATAGAGCACGGCCTTAGTCCCAAATCATGCAGCCCAAATTCAGAAAACCTGGCTTCTCTTCCAGGCTTTGTTATTTGCATAAATTGCTCAGTGCCCCAGGTCAATATATTTACCCCTTGGCATCAGTGTCTTCTTTCCCCACAAAACGGAAGTGACCTCTTCTCAACAGCTCATGAAGTTGTGCAAAATTGACAAGACATAAGAATCTATGATCATGATTAGCTTTAATGCATCAGAACGTATGATGAAAAAGCTGGGTTTTAAAGCAGAAAGAAAAACTCAAATCCTACAAAATGTTTTGAGTGTTTTCCCTTCAGGTGCAATCAAATATTTAGGATAGGGAAAAGGAGAATAAAGGATTCTATCAACTTAAGGCAGGTAGCACTACCTTTGGAAGAACAGCTGAATTGGAATAAATGCTGATCAGGTCAAGTTCAACAAGAAGAGTCTTTTTATTCAAAAATGGCCAGGTGAAAGGTCTCAGTTAAGATCGGGGTCTGTATTTTGGGGCTAGGTGATATAAGAACACAGTACTGCAGTGGAGTGTAGCAGCTAAACAAACAAGGTATATTGTGACAGTGCCAACCACTCCTCCCAGTTTAAAACAAGCTTGCCAAGTCACACTGCAAAAGTACCTTGTGCAGTCACAGATGATATCTAGTGCAGCCTGAGAACTAAGCCTCAGCCAGTTTTATCTCATCGCAGTGAAACTCTAGAATGTTCCTAGTGGTCATACAAGTCACGGATATCTTGTTTCCTTTGGCGAAATGGCCACAATTACCAGCTGATATTAAAAAAAGGCTTCTTCATGTGTACTATTAGATGTCACATGTCCATGAAGCTCAAGGTTGGGGTTCTTTTCAGGTATCCAGACACCTGTTACCAGGCAGAGTGTCACTAATGCCTACATTTTATAAATTTGTATGAGACATTTTTATAGCACATGCTGTATTGGCACCATTGCCCAATAGTGCATGCAATTACTTTGTTGTTGCTGTTGTTGCTGAGGGCCAAGCTCTAACAAATTAAATTTAGAGAAGGGAAATAGGCTTATATGCAAATGGAATTAAATGCTGACACAAGGATAAAACAGCCCTGGATTTAGACAGGGCTCTCCCCCTGACTTTTTAACCAATCATTAGATTTAAATTGAACAGACAGATTCATCTTTGATTTAACTCCACTGTAATCAATGGAACTGCAGCAGGGATGAACCCAGAGCAATATGTTTTTGACAGGTTTTATGCAGTGGCTATCCAGAATGAAGTAGATGAAACAGATTAATTTTTTTGCTTATAATTTGTGAAATTATTTCACCATCCCCAAATCCCTACATCAAGGAAATTAGTTGGTGCATAAAAATGGATAAAGTAGGCAGTTGCATGCCAAATACCAACTGCTGACCACAGGCTCTGTACCCAAATACGCAAAGCCAAAATATTTATCTGACTTACCTGTGATCCAGAACAAGCTCCCTAATGGTGTCAGTACAGCTGGATAATTGCACAGTTTCTCCTCAATGTCACTTGAGCTGCATAAAAAGAATGAAGTACATTTACTATCTCTATAATATTAGTATCACATATAAATAGTGCCTGAACTTAGAAAATTATGGTCTTTGGTGATCTATAGAAGTCCTAGGAGGAATAATGACTGTTGATCTGCTCATTGCATTATACGACAAATCCATTTCAGTAAACTTTTAGAACCTGCGGTTGCATTTTGTGCTTTTGTTACATGACTGCTCCTAGACAATGCTTTCTCCCTTCTCTGTCTCCACTGGCACATCTTGTGGAAAGAATAAAGTGTTTATCAAAATACTTTATAAATTAATGTAGGACCAAAGGCCTCTGACAACATGCACTGTACATGGAGCTAATGAGGAACTAGGGATTATTGCTCATACCAATATGACAGACCCTGATTTTTTTGGCACCTTGTTTTTCAGCATCAACTCCTCTTCATTTTTCTCTCTCTTCCTAGTTTTTCCTTGCTTCTTTTCAGATGACAGCTCATTGCTTATTCATGGTCTCATTTTTTTGGTTTTGAGGATTCTTTATTCAATGGTAAGTTCAGAAGTAAAACAGTTTGTCTTTCCACACAGCCACTTCTCTGTACTAAAGCTATCAAACGATACAGAGAACTTCTGTATGGGTGTGTTGCTTTACCTTTCTTGTGTCACAGTTTCCACTCTTACATTATTTTTTCCCACAAAAAGTTTTAGCTTCTTTTTCACTGTATATGTACATATAATGCTATTTTTGGTAATGCTAATAGTTAACCACCTATACATGAAGGAAGCATAACAGACTTCCTACTGGTTCCTATGGCATGGTCACCATAAGCCAGAGTTTGCAGATGATCTTCTTGAAACATTAGGGTAGGACAGTGCTTTTTACTTCGAGGTCCCCAGTAGGTCACTAAGGTTAGTGTACTGTCAAAAAGTAAGTCCATGCATCAAACATTCATTAATTGCTACAGTAGAGATATCCTCAGCTGGCAGAGTAGCCTTGGGATATAGGTGCTCTAGGCAAAGACAGCAAAGCAGACAAATTTCAAAAAGAAAAAATAATTTCAAAGCAAACTCACTTCAGATCAAACAGCCCTAGTGAAACAGGTATTTCCTTTGTATATCTTGTCTTACCAACATAAAAACAAGAGGTAGGAATCTAACAAGGCCTAGCATTGAACTTAAATTGGGGGGGATTACTGATCTTTGTTTACAGTGCCTGTTCTGTAGCAAATCAGTAGGGACATAGCAAAACAGTGCCTATCAGTACTATTATACTACACAAAAGTGCTTGAATCAGGTCTAAATCACATAAAAACCTCTCTTCCTTTCCTCAGATATATGTATTTCCTCCAAAAGCACAAACCAGGCATGTGTTACCACCATATTTTGCTTACTGGAGATTTTTGAAAGTATAATCAGAATTACTTTGGCAACATGCAGTCCTCTGAAAATATCTACAACAGAGAGATTACTGTGGCATCATGTATTTTAATGTAAAACTAGTTCCAAAAAAAGTTATAAAGATATAAGTCAATAAAAAGTGTGGAAAGCAACTGCTTTTATAATCCATATCCAGCTTTAAAGGGAAAGAAAAGATACTACCTTTGCAAGTATGTCACCACATAACTTACAGGAAAATTAAGATTTTACATTTCAGCTACTAATAGTTTCCAGAACATCAAGCTGAAAGTCTAAGTACTCCCTTTTTTCAAGCAGTAAAGGTTTCAAGTTTTTACCCCATTCATATTTGTTATCACATTCCAATCATTTGTATTTCATTGATTTCAAAACACAGAAAATGGTCCATCAAAATAAAACATTTTATAGATGTTACAAACTGTATTACAATCCTTCTACATTTTTCACCATGGAAACTATAGTGATTTTCAAGTAATAAAACTTCATGCTTACTTTCTGGAGTTCTAATTCTAAACATTTCATTTTGTTTAGTGACTCAGTATTATCTGATAGTACCACACTCAACAGCATTCATTCTTATGTGAAAAAAGCAGAGTTATAGATGGTAAGTGATATTTTCATGAATTCAGGAATCTAAGCAAAACTGATACCATATGTCTGTTAATTAAGAAGTCAAACTGGCATTAAACTGCCCCTTTGAACATTACTAATATTAGTAAGAAAGTTTTTAACTCAAACATTATAAGCATGATTTATTTCCCTAATCTTTCAACAGATGAAATACAAACAGCATTTTAGGAAAAGAAATATGCATCAAATCCAGTATCTGGGAAAAAATTTGCTGGATTACTATCAGCCTCATAGAGTAACATTAACTGCTTGCCTTCAAACTTCAAAGGAAGTGGTCCATTAATTTTTAGCTCTTTCTTCTACTCTAGCTTTGAATTTCTTCTTTTTGCCTGCCAAAATACCTGAATAGATCTGTGGTTGCAAGAATATGATTCTCCGTGTGTTTTTTGTGTCTGCAAAGAATCAGTTTCCAAACCAGATAGAGAATTCACACTGAGGGGAGGCTGTCCATAAAATGAGTTAATCAATTCAAGAACATACTATAGGGGTTTACGCTGAAACAATAAATACAAGAAACTTGTTTAGTACTCTTTAAAACGCTCTTGGACCCTGCGGGTGTCCGGCTGCTGGGCGGGGAAGGCTCCTTGTGCCCTGGACCCCCGCCGGGCTGTGCGTGCACACCCTGCGAACGCCAGGGCGGCTGCCTCTGCCTGGCCCCGCCAGCGCAAGAGCCGGCTCGGCCACAGCTGCGGGGAGAGCCGGCTAAACCACAGCTGGGGAAGAGCCACCTAAACCACAGCTGCGGGGAGAGCCACCTAAACCACAGCTGCGGGGAGAGCCACCTAAACCACAGCTGCGGGGAGAGCCGGCTCAGCCACAGCTGCGGGGAGAGCCGCCTAAACCACAGCTGCGGGGAGAGCCGCCTAAACCACAGCTGCGGGGAGAGCCACCTAAACCACAGCTGCCAACGGTGCACGGCTCTCGGACGGACGTAACATCTTCTACGAGGAACACTTCGTCTTAATTTTTCCCCGATGCTAGAAGTTTATGAGTCTTTTATCCAAACTAAATGATGTTCCTAAAGAAAGTTTTATATTCCTTTGGGAAGAAAGTAGTAAAATGGAGAGTTGAATAAGAGTCTTTTATACAAAACAAAACAAAATATTCAAAATATGCAACTGTGTAACCATCATAGATATCTAGAATGGAATTTAAAAAATGGGTTCATTCTGGAAAAACCTTCCCATTCATAGAAAGTACCCACAACATGGAGAGAAAGAACAAATGCAAGTAAAAGGAATCAACCAAACCCAGAATCTGAGAGAACTTTCAGTAAAAAGCATTTCACCACCCCCAATACGATTGAATATCCATCTTGCAAATAAACAGTCCAAACAGTGGGGGAAAAAATTAGTAACAATTTCAGATCAAATTAAAATGAACTGTTGGATGGCACTGAACTGTGAAACAGAAGAATTTGGATTCTTTTTGCAGAGCTGTGTCTGACTTGTTATGAAATCTCATTTGCTATCCTCTCTGCCTCAGTATCCTTCATTCCCTTTCTCAACTCTGGTGAGCTACAGAAGTCATAGACCAGTTCTCACAGTGGACACATCTATGCTAAAATCAGAAGGGTGACAGAGGGGAGTGAATGAAAACATTCCCAGACTAGCTGTACTCTCACTGGCCTGCTCAACTGTCCTAGTGAGACTTTAGTTGTCCCAGTAAGTATCCATGATGTCTGTCAGATTTTTGCATCCTGTGCTGTAGTCTATGTTTCCTGTCAAAGCTCCCTGATAGTTTCTTTCAGCTATGCCTACCAGTCCTTCACTCCCACCACTTACGTACAGTGTGCAATAGTAATTTTGTATAGGTGACACCTGGATCTCAATGGGCTCTCTCAAGCACTACTTTATAACACATAAAACTAAGTGCTGCTGAAATACAAGCAGTTTTCTTGCACTGATGATTTGTTGCTGGACTAGCCCTGCTTTTCACCCAGTTGCTTCTAAAAAGCATTTCCTGCAAGTCTGGGCGATTCATGCCCCGTCTGCCTGGAGGGTAGATCCCTGCAGTTGGTGCACTGAGCAGTCCCAGCCAGTGCGAGCCCTCTGCACCAGGGCCTGCAGACAGACACCCCCGAAATGCAACAGGGAGCAGATGCATCGCCTCCTCCTGCAAGCACTGCAACAGCCACTGCACGGGTGGTTGCTTAATGCCAACAGTATGATGCATATTTCCTGTGCTGAGGGAAACTGCATCTTTCAGGAATTGCATCAGGCTCTGGCAAAAAAATAAAACAGCTAGGGAGAACATATTTCAATATGAGTGAGCTAATTATAATTTTGGCTCCCAAAGCTTTTTAACAGCCAACATATAAAGTCCAGCTGGCATGTCCTTCCACCTGCCTGAAGGAAATAATCCCAATTTACAGCATAATCAAAAATCATGTTTCTATATTTTTGGGGTTGTTTTAAGTTACTGCCAATACATCAGCCTATGGAAAAGCCTCAGATTGCTTTCCAAGTGATGGAGTGCCAGGAAGAAAAAGTTTCAATGTATACACATTTTACTGCCTCTACACTGGTTTAAAAAGCACACAAGATTGCCTGTCTGGAAGTAAGGGGAAAAGAAGTATCAGTTAAGTAAGGAATTTGTGAATCACATAGCCCTGTGCAAGTAAGGGGCCATTGTTAATTTTCAGATTGTCATAAAGCCATTGGTGAATTTGAGACAATTCAAAAACCAGTTACAATAGAAGGAAGAGGGGATTGGGCAACCTGCTGAAATGAAATCCAGCCCACAGAAACAAAATCTTGCAAGAACCCAGAACTGAAGTATGCTGTGAGAGTAAAAAGTATATGAGCAAGTGCACAGGTATAGTCTTTCAAAGACCAATGTTATTTGGTATGAAGGTAGAGGGTGTTGCACAGCTCTGAACACAGGTTTGCTTGGTATATCAGGCTCTTACTTCTGTCAGTCTATTATACTCTGAAAACTTTGAAACTACCACAGATGTACAGGGAAGCAGCTATATTGATTTTCACTCACTATACCTGTAGTAATAAATCAATCAATATCTCTCAGAAAAATATTATAGCACTACTTGCCCTGAAATAGTATTTTGAGTATGCACCCGCAAAGGCAGATAAATTTTTCTACATTTCATATCTAAAACACTGCACCACAAATAGCAGTTTGCAATGATAAAAACAGCATTTATATGTCTATTTTTAAGTGATGTTTCTTTAGCAATATAATTATGATTTTGATTACTTATGCATCAACGTAAACTATATGAAACATATTCTAGGTTGTATTGAAAAAAATGTAAGTGACCAAATCTACAAATTTTATTAAAATGCACAAGTCTTAAATGATCAACAACATAGATTTCAGCATGACTCTTTTTGTGTGTAACAAGTTTGTGTAGTAACCCTAAATGAATTAAAGCCCAGTAATATGATCTTAATTAGTAATCTTGCAAACCAAGGATAGGGAACATATTTTCTCTTCAACTGATAGTCACCTTGTGGGATCTGTAGCACATGAAGTTTAAATTTACGCAATTTTTGAGGCTGGAAATTGAATAGGGTACACCTCCTGCATTCTATGGTGCATTGTGACTTGAATGCAATTTTCTATGCCATACTCATCCACTCTACATTTGTAGGCTCAGGTATTCAAATTCCTTCAGTCTAAGTCAATGCTAGTCCAAGCCATCCTGTCTAACAACAGAATTTAGATAGAGGACTTTAGGTGTCTGAAGAAACAGCCAATTTCAGCAATTTTCTCCAGCTGCAGAAATTCTTTCAGTAGTTAAACAATGTGCAACCTTAAAGCATGCTTTGGATGGAAATGAAGGCAGAATGGAAACCAGCCTCCACACCTTGCCTGCTACTTCAGCCTTTAGCCATAATTAACACCAAACTCTTCAACTGCTCCTGGTGCCTCTCCTCGGCATGCATTATATTATTACACTATAAAGGATGTAGTTTGAAGTACCAGTATTTTATGACTTCCTAGTTCAGTCTATTGCTACATTATAATGACATACATATCTGTGACAATTGTCAAGCACCCATCAGTCTCCCAGTACTAATAGCTAGTTATTTGCTAGCAACTACAT
This sequence comes from Melanocharis versteri, assembly GCA_013397845.1. Taxonomy (NCBI): domain Eukaryota; kingdom Metazoa; phylum Chordata; class Aves; order Passeriformes; family Melanocharitidae; genus Melanocharis; species Melanocharis versteri. The sequence goes on along the minus strand of VZTG01002709.1, from coordinate 566,870 downwards.
CCAGAACCCTGATTTTCTCTCAGGACCCCTGAGAATTTTCAGTTAAATACAAAATTCCATACATCTTTATTCCTTGGTTATCTGGGTATCTCAACTACATGTCCTTCAGGGGTAACATCTGGGTTGTATGATCTCCTGAGGAGAGGATGCCAATCTCCAGGTCTGGGGCTGCAGGGATTGCCAGGATCCATTTCTTGGGGCTGGGGCAGGTGAGGCAATGTCCTTGCTTGCAGCAGTGAGCTCACATTACATCTGGTGAAGACAGCACACATCATCCGGGACTGCAATAACAGCATAATCAGCAGATCAAGGGAGGAGAAACCCATAACTTGTTAGACCACATCTGTAATAGTGGATTTGGGGTTGGGATTTCTACCACTCAAAAGACACAGGTAAACTGGTGTGTCACCAACACTGTAAGGTACAGAATACACATAAGTATCTCCAGAATATATGTATACATCCAGAATATGTGTGTGTCTGTGTGTGTCTGTGTATTTTTTCTCATTTTTATATATACATATACAAAGATAGAACATATATATATATATATGTATATACACACACATAAGCATTTCTTGACTCGCAGTTGGCTGTGTGCTAGAAAAACATCTAGGTGATATACTGGATGTATATTTTCATATCTTTCCCTTTATATTTAACTACTTTTAGAAATAGGATATTGGGCTAGACAAACTTTTAATGTGATTCAATATGAAAGTTTTTATGAAGATTATTTTCAACTGTTTCAGTAACATGTTAAGTTTACTATCCCAAATATCCACAAAGCATAATTGAAAAGAATCCAAATAATTTAGAGGGGTTTGGATCAGCTCCTGTTTTCCATAAAGAAAGTATGAGGTTCAGGAGACTGGAAGACAAGATGAGCCACAAGAGAATCAATCTGCAGCCATGGTCCACAAAAGTCTGAGAACTACCAAATCACTAAGTACTCAAAATTGTGTGCAAAATATGAATAAAATATTGATTTCATTAAAAATGTTAAGGACTACTTAATTCAACAACATTTTATATGTTTGCATATTTATTTCCAAATTTCCATATCTGTTTGCATATATCTTGTAAAGCTGAACGTTAATTATACTTTAAAATCATGTATAAATTGTAACCAAGAATGTTGTATGAATTTTTGAAATAAGAGACACGCTCAAGTACCATTAATTATAAACTGCCATTTAAAGCACACTGAAGCAGACCTCATATTGAAAAAATATTGAGCCCTTGACAAATAAGAAAGGCAGCAAGAGTTATTAACTGGTCTAGCTGATTAAATGGTGTCTCCTACAAGCATAACACAGATTTTATTTTTCCTCTTTCTCCCACCAGACCATGGGTTACTTTTACTTAGAAGTGACACATGACGATTTGCTGGCCAATGTAAAACTGCTAGAAAGACTGCATGATTCACTGGTTTGTAGTTTCTGTTTAGGGCAATTCTCCTTTTGAATTTTTATTCATGTAGAAGTGACAGTAATATATAACACGAGACAAAACTTCATGGACTCCTTTAATGGACTAATGTCAAATGAGGTGAGTTGAAGTGATTTTCTCACACACTAATTAGATATGTGAAATGATTCTCAGTAATTTAAAAAGCAAGGTCAAATCTCAAGCAGCTTCCAAAAACCTAGACTTGCTAAATATACAAGACATGATGATCTGACTATCACTTAAAGTGGCAATTAGAGACAGTCAAATTTCTAATAGCTTTAGATATAAATCCAAGGTCAGGTATCCCAGTCATCATAAGAGCCAGGAGTTTCCTAAAAAACTGTTCCTTAGGAATATTGCAAAAGTGTTATTTGCTCTTGTTAATTTTGAGAAGATGTGTAGAAGATCCATTAATAGTTAAAGAAACTAATTCAAACGTACAGCTTGCATAGAGAAGGCTCCACAAGTTTATTAGTGCAAATCAGTGTTGCTGCCCTTAAAAGTTATCAGTGTGGCAGGCTGTCCCCTTAAGCAAGGGCAGCAGAAAGGTAGAAGTCCACACCTCTCTCTAGTCACTCCAAGCCTGATATCTTAATTTACGTGAACAATGAAGCTGAATTTGCATTAATCCATCAGGCTGAAAAGTATATAAGCAGAGATGCAAACTCACCTATCTTGTTGTGCTAGCTTTGCCTCAGGGGTGGTAACATCAGTGCAAGGAGCAGACTGACAGCCAGGAGCAGTGAAGTCTCAAAGTTCTGCATATGTTATGCAAATAGGACCACGTCCATCAGCTTTAGTGATGTTGCACTACAGATTGAATTTGGCCTGCTCAGATCTGGCCTAACACTGGCATGTTATCAGCCATTCACGCTCCTTGGTCAAGCAAGGGATCTTCCTTCAAATCTATAGAAGCCTCTTTGCCTGATCTGTATTTGTTATATATATTAATATATATATATATATATTCTATATCTGTATAGAGCCAAGAGATGCACTACGGAAATACAGTTCTGTGGTTATCTCTATGTTAAAGTGTGATTACAGGAAAATAGCCAAAGAGCAGCCACCTCAGAGACATAAACCTCTCATTTAATCTGTCTTCTGAGAGACACCTATTCTGCCTGCACGTTCTTTCTTCTTCAGCCCACACTTGAGACTAAGCAAGTGGTTCCATTAGAGGACACGCATACTGTAGCACAGAGGCCTACTGTTAACATTTCTTCCACCATGCAAACACTGTTCACATTTGCAGACCTGAGTTAGATTTCCACTAAACTTTAATAGTTGTGAATTCATAGTATAACATGTCAGTGGAAAAAATCATGGCAAATTTTCTTGCTCTCTGCAGGAAAATAATGTGAAACCCCAGGAGTTCTGACTTTTGATTTTTCAAGATTTCTTGGGTTTTTTTTATTTTTCTTTCCCTTTTCACAAAAGAGTCTTCAAAGGAAATTAATGCTGCAATTCCTGTGACCCTTCATAAAATCCCATGTCATTACTTCCAACAGTAACTGATTCTCAGCATTGGTTCTTTCTCCTGTATCAGTGCAGAACTGAGAGAACTTAGTTTTAAAGTAGCAACCAGCACACCTGTATAGAGCAGGGAACTTCCCCCATGGCTAAAAATGCAATTATTAAGTTACCAGCAGCCATTTGATGCTTTTCTTCCAATGTCCATGTCCTTCACCTACAACTATGGAACACTTATTTTGAAAAGAAGTAAAAGAAAAAGGGTGCTTCTGGTTCTTGAAACTAAGACATGTCTACAGCTGTAATTTTCCATTCTAACGAGGATCTATAGCGAATGAATTACTAAAGCGCTAGACAAGCACCAAATAGTTCTCCCTCCTGATTGATTACACTCCCAACAGCAACAAAACCTCATGGCTGAGGCACTAATGAGTATTAGATAACCCATCTGCTTGTAATAGGAGCATGCTGTAGTGCCTCTAACAGAAGGACATCGTATTGATATTTTGTTACAGAAGGGTCTAGAACTAGATTTTTTTTAAGGTTGGGATCCAAACAAAGATCTTTGTAGTAAAAATGTCAATTGCAGGGATAAGCCAAAATCCTGACTCAGTGTTACGCACTCAAACTTGTATGACTATAGGTATTTAAGTATTGAATCAATTTCTTTTGCTGAGCTTTCATGACTAAAGTTATCTATGTAGCTAAACGCAGAAGTAATTTGGCAGCTAGATTTAAACAGATGCTAACTAATATAGCTTAAACTTTAATTTCCTCTGTTCCTTTGTTATGGTTTGCTTCTTTGATATAAAACAGCTACTGTATTAAATTTGGACCTCAGTAACTAATGGGTAAGTAGTGGAATTAGTTAATAATGGTTCAGAAATGTTAATATAGCAATTCATTGTTTGTGAAATCTTTTTTAATTTTAGTACAGGTAGGTAGTTCAGTAATGTTTGATAATAATCATTGTAGTCTGGCATATTCAAGACTTGCAAGACTAATACATGTAAGCTAATGTCTAACATACATTTTTCTTGATTTTTCAAGTCTAAGAATCTTCTAAATTGTTTTATCAGCAAATTCATTTCTTCACTGAAAGTAGTATACAGAAAATATATATATAAAGATGCACCCATCACTTCTTTATTTACGCAGAAACTACAAATTCCAGTGTAGTTGTTGGAGATTTTCATATGCAGCATGCTTTAGATAACTGCTTTAAAATGGATGACCTGATAAATGTACTAATTCCTTACTACACAGCAGCCTATTTTCAGTGTGATTCCCAAAGAGAGGCAGAGAGGCAGAGAGGCAGGCAAGCAGGCAGGCAGGCAGGCAGGAAGGAAGGAAGGAAGGAAGGAGAGAAATATAATTTTGTCCTTTTTCAAATTATAATAAAGAATAATTAGTACAGAAAAAAAACCCTGTGAGAAAGTAAAGGGATTTTTTCAGATAATTGCCATGCCTTGTCATTGTAGTCTTACCAATAGACCATATTCTGATCACACTTCATAAAGAACTGTGCAAAAGCAAGTTTCAAATTTCACTGTTTGATCTCATTGATTTTAATTTTAAAAAAATCTGTACTTGTTGGAAATACATCTGTAACCATTAAAATGTTAGGTAGCTGCAGTTGGAAAGGAGCTACTATCTTATGCTTTCAGGTACTCTATCATGTGTCTCCCAGTCTTGGTTTCCCCAAATATGCAAAAAACACCAGGGGCCTTAAAAGACAGCATATCAACTTTTGGACTTGCCTACTGCAGTTGTAGCCATGAGAAAAGAGATCTGTGAACATAACAGCGATCCACAAAGAAAAAACAGGGGTTGTGTCTTTTTGCTGCCTTTATACATTCTGCAGAATGCCAAGATGATGGTGTTTCACAAGTTGCTTAAAAGCTTACTTTCTGCTTTTTGAAATACAACGGAGACCAGGTTTTGCTCAGCACTTATTGGAGGGGATGGAACTACTGAACCTTTGTCATTTTTCTTTCTCATAACTGCTGTTGCTTAGCAATTGAGACATCCTGAATATTATTTTGTTATGCTTGTTGTAAACTTGAAGACAGCATTTGCTGTAGTGTATTATCAATTACTTCTGCTCAGTTCTGTATATTCTGCTTGAGGAAAAATAATATATAGACAGCTTGTGGTGACAGCCCACCTTTTCATGCACTCTTACATGCACAGAAAACAGTAAGACAACAAAAACTCATTTGATAATGTCAGGAAAGAAAGTCTCTAATCTTCAAAGTTTGATTTTTGCAACTACCAGGCTAATCTATTGTTACAATACTACTTCATCCTCAAAAGCCCTGTTCCGTGTGTAAGCAGTGATGTCAGCATTGCAAAGGAAGGGCTGTATGGCCATTTTAACAAGCCTATCACCCACCTTCTAGCTAAGTGACACTTTTTTAATGGTTAAAGAAACTCCCACAGCGGAGCCTGTCCAAAACCAAGTACTACTTAAGCATACCACCCGAGATTCTAAACTTTGTGTAGCTTTGGGGTTTTTAAACTGGCCATGTATTTCACTCTAACATGACATTAAAAATGAGACTTATGGAGAGAGAGAGAGAATATGGGCAATAGAAATCATTCATTAACTGGATACATCAAAACTTCTCCTGAATGTATACAGTGTTGGCAGAGAAATTCCTGTGGATGGATCTATGCTAAGCAATCTGATCAAGGAAGGGGTAGAATCAATGCCATTCTGTGTATATATAATAGAATAAAGTCAAAATCTTAACTGCATACAAAGAGGTTTTCCTTCTTTTCTTTCCTTATATTAAAATGTCCACTTCAATGAAGATAAAACCAATGGTATTGGCTTATTCAAAGATCAGTCAATTTACAAATAGAAAAGGCAGAGTTCTCTTGCTTTAAGAATTTTCTGTGCAATCTATGACACCAGAGAAAGCACAGAGCTCTATGACACTTATATTTGTAGGATTGCTTAATTTGGCTCTAAACTATGAATGCGTCTATGGCAATCCAGTTTTCAGATGAGTTTTGCAAGCACAGCCTCATATTTCCAAATTTGTACCAACCTAATTAGAAGGAACAAAATATGAAGATTGCTTTCTTGATGCAAGATACTTTTTTAAAATGATCAATATATGAACATAACTGTATCCATCCTTGAAGTAACTGCTTGGCTGAGCTGAAACCAACAAACAAGGAAGCCTGGACATGGAATTTCCCCCAGCCGTATCTTGGAATCCCTTGGAAACTTTAGTCTTAGCCATGTTCTGAAAATTATTTCAGCTAGGGGGCGTTCAACTAACATCTTTTCCATGGCTGCACTTGAGACATCAACCTGTTCCCAGCAGCCGTGCCAGCAGCCTCCGGGTGAGAGCTGTAAGCGCAAAACCCCGATATTCCGGGATCTTAAATTTCTCCCTTACTCGGTATGCAAGGGTCTCAAACTCCACCGTGAAGCTGTAGCAGCACGAGTAAATAAGGATTAGTGTCTCATACAGAAACATGCCTGCCATTTGCCCGTGCTATAGCTCTACCATAAGCACTCTAATGCAGGGATACACCGAAGCTCTCCTACCGTGAATGTAACAGGGATGTGCAATATACCAATACAATTAAGCCATAATCCACAGAACAGATTATAGCAGCAACAGTCTCACCAGTATAAATTCATGTACGCAAAACTACTACTGGCATAAAGCAGAGATCATACCTCATGCTACCCCAGCTTTCCTACTTCTTACAAGTGGCAGCAGCAGCATAACTATAACCTTAAATATTTACCAATGCAAGTATTTTGAAATACTACATTTGGGGTATTTATGTGGGCGAAAGCATCATATAAATTAAAGCTTAGCCTCCCTGGCCACATGTCACATGTGGCTCCAGGACACCAGCACCTCCACTTTGCTGCATAAGTTTCCTTGGTGGAAGGAAGTCAGAGGAAGTTTCATCACATGTCCACCCAGCAGGGTCTGCAAGAGAATATTTATTCCTGCCTCTTCAATGTAGGCAGACGTGCACCAGCACCTTTTAACTGGCTTAAATAAGGGACACAGATTTCAAAGCTTTGAACCAACAAATAAGATAAATACAGATCTACAAGCATGGGTTCAATAAGGGTAGCTAGACACTGAGGTAAGGCTAAAATTTGCCTTCAGAAATGGTAACCTCTTCTACACTGATGATTCTCTGGCATGTCATAGGCTTAGCTGACTGTGTTGGGGCAGGAGGTCTGGTTAAGAAAATGCTAGAGTATCCCTTCAGTCCATATTGCATGAGATCTCTTTTGCTGTTATCTCCCCGTCTGCAGACAAATAACAGAGGAAAATACACATTGCAGCAAGTAACTCATTGTATTAGTAGATGCCCTGTGCTAAATTTTATATACAAGAATTTCCATAATTTCATGGGTACCACTTTTAGAAATAAAATGAGCTGAACTTTCATTGTGCTGTGGGAAGTAACAGCAGATCAGCAGTTACAGTATTACATATGGACTTTTGCTTCCTCCTGGGAGTTGTTTTCCTTAGAAGCAAAGCTGATTCCTATTTTCCACTTTGCTGATAGCTCTGTTCCTGCATAGTCTGTACTACAGTGGGAACTATTATGCACCCTTCCCTCTCCGTCCCACCCCTGCATACCTACACACTTCCTCTTTCCAGAACAAAAGCTTTTTCCAGTTATTTAAGGAATCTCACAAAATTGTATTTCCTATCCTTATACAGGGATCTTAATTATTAGTTCCAAAACATAATTTGGAAGGGGAAAGTATAATTGTTACTCAGGAGCTGAGGCTCAAGCCTCTATCAACTTTGTATTTAATGTTGAAATAGTCATGGGAGAAAAGCTTTTGGGGAAAATGGGATGCTCTACCCAGTTCTGGTTGCACTACCTATGTGAAAACAATTTGATTTCAGAGGATTACTAATGCAAGGATTCCAGAATCCAAACTTACTATAAATTCCGGTTATCTTCAGATATTCCTAGTCACTGTTCTATGGAACTACCATTTGGGATTTAGTTCACAGTCTGCAAGCAGTAATGATAGAAACTCAAGACAGGTCAGGTTACTACAGCTTAGCTATCAGATCCCTTGAAAATACACTGTACAACCTTTAGAAAAACAAGCTTCCAATAAACACAAGAAGCAAGTTCCAGTCTCTGATTAAGAATTCTCTTATCTCTTAGCCCTGGTTCCCAGGCTAATGAGATGACTTTGAGAAAGCTGTCTGTAAGTGTTTCCCCTTTATGCTGTCCAGAATTCTGCAGGCTGTATGGCTCATTGCATGTTTCTCTAATACTGATTTGCCTCTGCCATAATCTGTCTCTTTGCTGCCTGAGTGCAGGAACGCCTCGCATTAAATTAAAGGACCAGAAGCAAAGGCCATTTCAAGAAGGACAAGGAGGTGGCAAAGCTCACTGATTCTACAGGGAAATTGCTTTCTTAAGGAAAGTATTTCACGTACTCAGGAGGTCTGAAGATGTAATTTCTAGGAGAAGGTGGCTCGGTGCTGATAGTGGTGCTAATATAAACTGCATATGAGACTATTGTTACAATTTTAAAATTAAGGAGATATACAGCCAATCCTTCAGCCTTTCTGTTGCCCCAAAGTCAGTATTTTATTGTTTTTAAAGCTTTGCGTTGACACAGTGCCAACCAAAGGCAAACACTACAAAATACAAGCACAGACCCAGCATGACACTTTGCAAAACAAAAATAGAATGGGGAAGAAGTGCTACAATGTCATGCAAAACAATTCTAGGCCTAATTAAAAAAGAAAAAAGAAGACAGTTTTAGATGGAATGAATTGTCCTTAACCTAGAAAAAGAAACATATTCAGAGAACTGGAAGAAAAACAGTGCCATACACTATTACATCAAAAAAAAAGCCTTAGCTAAACTGTAGCATTCTAGAAATGATCGAAATTAGATTGAATGAAGAACTGCAAATACCTGAACGCTGAAAATTACTGTCTTTTGTTACAATCCATAAGAAAATAGCCTAAAACTGGAGGCAGAATTTTTTTGAAACTATTATATTTTGGAACTATTTTGGAACTTTGCTTACAATATTTAGCCACACACAGAGAACAGGAGTGGTGTACTTGAGATGAAGTAGTTGTGGGACACTGTACTACAAAACACACAGGGCCACAAACTGATCTGTAATTAGCACAGGGCAGTGGAACAGCCCTTGATAACCAAGCCTCAGAATAGGGTCAGAGTAAGACCAGAGCTGCTCTTGTCAGTAACAACTTTATTAACCAAAGCATTGACATTCCCCCGCATCAAAACAGAAAAAAAACCAACACCAAAACCAACAAAACAGCCCTTTTTATTGATAATGTCTTTCTTTTTGAAGAGTAGATTTTCAAACGGCATGGTGGGGCTTAGTACCACTCTAAGCCTAGTTCAAACCTGCAGTGAATTCAAGAAAAGAATTTTCCATTTACATTGTAGTTGGTGTCACTAGGCCAAGTTTACAGAGAGCACATCCCTGTAAATGTAGTCAAGTTGAAAACAATGGCCCTGTTCATACAAGTACAATTTTGTACAAGTAATGCTCATAGGAAGGAAGGTGTTCAGGATACTGCGCTATTGATAAATTCTGTGGCACAAAATCACCTCAGCAAAAAAGAATCAGGCTGCATATGCTAAAGGTCAAAAAAAGATGAAAATATACTTTGCTATATAACAGACAAAACCAGAGTGTCTTTGGATATTTCCTTATCACGCAAACCCCAAAATACAGAAAACTTCACTCAGCAGTTTCAATCATCCATCCAGCATGAAAATAAGTGCTTCATAATAATTTGTGATGGTTCTGAAACAATAAAGAAAACATGCAAATTACACCAATACAATAAAGACTTGATTATGCAACTGTTTTGCCTCCTTCACTGCAGCAATAAGCAAGCAATACTGCAAAAGAATATTCACTTGTGTTACTGCTTCAGCTACTTAAAAGAAATAATTTTGGAAAATCATTATCATTAGGGGACCCTATTTAAGGTCTATATCACAGCGATCTTGAGACTAATTTCATCATGTTTGTGCTCCACTTCCAGATTTTCAAGACAGAATTGCTTTGCTCTCAAAAGACAGCAGAATACTTTTTACAAAATGTGTTCAATAAATTTATAGGAGTGTCAGCATTCCGTTTTTCAGAATTAATATCTTGAAATAATCTCTCCTAAGTATTTCTACATGAGAATACCCACACATATTAGAATTTACAAGTCTTTTTTTAACCTCATTACAGTCAATGGAAGTTAAGTACAGGCTTAAATGTGTTTTGCTATTTTTCTTCCTGAATCAGGATATTCCATTATATTTTAAACCAAGACAGAAGAACACTGAAAACTATATATCAGGCAGCTTTCAGAGTGTATATACAAGATATGCTATATAAATCATGGCAATATGCTAATAAAATCAGTTATTTCTTTTCTCATGCTGTTGTAAGAAAAGACACCAGCAATGTTGTTTATGGGAGTGAGAAGAAGAAAAAGACACCTTTTATTCAACTACATGAAATCTGAATTTAAGAGAATGTTTCTCTTCCCTGGTTTTTTCTCAGAGCAATGGACTTCCACACCACTGTGGATGAGAATCCACATTTAAAATCTGATTCATTAATGGTGCTAGAAGCAGCATTAGCTCATCCTCCAGCCCCTATGAGCTGTGTCAGGAGGGGTCACAGAGTCCTGGCGCTGGCCAGCAGCCAGTGACAGCGTGGCGAGCAGCCAGCCATTCTGCTATGAACTGGAGGGGGTTCCTGAGGCAATTTTACAGTTTTTCTGTATTTCCACCTTTATTGCAGCTCAAGATCTCCTGCAGAGTTTGCATGTACAGCTTATGGATACCAAAGGCTATGCTTTTCTTTCACTGAATGCTTTCATAAAGAAACCAAATCAACAGTAAGATTTTTATACAGCTTCAGGAAGCTTAGCTGCATGAACTTCTTTTGGCCACATCACATCCACATCCAAGACTTTGCAGAATTGATAATTTAACATAATTCATGCTTTCCTTGCAAGCTGGGAAAAACAAATACAGGAATTAGTAATACTATCTTGTCTAAATTCTCTATTTGGGAGGAAAATAATCTTCTTTGTTACAGTTTCCTGTACTTTAACATTCTTACCAATGATTTACCAGATTTGGTCCCGAAACATTCTGCAGCAAGATTTGGAAAATTTGTACATACCTTATGAAATGAAACCAAGTTACACACGGCTCCTGAGAAAATAAAATAATTAAAGCTTGTATGCAAGAAAAAGAGCCAGTATGGGTTATAGAGAAAAAATGCACCTTGGCATAGTACAACAGTAGGCAATATCATCGACACATCATTTTCTCATACATATTTATAAAGGTCCATACGTAAAAGCACCTGCCCACAAGTGCACAACACAAAAATCCACAGTTCTTTGGGAAATGGACTTCATACAATCTGATAGAAAAACTTTACTGCGGCATGCTTGAAAATAGATTGAAAATTATTGCCCCACTTTGAACATTTCCTGAAATGCACTGTAATATCAGTACAAAGCTGACTGCATCAATCAGGTATCTTCAGATGCTTCATTTGATTTTTCAGAGAGATGAGAAAGCAACAAAGTGACTAGACCAAGCAATTCCAGGTACTTATAGCACATTAATCAATTTGAAATGAACTCCTTTTGTCTGCTGCTGCAATGGTTTAGAAGATATTTCCTAAACAAATAGATTATACTTTCTTTTCTATTACAACTGATCAAACTCTGAGACTTATATAAGAATTTTTTTTTTATCCCACCACACAATACTAGTGTTTTTTTTTTTATTAAAGAGCATGCTTACAATTGTGAAATCATGGTTACAGAAGTTCAAATAAAGCTTATTTTTTAAATTCTGTCTGACCTTGGATTTGACAAAATTGTATACGGGTCAAGATTATGAAAGGGCTTTCATTACATGAAGTTATCTAAGTATTGTTCAGACTGGTTTTCAGGATGAAATACTAGCTGAAGTTTGTATTTACTTCATGTGCAATCACTTTAACCTTGCTATTTGCACAGCAGATGTCTTCTTCACAAGACTACAGAAGCTATTGACTATAAATCTTGATAAGATAAGCTGTTCATTCCTTCCTTGTCAGAGCACTCTAAAAAGTCGCATAAAAGAAAACAATTACTGAACTGAGGCAAATACTAAACGTTGATCCTAGAGTTCTTACGGCGTCTTCTATACGGCAGCTTCTGACCAAGACAAACCAGCAGAATTAGAACCCTTGTAGGAAAGTCATTATACAGAATTTTATTCACTTGTGAAACTTAATTCATATGAATGCCAAGACTGCAGTTACAATTTTTCTAATTGGCACTATTTCTGAAATCTTGATAGTTAAAAGAAGATTAAATGAGCATAGTAATTCAGCTACTTCCTTTATCCTTGCATCTTACCCATTCAGTCATCAGTGACAAAGTGCAGCTATAGCGGGAACGGAAAAGCTTGTATTCCTCATCCTAGTGGGGAAGAGAGTGGCCAAGACTGCCAACTCAACAGTTTAAATTAACAAAAGCCTCCACTGAGTGCTTTCCACTATCTCTGGAAATAGTTTTGGAAAGCAGGTTCCATCCATATTTCTGTTTTACTAAGGAAGTTTGTTCCACTTACAAAAACAACATCAAATCAACATAAGAAAGACTGAGGAGCCCAATTTCCTGTTAAGAACAGAAAGGTATGAAAAATACACAGCAGATGATATTTTGGCCATGTGTGTCTTCACAATAGTGATTAAAAAAAAAACCTAGATAAGGTGAACTGCCCTGTAGAGATGAGATTGTTCCTTCATTGGAGAGCTATTAACATGCTCTAGGCAAAGCTTCTAATTCATCCCAAAAAAGCTTGGCATTTTTGACTTTAAATTAGTGGCCTTCAGGGAACTCACCATAAGGACAAAAGTATTTTCTTTTTAATCTGTCTCCATAAGGTGAAACAAAAAGCCACCACTCCTGTTATTTCAATTGTCTTCTACAAATGAACTTTCTCAAAATACAAACCTGATTCTGATTTTACTTATGTGATGCTAATGAGCTGCTTCTGAACTTTCTCAAATAGATAAACAGTCAGGTTATTTCCTATAGACTTTCTGTGGGATAACAATTCACTGACGCTAAGCAGCAAAAGATGCATTATGACTGAAGTCCTTTTTTTATATAGGATTCTGTGTTTTGGCTTACAATGTTCTACAGCCTTTAGGCATCTGGGAATCTCAGAACAAACAGAAACCCTACCTTCAAAGATGACTTATTGGATAAAATAAGAAATAATCGACAGATCACACAAGAATGCCATAAGATAGTCCCATCTTTAAAGCGCATGCACGTAGGGACAGGCCTCAAAAAACAACATTAGCATTACTATACATAAATTAGTCAGATAATCTGTGTATACTCAGTCCATTAAACTGGATTTACTCAATTCAAAGGGGATTCTGCAGTGGCAAGAGCACAGTCACTATTTGCATGCTGTAGTGCAGTCTCCTTTGCCTGTATGCTGTTGTTCAATCTTTCTGAAAAGCAGAGATTCCCACTGCACTTTCTGAATTAAATGAAACAGAAATTACGAAGGTATACAGCCCTTTAATGCTTAATTAGCTATCCAATCAAAGAGTGAAACCAAGCAAGATGATATGACTGATTATACTGATCCATTTGGATTGTTATTTGTCACACTATTCTTCTCCAAGTGACCACAGAGACTTAACACAAGTAATGAGGAGAGCTATTCTTTGGTTGCTTAGAATCAAAGTTTAACAGATCTGCTGGTGATTTTCCTAGCTTCCTCTGTCAACCCTGCCAAATTTATTTTCAGCAAACTAATACACAGTTATTTTTGCCAAGTCTTCAAGCTTTTACTAAGTTAGAAAAGCATGATATCTGTTTCCAGAGGCTGAGAATCCCCAATTTTCCATATCCTCACATGAGTGGCAGACCCTGCTATTTGAGCACCACAACCCAAGTGCTCTTTCATAACTGCCACACACGGAACAGCAATTGTTTTAGGTCATTTCAAAGTCACCTCTTGTGTGGAAGAAAAGAAAATAGTCACAAGATCAGATATGCACCTTTGTGAGGATGGCAAGTTACATGGTGACAAGGTAGGTGAGCTGTAGAATTAGGTCTGTAACTGGAAAGCATTTCTAATAGCCCTAGAAGCAGCAAACAATAAATGTGATGGTGCACAGGAAATTCATGATGCAGACCTATTTGCAGGCTTCTCTGCAGAACATACAGAGAAATATGTGACAACTGTCTTACAGCAAATAAATATGACATAACATTATGTTTAAAGGAGGCAAATTTCAAACTAAGTTGAAAATAATCTATACATTCTTCTTAGCAAAGCATCCTATCAGGCTTAGGAAACAATCTCATCGCTAGAAAGCCACAGGTGTTGTTTCTGTTTCTCAGCAAGTCAGGTGCATTTCCTATAGCTTTGTGGGACACTGCATCCTCATAGTTTTGTAATGTAACACAGGCCTGTTACCTCTTAACAGATACCAAATCATATGATCCAGATGCATCAGCCTTCCAGACTTCATTTGCTCAAATAAAATAGCTACCAGCTTTTAACTTCGGTTTGCACAAGATGCTCTGATACATATAGCAGCTGCATCTGCACATATATCTCAGCTCAATTTCCACGAGGACTTTTTTGGGGCTTTTAAAAAGAGATTGAATCCCTTGTCTTGCTTGTTGTGGGCACAACATTTAGACTTTCTCCAGAAATGTGTTATTAAATAGGACCTATGTGCTTCAGAAGGACATCCTGTCTTTCTGTTGGAGTTTACTACAACGTCCAGTTCTACACTCCAACACACAAATCTAATGCTAAACCCAGAAAGCAGACTGAAAAATGCTGCTTCTCAGGAATGTTTGCCTCCATTGCAATCCCTTATTCTTTTCTGTCCCAAATCACCTTGCATATTGTAACCCACTTTTTACTCACAGGAGAGGAGGGAAAACTTAAACGCCACAATTCTACTTTAGGAGAATAACAGGATAAAATTCAGTTTAGAAAAATAGAAAAAAACAAAAAGAAAAAATGAAAAGAGAAGATAAGCAATTGGAAAGATAAGAGAGATCTAAGAGTCCTTGAACACCTAAATTTTCCCCTGCTATGCCTGGTTCATATCTCCAGCTGCCAGTCTGTCAAGTCTGACAATAACTGCTGTGATTGGAATCTGCTAAAGAAAATAGGATGCTATGAGCAGCCATGTTTAATTAAACAGTGGGAAGTTCACATTAGCAATAAACACAGGAAGTGTCAGAAGACTTGGCAAAAGCCAAGTTCAGTGCCACTTCACTGCTCTGTACTTAAGCAGTCCTTTTTACTGGATGTCTTTACAACGGAGCAGAGACATTCAGGGCTTCTACATATGGATTCTTAGGTATGCTAATGAAATATCATGCGATTCCACTCGTCCAGAGTAAGAATGCCTAATTCTGATTCAGATGTTCTGCTTCTAAAGCTTTGATTCACAATTTCATGGAAACATGAATGCAGACATGGAAAGCTTGATGGACTGAAAAAATGCCTCTCAACATGAACTTCTGCTTTGGTAGTAGTAAATGTAGAAAGTAGCACCAAAATAATCCATTATCTGTTCTGCAGTCATGGAAGAGATGTGATTAAAATCATTTCAGATTAGCTACAAAATTGGGACTGAAATTATTCCTGAAGACTACATGGTATCAGAGGTTAAAAGCCCAAACCAAAACAAACCTGAGTAGAACAACTGAGTAGAATGCTTTTTTATCTGTCAGCACAGAAATATGTACAGACGAGAAGTCACATGCTGGTTTTCTTTTTCACAGAACACACCACTAAAACATACACTGTTTTTGATTAGAGGTGGATGAGAAAATCAGTTATTTTCAATCAGCTAAGAGAAGGCCAACCATGGAAACACCACAGAAGTTAGAATATGATACTCAATAAGAAACATATGAATGAAAGTTTAAGAATGAGTTAAACCTTCTAGGGGTTAAACTAGAAAAATCATCAGTGGTAAGAATGTACTGAAAACAAACAAACAAACGAAAAATAAAAAAATGTGGCATTTATTTCTTTCAGGGAGATAACATCTATATGATAAAAAGGGGTTGAATAATCAGTAAGATTAGATTTTATTACAATCCAAAATGAAAGAGGTTAGCCATGCTTGGAGATCTAGAATCACTTTTTAATGAAAGAGAATAATAGTTATTTGCCCAATTAAGTCACACAATCCAGCATTAAGTTTATGAAATAAGCAACCTGATACAGTAAACAATGTAAAATGCAAAATGCCACAGGACATCTTGACAGAATCAAAAATTCATGGCATTGGTCTAATGAAGAAGGTGCACGAGACCAAAATCTTCAGAAATTTGGGAGAAAAGCAAGCTCTTCAAGTCCAGGATAGTGCTAAAAAACCCCAACCAGTCTACAAGTCCTGAACTGTCCTATGGAAGTTGTTCAAAGAAAAGGCTCAGATCAGTTGGATCAGCAGACAGGTACTCTCAGTAACCTGCAAAAAGATAAACATGCTCACCATTTTTGTATCCACCCACAACATTTTTAAAAAGACATACTCTGCTGGAAACCAAGGACGCATTACAGAAGCAAAGATGAAGCCTAAAGAAAAAGTAGTCAATCCCAAATACTCATTTACACTGCATGCGGGTAACAGCCCATCTTGAAAAAAATAGAGGAGTATACACCAAATATTGTCTGCCTAAGTGCACATGCTGACTGTTGCCTGGGACTGCTGCTGTTTGGCTCAGCCTTGAAACAATTATGTTTCATTAGAAAAATAAGGCATTTTCGATGGGATGAGAAGTAAAATGGTAAAGATGTTTTTCAGTATCAAAATCAATACAAAGACACAACTAACCAACCCCAGAGAGGAGCAGAACTGAACCAGTACAAATCATCATAAGGCATACTCTGACAATATATGCCTCAGAAAACAAGAAAGATTTCATATACGTATTATTAATTAATTCTAAAAATTTCTACTGTTTTAAGATAAAGCACCGTTCCATTTCACAGCAATTAATTATTTCTTCATGCACTATTATCCAGATGTGCTACCTTATATTTCAAATTTTGCAAGTTCAGCCAGAAGTACAACAGCTGAGGTTAAAATGCACGCTGCAAGGAAACTTTATTTAGCACGTAGGGAAGTTACACAATTGTGATATTTAGTGGCCTGGGAAAGGAAGATAGGAATAGCAATCTGCAATTTTAAGTGACCAAACCAATGAGGGAGAGGAAGTCCGGAAAAGTGTGCTACAAGGTCCATGTTCCATTATTCAAGTGAATATTAAAAACAACAGCAGTTTTGAAATACAATGCATCTCTTCTAGTCTTATAGAGCAGTTTCTTAATACTAAAGGAGTATTTAGACATGGAATGATGAGAGAATTAATGTACCAGGAAATTAAAGGTAGCAGATTAACCAAAACTGAAAAATTAATGACAAAAATAAAGGACAGGGGAGTCACCAAGTCCCGTGCACCTGTTACATTTTCAAGAACAGCCATCTTTCCTTTTTAAAAATCTAATCCTTAAAATTTGGGTTTAGACTCTTTCAGTTAGCCCTTTTTCTTGCTTTTCATTTTTAAATATTTTCTGTGTTCTGCAGGACCTCAGCTGCAGATTGCACTTTGGGCTCTATTCAGAAACAGAAAAACAATACCAAACAATCACCCTGAAAGTGGTTCATTGTTCTATGATTTTGCATTCTTAAGCACCTCAGTTCCCCTTAAAGCCAGCTGCACAAGGGATCACAGCAGTGGACAGCAAGAAATATGCAGGTCTCCTCAAGAGCTCCCTTTGGTTTGTTTTTTTATCTTTTCAAGTTGTTCAGAGGAAGAAAGTATCAGAGATGTCTGGATTAAATCTCTTCTTGAACACTTTCCTTTTGAATTTTCTCCCTATTTTCATACAGCTGGGAAACACAGGTGTTTTCACCTTGATCGGCGTAAGAATTCCAATTGCTTACAAAGTATATTGACATTAATGAATCATTCAATTAGTTCATTATTATTATGAAAACTGCAACATCAGTGCCAGTTAAGGCATTTGGATGAAACAACCTGCAACTGAATTTGTCTCATTTTAAGACACGAGATGCATCTCACTATGCTGGACTCAGCACATGATTCACTGTGTATTCTAATTCGTTGACAAAGAATCAGAGACTTCATCTTTACTGTATTATTTATTCAATCCAGCTTCTCTATTTTCCCTCCCAGGCCCAAGAACTCGAAGCAAAGATAGTAAGGCACCAAAACCAAGATCTCACAAGCAGTTGAGACACTTGGATACATAAGGCTTGCTTCCATTGAAGTAAACGGTAAAAATCCTCAGAAGAAACTGGAAGGAAAATCAAAGTTTGTACTTTGTCACATGTGCAGTTCCCTCGGTAAAGAGCTTCCTATGTAAAAGAAGAATTCAATCTTAAATTCTTAAGAAGCATAATCATTACTAAAGGATAAGAATCACTAAAGAAAAGTATCAGTTTTAGCAGATAGCCACTAGATGGAGCAATTTAATATTAAGATTCCATTTATAAAGATTCATTCGCCTTTCCCATTACCTATTTATTTTTCCTTTTTCTGCTAAGGACACTTAGAAACACTGTGTCCTTGCATATTATGCAAGTAAAAGTAAAAGCATATGAATAAACACTAATGTTTCTATATTTTGCCTTTATTGAAACAAAGACTGGAAACAGTGTAAGGTAAACTGCAATTCTAAATCACTTCTGTTAAACTGTTAATTTAATTAATCCACCAATCTACACTCCCTAATCTTCAGAAACATTAAGCATTAAGAAATATTAAGCCGTTTATCAGAATACTATGCTCTCTATTCACCAGACACCAGAACTTTTTGCCAGCAGAGATTATTCTATCTTACCCTGAACCTTAGCCTAACTATTATATATTTAGAATTCTTCTATATTTTAGTATCAAAGTGAGAATTAAGAATATTTTGTACTGACACAAAAGGAAAAGACACTTGACCTCATTAGCTTGAGGCCCAATTTACATCAGTTGTATCTAAGATGGCTGTAGAACTACAGTGCCTTCTTTCAGTGTAAGACCAAAAGTTGAACCTATGTCTACTTGTATTTCTAATGTTAATTTCAAGCAACAATTCACAGTTGTTACTATCCAAAATACTGCCTGATAACATCTAGCTGTACCTTGTGAAGGCGAACACAAAACAAAACAATGGTGGTGTTGCCGAATGCAGCTCTGAGGCACCAAGAAAGTAAATCCTCAATGATTACATGGGTCTTACAATCCTTCTTAAATACTGGATTTGCTGGGAAAAGGGGAAGTAATAAACAGTTAAGGACAGCCTGCGAGCAGCAATCCCCAACTGGCCTCTGCTTCACCTTTTTCTTTTAAAAGACTTCTGTTACACTATACTTATGAAATATTCATATTTCTGATTGATAAGTATGATAATCTAAGCATCACGAAAACAAGTTATACTGTTTGCTGCATCTAAAGTCTGCAAACATCATAATAGAATATACATTTTAATATCCTTCCTATTATTGCACTTTTCATATGTTAAATCAACCTCTACCTGCATAGTAGGTGCAAGTAGCAACTGGATTTACTGTTGTGTTTAGGTCCATGGTGAAAATCCATATTTTTAATGTCTAGATGTGGTGCTTTCTTCTAACAGCTGTTAGTATTATCTGTCATGATTAGTGATAGAAAAACCCCAAACATTAGGCTGTTTATGCAACTATTACGGTAATTGTGCATTTCTGTCTTACAGAATTCAGCCATGATTCTAAAGATTCTGAAGACATATCATTGATATACCCCCAACATGCCCATCATTATCATGACCACATTTAGCACAGGTTCAATTAATCTAAACTTTCTTATCTCAATCAAATAGTCATTAAGGACATTGCAGTTCAATGGCTTACTAGATGGACCTCAGAATGAAGAGAAAGCATATAAGACAGGAGGAGAGTAAACCGTGTATGCAGGCAAGAGAAGAAAGCAAAGAACAAGCCAAGAATGAGAGCACGCTGCATTAGCTGGAGACATTTCTAGCACTTGTATAAAAGCTGCCTCCGTTAAAGCTCACATGTAAACACTGCAGCAAGCAAAGACATAAATGAACATAAAGAATATCCACATTATCACATTTCAAATATCAAACCAGTATACTTCAGACCTCTCTTCCATTAACTCCACCTCAGCGATTGCCTCCGGCTGACTGCTCCCTGACAGGGTAGCTACAGAAAACAGATCTAGGCTCCAAAACATTTTTCCCCACCTTTTTCAGTAGCTTCTAGTCTCATTTTTCTTATAAAGAACAAACAAGTTCACTAACTGCAAACTACCTGCCAGACAGCAATTCAACTTGAAAGAGTTTTATATTTCATTACATGATGATAATAAACAATTCAAATCCGAGGCCAGACAGACAGTGAGGGATTTCAGTGAATCCATTTCAAGCAACTTAACCCAAACTGATTCAGCTTAGTCCTTGAGACCTCCAGCGTTTGCCCTACAACATAAAACCCATGACACTAAGTCCTTACAAGAAAACGCTTTACACTTTAAAAAATCACTGGCATCTATGTATCTAAGCAAATCAAGAGAAGCACAAGAATTTAATTAATCTCTCAGATGCCTAATCACTTCACTTTCCAGTCAGAAGAGTCACTCCACAAGTAACTTTGCAACTAGGCTTCAGTACAGAAATCTCACCTAAGCCTTTTTATGCTGTGGGTTTTTTTCAGAAAATTTGCGAACACCAGCAGATTCATTTGCACAAGAGAAAACACCTTTGAAGAACCTGAAATGTGTGGAAGTTACAGCTAGTTAAAAAGGTATATCCCAAACGTGATAGGTGTGATTAACTTCCCTGCTTGCTCGTGTTATGACCATCCCTCTCCAGGGGTGGGGGAGAAAGAAGAAAGAAAAAGAAGGAAAAAAGAAGAAAAGAAAGAAGAAAAGAGAGAGAGAGATACTAGTCTTACTTCTCCTTATGCTTAAATACCAGTTAATTAAGGGGAATACACTGTAACAAGCCATCTCTGAAGCACAGGGTTCGTAAGCAGCAGAACATAAATAAAAGCAATGTAAAGTTGCACTAAATTACATGACAGCAAGTTTGCCACAGCCTAAAAATAAAAAAAAAATTGAAGGTGAGAGAAGACAGGGAGTCGAGACAAGGAAGAGTGAGGGGGAAGTACTGACATATTTGGTATCAGAACATTTTTGAATGTTTTTCTCTTTATATTGTTTGATGCAATTGTCATTTTCCCAGAAAGCTGTTAAGGTCTCTTCTCTCCTGGGGATGTCAGTCCCAGCAGAGCAAGGAAAATGCAATTAGAGCTAGCTACAAACCTGCCAGGTAACTCTCATTCTAGGCGTTCATTAGATGAAGATAGATCTGCCCTTTTAATTCAGAGACATTGCATACTAAGTACAAGTTAATAACTACTTAGGACTTCAATCCCTGACAGAGTTACATATGCAGGCTACTGTCTCTGAGAGGAGATAAAGACATGGAGAAAAAAAAACAGCCATCAACTTAATCATGATCAGAAATCATTACCATCTAAGACTGAGTGTCTGATGAAGTCTGTTTCAGGACCATTTGACATAGTTATTTATGTGTCCACAAACATATTAGAGCTAAGAAAACACTGATGTATGGATGCTGTATCACCAGACACGTCATACAAAGGACTTACTTCCTGTTTTTGTCAGTCTTTGCTGCAGATTTCAAAACAGCAAATTAAAATTGGTTGATGACGACCAAAAGTTCACAAGTCACACACATCAACTTCCACAACAAAAGGTGAGACCAGTCTGTCGGCAGCATGATGCAGAGAAGAATGGACACAGTCTTCTGACTTCTGTATACCCTGCTGCAAGCTGCTAGCAAATCCACAGCCTAATATTTCTGGAAGCAACAGACTGCCCATAGGCAAGTCAAACCCCACATTACAAGCATGCAAGAGACATCCCTGCAACAGCCTTTCAAGTGCAGATCTCTTTTGCAAAGACTTCTCCGGGTATGCAGTGTCTGACTCATTCTTTGCAATACATTTCCCTTTCCTCCAAACACAGACTGAGATTTCAGCTGAAGTTGTAAAACTCTTTGTTTTATATTTGAAAAGCCTCTTGGAGGAACTTGATCTTCCTAGAATCATAGGAAGTTGCACACCTTACTGCTGCACAATAAAGTCCTTCAATTATCTCCTGAGCCTGAATTTTCTGATGTTTATTCATAGCAACCTTAGGTCAAAGCCAGCCACCTACATTCCTTCAGGAAATCAGCCTTCTTCATAACAGGATGACATATTTGTCATCTTGCCTTGTTTTTGTAACAAACTAAGGTACTTTCCCCTAGTCACCATTTGAAGTAATGTGCTTGCAATTTACAGAAATAAAGCAATGAGACCAGGAACTATCCAGAGGTAGAGCTACCTTGCTGGGACTGATCTCTTATCTACATTGTTGGAAAATAAGGTTTTGATGCTACCAGTGCTGCACCAGGCCCTATTCACTTCAGTGGATTCAATGAAAGCACGAGAGTCCATCTGGGCAGCTCATCTGCAGAAACAACACCAAGTACAATAAGCTGGATCCCACAATCAAGTTTAATTAGAATCACTGGGACTTAGCATAGGTGTAGACATCGATAATGTTGATCCACTTGTGGGCTCATAGCCTTAATGTAAAGACATAATGCATTTTGCTATCACTCCAAATAATCCAAGTTGATCTCCTCTAGAGAAATGAGGTCTGATCTTAACAGCTGGTTCTGCACAGGTAGGGCTTTCCTCTCTTCAAGGTTCCACTGACACTAACTGGCATAAGGCAGATTTTTCCTCATATGAGAAGGATGGAAAAGAAAAACAGGAGGCCATAACAGGAATGAACCTCCTACCCCTGGAGCACTCTTTTCTCACTGACTGCAAGTCTTCCCAGAGTCCAGAATTAATAAAACAGATAGTAAGATAAAGTTTGTTGCACTCCACACCTCATAACATGTGCCTACACTTAGCCCTGGGTAATAGTATGTAAACATAGAAGACAAATTTTAAGTAGAAAGTGTGCAGCAATTGCTAGGAGGGTTATGATTACATCACAGCAATCCACATGGAAGTTGTAAGATTAGCTGTGTAATTAAGAGAGTAATAAAGGAATAGTTTAGGTACACATGAAATTTGCAAGTGCCAAAAGAGCTAAAGAAACTTACACAGTCATTTTAGTTTTCTGCTTATGACGTGCCATAAACTCGTCCCCTTCACTGCCACTGGTACATCAGTAAGAGTCTCAGAGAGCTCTCATGCTCTCAGGAGCCTTTTCTTACACAGAATTCCCTTTGAGAAATCTGAGTGAAAGGCGGGTAATTAACTCCTTAGAAGTGCTATGAAAGAAGTGAGTTTTCAAAAAAAGAAAAATTATCCACACTTACTATTTTTTTTCAATTTTTTATTTTCTCCTTTATGGCATGTTCTTTAATAAACACCAGCAAGTTGTTGGTCTAAGAAAGATTATTATATAAATTTATTTTTTGTCTCAAGTTTTAACCTGACCTAGACATAGTTATTCCTAAATCTATTGGAAGATGTAGTATTGGAAGCTTTATAAAACAAGGATTTCTCCTATCCCCACAACTATTTGTGAAGCAGAACAGGAAGATGGAAAGTACTATTCTTCATTAATATACTATTTTTTCAACACTGTCAGGCTGAAGTAAACAAATAAAGAAGGCAAAGATGTATACATTCTCCATCTCATTTTTCTGTGCCTCAAAGTTCCAGAATTTCATAAGGTTTTCAAAGGATCTAACTTAGAGGGTCAACTATGCAAGAGTAACATTGCTTTGTCTAGAAGTCAGGGACAGTTAATGGTTACATTATTAAGAATCTGTTGTGGTGGTGGTAGTGGTTTGGGTTGGTTTTTTTTAACTAATGTTGGGGCTACATTTCTTTCACACAGTTAGTTGTCTTTATTCTTAAGTGAAAGAACTTAAATTCTATCCCAAAGCAGACTTGAAGTGTGAATTTTAGCATTCCTGCTTTATGAGACAAGGATTTCCTTTAACAGGTATCAATATTACTTTCAAAATCAAATAACCTTTACCCCACCCCATTAACAAGGTCACTAACTCTTAGAGGTTGTTCTGTGCTTAAAAAGGTGGTGAGCTGGCCTAGCATTGCTCTGCCCCACTCTCTATTAAGAGCACATGTAGAATCATATCCAGTTTCTTCTTTCCAAGAGTTTCATTTTGCCCATACCTAGGCACATCTCTACATTGTTATCCCTCTAGACCTACATCACTAATTTAAACAAGCATGATTAACCAGAAGCTTACATAAGAAATTACTTTCTTCCTGGTAGAGTTTTGCCAGTAATAAGTATAATAATATAATTAATACCTATCTGGTGCTCTTCACATGTCAATCCACATTTCTACATGCATCACCAAGTGAAAGTAAGCTCTTTCTTAGGTGATACACTGGACTAGCTAGAACTATTCTAAAAAATACCTTTGAGTTTGCTTACAGTATCCTGAACATTTATCTAAAGAGTTATGTACTGTGCTTAAGGGTTCACAAGGTGTGTTTTGTACCAGGAACACCGAAAGTGTCAGATATTCACTTTTCCAGGTCTTTGTGACTAAGACTTTAATAACACAACCTGAAGAAAAGAAACAATTAAAGGCCTTAGCCAGTAGTACTGACACCCATTTCATTCGGTTTGCTTTTCTAGCTTGTTAATTGACTGCAGGGATGAGCTAATAGAATAATGGCTGAAGAAATTGCATTCAGATATTTGAAGGCACAGGCTGAACTCAGGATTCCATAGAACGCTAAATTCTCGAACTTACATACTTTACTGCCTTCTATTTTGGGACTCATTCGGAATGTTCCCTCTTGCTCAGTAATTCACTGTCACAGTACTTTAATGCAGAGCTACAGTTGTCCAGGACTGCCTTGTGCTTTCCAGACTCTAATGGAAGAATTATTAAGTATCAGAGATTTAGTTAAGCTAATATTGTTTTATCAAACCAGTTTCTCTTTAGATTCCTGTGCCACTACACTTCCATCAAAGAATCTAGGACTGTATCCTTCCAAGCTGTGTAAAAAACATTTGGAACACACAAAAAGATTACAGGCCTTGTCTTGACAGGGGTAATAATATGCTCTAGGCTACACTCAATAGCAGGCTAGGTTAAGCATGAACCAAAGCCAGCTGCCTGTTTGAGAGAGAATCTCAAAGCTTCACTAACTTTGCTGACACCCACCCACATATATACGAATTTTCTCTGGGGCACAATCTGTGTTTCCCTCTGACCACATCTTGTAAACCATCCATGCAAGCACATTGATTCTTCTCCTTTGCAAAGGGACCATGCAAGGAGATGAGCTGCAGTAACGGACCACATACATGCTGACAAGTATATGAAGTCACTAAGTCACAGTAATCCAGTCATTTCTAATTACTTCTTCATATCCTTCAACATCTGTTCTCAAAACCAGTTTAAATGATGTTTAAACACAGTTTAGAATAATTCTATCATCATGGCCAAAATGAGAAATTATTATATAAAAGTCTTTCTTTCCCCATCTCCCCCATCTTGTTGGTACGCACTGTACCCAAAACCACACCGTGTGGCACAAGCCATTGCACAGCTGTTGACACAGGACCACTAAAATAAGACTACTTCATATCACTGAAGCTGTGCAAGCACAGACTTTACTGGATAATAGTCTTTCTAAAGTGGTGACTTTTTAGACACTCAGCAAGTGAAGTTTTCCTCTTAGTCTGTAATTGCCTGGCCACAGAGAAAAGAAATTAAGCCACTGGCTTCATGTGGACTAAGTCTAGATGTAAATTTGTGTATGCGCAAGATTATGAACTGTATCAAACAGCTACTTAGATATAAGTAGTGAAACTGTAATTTCAGTAAAAATGTGCATTGATACTGTAGAACTATCTTAATATTTCTTTTACGTGAAGCTAACTGTGTGCATATGATCATAAACTTTTTTCTACTGCATGATAGTACCTCAGATTGTCAGGTTTGTCTGGTGCTCAACAGTGGAAGTATAAGCACACTTAAAATGCTTCAAATTTGCTAGCAATAGTAGTGATAATTTAATGTTGACTTCTCCCATTTCTATTTCCTCAAAAAAACAAAACAACCCAACCCTCCAAAGTTTAACTTGCACTCTTAGAGCAAACAGACTACTATTGGCCTGTAGCCATACAGAGATGCAGTAGCATATACAGAACAAATGCTGATGATGCTTGCATGAAGCTGAATCCATCGAAAATGCCTCAGCTTATGAATTTGACATGAACTGCATAGAGTAAAAAAACAAAAACAAACCAAACAGCTATAATTGCTTCCACAGAGCATTTTGTATTAGTCCAATTAGCCAAATGTAACATCCAATATTAGGGTGGAATAAGAATCCACGTAGGTTTAGAGTCGACAACAGAAAGCGCATGTCTACAGATAAGTAAAAAAAACCATCAACCCCCGACATAGGCAGGAAGCTGAAAAATAAATGGTCTTGTCACAGGGTGCCACGAGGAAAGAGAAACCATTTCCTCCCAGACACTCAAACCGATTTTGAAGCTCTGAGAAGCTTATTACTACGCAAATTAACTGAACAGTGCCAACCCCCAAAAAACTCACCAAGCACCCCAAGTACAAATGCTTAGCCCTTTAAACTATCAAAAACGGCATTTACAGCCCCCACTCACCACAACTTCCTGGGCCACTGCTCCAGGTCGAGGGCGGCAGGTGGCTGCTTGAGACAAGCGTGAACTCTCCTTCCTGAGCTACCTGCCTTCGCTAACCAACAAACTGAGGGCTTCACCTGTCTCCTGGGCCCGGGAGAGCCGAGCCCCTGCAGCCCCCAACACCAGGAATGTGCCACACGCCCCCCAAACCCCGCCACCACAGGAGGAAACGACAGGATTCCCAGCGCTGGAGCCTAACAGATGGGGAAGGGCCACCAGCGCAGGGTGCAGGGAGGGAGGTGGCGAGGCGGCCGCGGGGCTGAGGGGAGCGCAGGGCTGAGGGGAGCGCAGGGCTGAGGGGAGCGCAGGGCTGAGGGGAGCGCAGGGCTGAGGGGAGCGCAGGGCTGAGGGGAGCGCAGGGCTGAGGGGAGCGCAGGGCTGAGGGGAGCGCAGGGCTGAGGGGAGCGCAGGGCTGAGGGGAGCGCAGGGCTGAGGGGAGCGAGGGGAGCGCGGGGCTGAGGGGAGCGAGGCGGC
>VZTG01002709.1:476148-539175 GCA_013397845.1 Melanocharis versteri | reverse complement strand
CGGCCGCGGCTCCGCCGCCCCGGGATCTCCCGCTGCCCGCGCCCGAAGCCGCTACGGGGGCCGGAGCTCTCGCCTTCCCCCCCGCTCGGGGCACGGCGCTCGTCCGGGCCGGGCCCGGAGGGCTGCCGGTGGCCACTCCACGCCCGCGTCAGGGTCAGGCAAAGAGCCTCTCTCTCCCCTGGACATGGCACCGCGCAGGAGCCGGAGCAGCTTCCTTCTTGTAGGCCTTGAACGCCGAGCTTGGGAAGAGGAGAAAATGGTGCGATCAACGTTATTTGTCACACGGCAAGGGTTCTTGTCACTACAAAAAACAATCCCAAAAGACCCCGCAACACTGTTAAGGGTTGAATGATCAAGGCTTAGAGGTTTCCATCCCTGTAATTTGACCGGTTTTGGTTGCATGTGCGACTGTTACTTTTCTGCTTGTCAGCTGCAAGGTTAGATGCAATTCCGGAACTTCACTTTTGTGCTCTTATCTTTAAATGTCAGCATAACCTGCTACCTCTTCGGCTTTCTTGTTCCGAAGAAAGCTTGCTCTCTTTTCTTTTTTTTTTTTTTTTAATTTACATCACTAAATCCATGGAAGTTGTTATATTTACCCAGGCAAAGAATGTGTCTCTGAATTTATTTGTTGGACAATGAACCAAAGTATGAAGTCCATAAATGGAAATTATTGAATTTAATGTTCAAATAAAAATTAGAAAGGCGTGTTTTTGAAAAAAGAAATTGTATTTCCTTAATTCTGTTAAGTTTTCCTGTAATTATGAATGTTAGAGGCATGCTCACTTGAATAGTAAAGGAAGAGAAGGCACAACAGATGTAGGAGTCTACTTAATATTGTAGCACGTGAGATGGCTGAAGGCTAAGAATCCATCTAAAATGCTGAACTTTAATCAGTGGCTCATAAGTGCCTAGGAAGAATCACTATGTTAATACAAACTTGATACGATGATATGTAAGCTGGTAAACCTGTTTGAAGTCGAGGGCTGT
The DNA here is from genome assembly GCA_013397845.1 of Melanocharis versteri. Taxonomy (NCBI): domain Eukaryota; kingdom Metazoa; phylum Chordata; class Aves; order Passeriformes; family Melanocharitidae; genus Melanocharis; species Melanocharis versteri. The sequence continues at coordinate 538,185 of VZTG01002709.1, read as the reverse complement.
GTGAATAACTAACTATGGTAGTGTTTCAAGTAAGCTAAATGGAAGCAACGTTTCTGTAGAAGTACCCAAAGCGGGGTTCCAATTACTTTAAACAGAAATGAGTGGAGGTTTTTGTTTGGGGGGATGGGAAAGGTTGGTTTTGGTTTTGTTTTGTTACTTTTTTTCTTGAAAGATGAGACTGACAGTGATAGTAATAAAAAAAAATAACAACAACAACAACAAAAAAAACCCCACCAACCAACCAACCAACCAAAAAACATAGGATGGATTAGATTCTTCAGTTGCACTGTCTCTTCCATTATATAATGTAACTTCTTTATCAATAAATATAGTTTCTTGCACAAGACAGAAAGGTTAAGTTAACGTGGGAATGCCAGTGGGGTTTAAGCTTTGTGAACCGCTAACTTTTAGGTATTTCTTAGAGGAACTTTCATATCAGAAAGAACTGCTGTAAAGATGGTGTTTTGTTTGCCATGCCGTATATTAGCAGTGAAATACAAAGGCATCAATATAGTTCTGCTTGGGAATACCTCAAAACAAATTGCTGTTCATATACCTGTGCAAAAAAGTTGCTTTAGTGGTATGGTGCGAAAGTAAAGGGAACTAGAGTGAAGCGCAAGATACGCCATTTCACTTATGCCTCTTCAGGAGGGAACTTCCTCAATCATAAGAACTCTAATTTAAAAAGTGCTTACATGTGAAACGGACTTTTGCTTGCATATTGCAATCCTGCACAGAAAGATGAGGAAGTTGTAGAATTCATGGCTACAGTAAAGGTTTAAAGGGTCAAGTACATGGGTTGACCTAGATCATGGGTGATGTGTGGTTTAGATGTTTTGTTAATACATGTGAAAACTTACTGAAAACGAGCTAAACCCAGTGTAAATGCCAGGCTTATTCCTGACAGACTTAAAAGTATCGGTCAGTGATCAATTTAACACATTGCTTTGTGCTGTGGTATGTGCTGTGTGCACCTGGTTCTGACAGCCCTGTGTACTCCAGTGTGCTGTAAGAAAACTGTTATGTTGGGGTGAAGTTGGTAAAAGTGCATCCGCAGTTATGAACCAATTGAACGCTCCTGACAGGAAGATTGGCAGACTGTCACAACTACTGTATAACAGGATGTGGATTCTGAGAAAATATGAAAAACAAAAGAAGAAAATAAATAGTCACTAATAAGAAAGTGCTAAAACATAGATGTGGCACATGTACTTGTTTCAGAGGCCTAATTAAACAGGCCTTAAATAGGCCCTAGATCTCACTTCTCACAATGAAAGTTTTGTATTTTAAATAAGTGATGCCATATCAGATAGGGCAATTTCTTATAAACCTCTGCTAGCAAATAGCCACTTGATATTTCTGTCCTGCTTTTTCTACAAAATACTGTGTCAATTCTTCTATATTTTATTTTACTTTAAACATTTTACAGACTGATAGTGGGATGTGGAAAGTATATCTTGCTACTTAGCAAGTTTTAAACTAAGTTTGTTCAAGGTGAAAAATGCAACACTTATTCCTCAGTAGTTAGCAAATGCAAAATACAAAGTAAACTTGGCAATAAGCAAATCCTCTTTTTAGTTTGTTCTGGTAGCTTCACCAGCGAAATTGCCTGATTACTAAAGACTGAAAGATTACATAAAGCCAGATTACCCTTTTTTACCTCCTTTTATCTCCAGTACAGGTTCTTTAGTAGGAGGAGGAATGAGCTTGGGTAAGAACCAATATTGCTGACGTTGCCTTCCCTTCCAAAATTCTGCTGTCCTTCTATGGGCTTGCATCTCTTAGAACTTTGTACACCAGGTAAACTAACCTCTCCAGTGCTTGCTCTCAGGTTAGTTGCACAGTCTTTAACTCTTTGCTTCCTGGTGGAAGTGGCAACTCTGTTTCTTCATAGAATTAAACTCTAACATACAGTGCTGTAGGTTGTTAAATAAGGCACCCATGAAATAAAATATTTTTAAGTTTTTTATGGAAAAAGGTTTGGTTTGTTTGTTTTCAAATCATTATTTAAAAGAATTTTTTTTTTGTGAAGTGTGTATGCTTTCTTGGCAGTGATAGATGTCAGCATAGTAAATTGGTATGGCTGGGTTAACAGAAATTACTGCTTAGAGTTTTTAAATGAAACCATTGTGTATGCACAGTGATTACACTTCTGTACTTCTAGGTGTTCACTACCACTTCTTTTCTAGCCAGTACTGTAAGTCTTCTAAACTTGGGGCTTTTATTGTTAATGTTACAGGGTTTATTTTTAAAAAAATTTTGCTTCAGCGAAAGTTGTGTTTTGCAAAGCAATACTTGTTTAATATTGGGGGAAAAAGAGTATATTACTTGAGTTTATTTGCTTTGATGAAATTGTTTGGTCAAGATAGAGAACTTGGGCTAGGCCCTGGAATTAATAAGCATGTAACAAACCCTCAGTTACTTCAAATGGAAATATTAAAGGCTCTACCTGGAATTAATTTTTCAAACTCAACCATAATACATATTTTTAATAGTACTGAACATTGTAAAAAATGTCTTCATACTGGTCAGCATAATGAGATTTTTTTTAATGGATATTTTTGTTTTAATGCCCAGGTTACCTAATTTCCTAATGTGCTATACTTAAGGATCTTAAAGCATAAATTTCTTGACAGAATTATGTTTAAAGGCCACGGTAATTTTTTTTTTGAATAGTGGTGAATGGTACCACAACTGAAATATATGCAAACTATGATTATATGATGGCACATCCGGTATAGTGTTTGGTTTGTTTTATTTTTCCATTTCATATCTAGGACAAGAATATTTGTAAAATTAATGTGACTGAACAATGCTTAGTATTTTGTTGGTCTGCATGATACAAATTGGACAGTTGAGTCTGAGGTTATACAAATATGTTTTGTATATAAATGTGTATAAAATTGGGCACTTGTACTTGTTAAACTACTGGCTGGGACTATGAAGACCTGTATTTCATTCGTGGCTTCTCTGCTCTCAGCTAGGTGACATTAGGCAGATGACTTTGCTTACTCATGTCTCAGTTTCCTCATCTTTAGGACGGAGGTAACGCTGCCTGCTTTTTTGGAGTTAGAAAGTACTGGGTATTTATTATTAGCTGTGGTCAAGTGCCTAAGGACACTGTAAAAAGGTACAAGTAACCTAATTAATCTGTTTTGAAGAGACATTGTAATTGGGCTGAACACTCAGCAGTAAGACTGCCTTCAAATAATATTCAGCTAGGACAGATTAGCTTTAAATAATTTTGAATGACTCTTGTTTCTTCAGGAGGAGAGAATGTCCCATTCAGGTGAAAATATCCTGAACTAGTCAACTGCAGCTTAGAAATGAAAATGTGTGTACAGCTGCTTGGGACTTCTTAGGTCCCTACAAATGCTTTCAGAATTGGTTTCAGAATTCAGATTTAGAGAAGCACTTCAGGATTTTTTTCATTTCTGGATGTATATTACTCTTTAAACAGTCCTCTGTTCAAATCTTGTATTAGCAAAATATGCATCCTGTTCTTAGTGGAACATAAACAGTCCTTAAAATACCTTTTGGTAGGTGCATGGGTGGAGTTTTTGGTTTTGTTTTGGGGTTTTTTTTTCCATTTTTTGAATTGTGTCAGTCTTCGTATCAACACAGGAACTTGTATATGATGTAGGCTTGTATACATTTGACTGAATTTTCTTTATCAGAGCAGCTTTTTAGGACCCAGATCTGTTATTGTAACTCAAGATAAATTAGTAGTGATGATTAGTAGAAAAGTATTTAGTTACACTGTGTGAAATAGCTCTTCTGGAACAGTTTTATACATTATGAAGGTCATTCATCACAATGTAACCTAGAATCTGCGGTAGAATAACTAGATAAATATGTCCTTTACATTGGGAAACTGTGGTTTAAGGATTTCATGTTGGGATTAAGAATTTCTTCATCAGTGCCTCAGTGCTGAATTAGATAGTAGGACCTCTACTTAGATTCAGAGTAACAAAATGTTTTATGTGTTTTGTATGTGGTAGGTGCAGTGGAGGATTCAGTCTGCTTGCTTTTTTTTTTGGTTTGTTTTTTTGTTTTTTTTTTCTTTTGCTAGAAATCACTTGTACAATTGGTACAAATGTGTTGATGGTAGGCTTTTTGTTTATTTTGTTTTTTGGCTACATGGGTCCAGTAAGTGAATGGGTTCAGGAACAGACTGAGCTGAAGCATCTCACGAGACTGCACTGTAGCATGGGCAAAGCATTTGTATGGTACTTTGAAGCTTTAATTATTAATGCTTTGTCTACAGTTCCTAGCACAAGCAAAAGAGCATCTTTGCTAGTGTTTGGTGTGTGTGGAGGAGGTTCTTTTTAAAGTAATGAGATTTATGTTGTAGAATCGAATCCATGGCTTCTGTTTCTTTGAGATATGATTCAGAAGTACTACATTGAAACAGAAACTAATAGTGCCATTAGCTAACGAAATGCTTTAGGCCTGTCCTTACAAGTAACAGTAGATCTGATATGTTTGTTTATTTGAACTGCAGCAATACAATTATGTCACAGTGACACAAATTGACACCATTTTTGTTACTGCCATTTTCCAGCTACCAGTTACTCACGGTTTGACACCTCACCAGTGAATTGAACTACTTGCACGGCAGTCTGCGAGTACATCCTGTGGAGCAATGTGCTGCTCTCTGGGTTTCTTCATGATTTTCTGGGATGGTTTTCCGAACTTTCAGGGATTCTGTGACTGTCTGTCAAACTAAGGAAGTTCTGTGGCATTCATCAGCTTTGCCAGTACAAATTCTGGCAGCTGGTGAGGATGATATGGCTGAGGTTCTGTGGTGAGGAGATACTCACAGGAATAGGATAGTAGTGTGCATTTGCAGGCTTATGTTCAGCTAATTGGGCCAGCTTTGCTGGGAGTTCTGCTGCTGTTGTACTCTGGTTAATAGAAGAGGCTGAAATGAAGCTATTTGAGCTAGTGCATTTAACTTCATGGGTACGGGGAGCTGAGAGGGTTCGGGTGATCAGTTACTATGGCTCGGTTGTGGGACCACCAGCTGGGTAGTGGTGAGCTGATTTTTTTTTCAGAGCAGGCCACGCCTTACATTTTTCTTGATGTTAGATATAGATACAGCTTCCTATACGTTGTATCAACATTATGCCCACGGTGGCTGCACTTCCTGTTTACTGCTGCTGCAGAGCGCAGAGCACTTCTGGAGTGGGTGCACCGAGATGGCAAGGCTGTGCTCTCTTTAGTGGAGTTTGTTGCTTGCACTGGGCAGCCAGGGAAAAAATAGGAATATTAGCAGAAGTGTATTTTTCTAGGCTAAGTATATCTATACTAAAAGCCTTTGTTATTTTACTGTAGATACATAGCTGGCTATCAGATAAGTACCAAATAAGAAATGATGGCTGGAAAGGGCTGGGCTATGAAAGTTTAATATATGCAGCATTTCCCTGTTCTGTTTTTGTGCCGTGAAGAAAGGTTGATACCTGGCAAGACCCAGGAACAGTTTGCTCTGGCTCAACATACAAGTCAGGGTTAGTAAAAGCCTTAATGTGGACGTGACTAAATTAGCTAGCTTTTTCTACCTCCAATTCCTATGGATTCCTTTAAGCCTTGTTTTCTTCACTGGAGGTGTGTTGGTTTTTAAATGACAGAGAACTTCTGACTTCTCTAAATAGATGCAGATCGGAGAGCTTGAATCAAAAGCTCCTAATATCTAGTTCCTGTCTGTGGTGTTATATATGGAAGTCTGCTGTTGAAGCAAACTGCTTTTTCTCTTGAGGTTTTTCTGACACTTGTTACCTTGCAACATGGTGGTAGGGTTCATAGATTTTGAGTTTCCATTAAACACATGGACATTTTAGCCTGAAAATGAAAGTAGCAGAATCAGTTCTGTTTCTATTGAGAAGAACCAGGGAGACAGCTTTCCACTAACTTTCCACACTGGTTATTAGGATGTAACAAAATGCGATCGGCAGCAGATCTATGGCCAGGAGAAGGCATAATTAAGTCTGCAATACCAAGGTACTAATAGATTGTATTAAAGTTCTAAGATAAATCACAGGAATATTGTGGGGCTCTGTTACTGTGATGAAACACTTGCAAGCAGATCAGGTCAGAAAGGAGAACTTTTCTTGTGGGTAAATATAACAATAGTAGTCTTCTGAGCCTTAAACCCAGAGAATATTGCTCAACTCTTGGAATGTAGGGGCTGGTACATCTTTTTTTTTTTTTTTTATCTAATACTCAAAGTACTTGAACATCACTACCACATACATTTTCTCTAATGAAATTAAAAAATTAAATACTTGTACATGAGCTTCATAAATACATATGCAATATCCTATGTACTCATATTTGTTAGACTATTAAAATAAATAGGTTATTAAAATTAATAAGAAGTAATATTAAGTTTAGTTGTTATTTACCTGAAATAGTATACTAGTAGATAATTGCAGTACATAGGTGTTCTGAAATTATTCTTCTGTTCAGTTGTGTGTATGTATATCTTTTTTTCATATACAAACTTCATTTAACTTTTGAGGAGAAATTGAGAGTTGATGATTAAAACATCAGAAAAAATGTCCTTTTTTTTTTTTTCATTTCAAAGTCCCAAACACAAACTGTCTAATTAACCAGGTGATGGTGATATGGTTTAGTATATCACTGGTGCTATAGTTGGCCTGTGAACTTAGACACTTTAACATACGTATTTTTGAAAACTCTCAAAAGTATATTCAGTTTGGTATTCTTTGTTGCAGTAAGATGTAAGGCAGTTCTGTGACATAAATTTAGGATGGAAAAGTTCTAGTTGGTTCATTGATGATGTCATGTGCTGAAATCGGAAGCTTTGCCCATGCAGACTTGAGTCTGTTGCTCAAAGAAAGTCAGACTTTGTCAGCTGGTGCCACTGCAGGAAGAGAGCGTGTGCCATATTATGTTGCTTTACGTTTGCACAGGCAGCTACACAGTGAACAGATTTTGTTGTTTTATTTTGGTGGGGTTTTTTCACCTCTAGATTAGTTTTCAGGCAGATCAGGTTCACAATGGTGGTTCACTTTGTGGCCATGTAAAGGTTTGTACTGCCATATATCAGTGGACGGTCTGGGGCAGGAACAAACTGTTAGGGGAGGTCAGGACTGCTGGTTCTTTAGGGTGCTTTTTTTTGCCTGCAGTGGTGGTTCATGCAGTAAAATGTTTATCAGATTACAGATTCACAGCTAAGGACTGCGAAGAGTCCGATTCTGCTGCGGGTGAATATGCAGATAATGAACAGTCCAAGCACTGTCTGTGGCAATTCTTTTCTGGCTTTGCATTCTTCAAGCAGAAAGTCTCACAATATGCATGTGACAGTGAAAACCCGTTTGTCTGAAAAAGCATTAAAAATAGAATTGGTTTGGACATCATGCATGGATGGAAGATGTAGTTACATTTAGTTTGATGTTGAAGGCTGAGAACAGTGGTAAAGTTTTGTATCAGTACACGAGGTCACTGTAGGGATATAACCCCAAGTTTATTAGCTAACTTTTAGAAGTGGTAAGCCTTTGCTGTTAAACCTTTTATGCACTCAATGCAAGAAGTAATTTCAAAAAATCATGAGTCTTTTTGTTATTTCTCTAACTGAAGTGGAAGAAAAAGTGAGTGTACAATTGAAATGGATGGGATTGAATTTTGGAGTGAAGGTAAAGTACTGTGCAAATAATACTATAAATGTACTGTCCATAAAGATAATGAAGAGACTGAGGTATTATATACAGCTTGGTATGAATACATTTGTCAGTTAATGAGTAGCTCAATAACTGTGAGACATTTGAATATTCAGTAGGGAAAAAAACCCATACAATGATGAGTTGAATGTTTGCGATAAGAAAATATCTCTGAATGGTCACATGAGCATCAATTAAAGCACCACTTAGAGGACTTTGAACTACTCTGTACAAGACTGATGCTGTGTTTCAGAGGTCTAGCCAAATTTGGGGGAGAAAAGGCCTAAAAATACGGTGCAGAAGTAAGAAGTTTGAGGTAACAAAGTGATTAAATGTTTTCAATGTTCTTGTGTTAAATTAATTTCAGAATTATCAATTCTTTCTCATTCTCCTTGCACTTACAAGCCCTGAGCATATTATTTTATATTTGTGCTGTTGAGGTGAAAGATTATGTTTATTTTAAGCAAGGAGATTGTTTTTTGTGATTCCAAGTGTTCCAAAGCTCTCTGGTAACAACAGGCTTATTTCTATAATGTAAGCTAGAAACTTTATGCCAGTCCTTAGATAAATGGAAAAAACTTGCTTGGTTCTGTTTTTCTACCTTTCTTACTTCTCTTCTGCAGGAAGAGGAACATAACCCCTTCCTTTTATGATAGATTTTAGGACTTGCCCTACTTACATCACTAAGGTTGCTAGATATGAGATTGAAGTTTCTTTTTCATCATTGTGATACATGTTATCACTTGGATTTTTGAGTAACATAAGCCCAAAAGCATCCAAAGCTACTGCTGAGAATTTAGAAGGAATGCAAATTGACTGTGTGGCTTGTTGTTTTTTACAAGCACAATATGTAAAACCATCCACTGCTTTTCAATTTCATATGTTTATTTATACAGGAAGACACTGCAAAACAATTAAGTGGAATGTGTTTTAAGAGGATGTTTCCTTTATAGGTGATCTGCATATGACATGACAAGATTATTTCTTTCCTAATACTCGAATTTTGTAAGCTAAAATTATAAGGTAAATGATGACAAAGAGGTGTCAGCTTTTCTGAAAAGTATTATTAGCCTCTGAAGGTGAAAGGGTGTATGCTGCCTGCAACCCATCCAGAGCATGTGGGAATTACATGGGCATAGTCGGATGGGGAGACCCAATACATAAACCAGATTATAGCAAAGATTGTAGAAGACGAAGTCCAAGTTTCGAACACTTGTACTGAAAAATACAAAAAAAAGCGTACAGATCTCCAGAACATTTTTAAATCAGCAGGGCCTTTTTGTAGGCATATTCTAAACTTAGTGACAGCAGTAGAAAAGTAAAAGTACTGTAAATCGTACATGCCTGACTACTTGTGTAGCATTCTTGAACTGCTGCCCATTTGGGACTCGGCAATCTCCTTTAATGGAAGCATGTTTTCTTCAATATTTGAGTTTGTTTGTTGCTTATTTATAAGCTCATATGAAGCCATTGTTTTAGGCTGAGAATGCCCGGATGTCAAAAGTTACGATTTGCAAATTATAATATCTATTACTAGAGGTCCTCAGAAAGATTATTTAAATTTTGTTATTGAAACTTAACTCATTATTTAGGGAATTTTTTTCAAGTTGCTATGATTTGTGGTTTTGGTTTCTCCTCTTCTGAAGAGATGGGAACATGACATTTTGAAATTTAAAACAGATAGTGCTTCAACAGTAGAACAAAGTAATTTCTTTCAGAGAGTTTTTTAATTGTACTCCACTTCTTTATTCATGCAAGTTAGTGTGAGTCAATCTAAGTATTTTTCTGTTGGGTGAAAAATTTAGTTTTAACTATTCATTTTTATCAAATATGATAAAATATGTTCAGATATGATTCCTCAGCATATAAGCAAGCCACTTCACAAAGTAACATCTCGATCCGACTTTTTTCCTTTTCATTTTGTATGTGCATTTTTCAAATAAAATATTAATCTATGGCAAAGTACGTGGCATTTATCAGCAGTTAATTTTTGTTTTGGGGCAAACTCCTTTCTTGAATTCTGCCTTTACTTGTAATATACTACATAATGCAGAAACAATTTAAAATTGTCAATTTAATTGCTTTAGAAATTGGTCTTCATCTGTATTAGGATTCTGTACAAGAGAGCAAGTGAATATATTCTCAAGTTTTAGTTAAACTAATTCTAACAGATTTTTAAAAAATCCTTAGAAGTTTCTTAAGTGCAGGAGGAAAAGGGATGATGGCCTGCTGTAGAGGGGTATCCAGTATCATCATCTATTTTTCAGGTTAGCAGCCAGCACTAATTTGAAGTGTTTCTTTTTGATGGGAGTGACTCAGCGACACTGTCAGGGCAGAGGTTTCCGTGCACGTGGGATTGATTTCTTTAACTCTGGTGGCATTCTTGAACCAGATGACCTTGGGTATGAAAGAAAAGCAAGGGAGATCCAAGTTCTGCTGATGGTCTCCCATTTTTGTAATTTTTTTTCTTTCTACAATAGACTATACTGTTTTATGAGCTCAAAAGTAGCATTTCCTTTCTTTAGCATTTGCCTCCCTTCCCATCTGCTGCATCTACTTTAATTAATTCACTGCCAATTTAAGGTTTATACAGTATTTCAAGTAAACAGATTTTTAAAACTTAGCTACAGGCATCCATATTCTGAATTGATTCACATACATTCTGAACTATGGAGCTGAATTATTTTCTTCTCCATTTCTATCTGGCATGTAGCTTTTTCTGCAGATTCTTCCACTAATTTTTGTCTTGCACTTTGCTGACAATGTACATTGAAAATGTCAGATGTTTCTAATTACTTCTATTAATTTTTCCACTGTTATAAAATAATCTGTCTACTGTCCTGAAATATATATATTTCTTTATTGCAATGACTTACTTTGTACACTGTGAAGGGCAACTACTGGGAATTCCTGCAAAGCTGAGATACAAAAGCAGTGAGCATTTTAGTGGCGTATACTGGGAATGAACAGAGCTACCTCTTCCTCTCTCAGGGTTAGCAATAGACAGGAAGCGCTGGCTGTGGTTCTGGCATCTTCAGAAAATGGGGAGAACCTGAGCCTAGGCAAAAGCATTGGCTGTACCCAGAATGTTTATAATAATGCTAGTTCATTGTGTCCTGGCTGGGTAAAACAGTGCAAAGGGCACAAAAAAGAAGCCAGTAATGCTCAGAGGAGTCAGAGATGTTTGGAGTTGAGAGGATGGTAGCCTGAGCTAAATATAGTATCTTAGCTTAGTTTGGAAAACGGTGTAGACAGATTGGGACTGTACTTTATTTTTGTAGTTTAATTTCTTTTTTTATTACAGAGACTGATTTTTATTTTTCTCCTGTGCCTCTTGACATCTCTAATAGAATACTTGAGAGAGCATCAAAAATCACACCCCACCCACTCACAATCAGCCCCTTCCAAGTACAGTTAGGAAATAGCCACAACCGCCTAACACTTAAATTTCAGAATATGCAGGTCTCTTTTGTCAAGTAGGAGTCATCTTCCTGCTGGTATTTTTCAGTCAAAAGCTAATTTGTGTATTTTTGTCTCCTAAAGATGACGTGCTTTAGATTAGCCAGGTCATTATAGAGGAATACATTGTAGATACTCTCGGGAATGCAGCAGGTTAAACTTCAACCATAAATAGCTTCTGACTGCAGTACTTTCTTTCCTTAGCTTAAGGCACTTCTTCATGAAGGTTTTGCTGAATGTCATATCTACACTATTTTTTGGTAGTTCTTAGTTATTAATAAAGCAGAATATTCTCCTTTTGCTTAACATATTTTTCATGTTACAATTTCTAGTAGTACGTGAAGGTTTTTCTCAGGCTGCTAACTAAAATGCTCCTGAACTGGAATGAAGGGGAAAACTTTCAGTCTTGAAGAAGAATGCCTCAAAAGTTATGAGCATACCAAAACCAGATTCACATTGGCAGCAAGTGTTCCTAGGATGTTTTTTGAAATTATCTGTATGAAAACTGCTGTTTATATGTGCCCTTTAAAATAGGGTGAGGCTTTTAATATTTAAAAATGGACCAATTTAGGATAAACAGATGTTACATACCTCTTTCAAGGTCCCATTCACATGATTGCTGCTGGAAAACACAGAGAATGCATGTGTAACCTTACCCACTCTGAAGGAGTATTGAGATCACTAACAAGTTTGTCTGATTGTGTGTTTTCTGAATACTCAGCGGTATAAAAAACAACATCATTCCCCTAATCTAATGCAGTTATAAGGTGAGACCTTTTTGCCATTGTTATGTATACTTGGGTTTATAGGATATGCGTTAAGATTTAGTTTTATAGGTATGTCTATACATGATGACATGTTGTTTTGTTCTGCTTTATTTCTGCTACATTACAGGTCTCATTGGTGAATTGGTTATTTTGAAACTGATGCTTCCCATTTTCTATTTATCTGATATTGAACTGTTCTGGTGACAAGAGCTAGATGGAAGAGAGTCCTATGCAGGCATGTGTGCAGAACAGGAAACAGCTTACTTGGGAGATGGTGCTGAGACCGAACATAAAGAGTAAAACTTGTTCAGTATGCCTTAAGAAATCCTTTGCTAGAATCCTAGGCTTTTATTCTACACTTTTCACTGCAAACTTCAAATGTAAGTCATATGTTCATTTTAGGTCATAAGAAAGTAGATTTACTTAGAGTACTGTATTGCAGTCAGTGGGGAATCAGGGCTCCTAAAAACTAAGAAAATGTGGAAAGGTTTTAAAACCAAAGCTTTAGGCAGATTTGTATTTAGAAATGTATTAAGAATTTTTTGTAATCCACGTAGTAAGTGAAATCACCTGCCTCTTTTTCATTGCTGTTGCATGTAAAGCGGTTAAGTCAGGCAGTTTTCATTTGGCTTCTGTTGTAGGTTAAAACAGGATTCTATTTCTTCATTATTCTATAATGCGTAGGGAATTCTTAAATAGAAAATGCACATTAAGAGCCAGTGAGAATCTTTCTACCATATTTTAAGGGTCAGAGAAAGAAGGATTGCAAAAACACTATTCAGATGTATCACAATGTGCATCAGTGATGCTCTGTAGAAGTCTCAGACAAATGGGACGTGAAGTAATGCTTCTATAAATAACCCTGTGTTCATACGTAAACTTTTACTGCAAGGGCATGGAATGAGATGCCTGCATCTCTACAAGTGGAATTTTGGGTGTGGCAGCTCAATAGGGAAAAATTATCTTTTCTCCTGACTACCTGTAAAAGATGAGGAAAGGATTTAAGGAGACTTTCCCATCCTTCTTTACTGCTGGAGGTGAAAGCAGGAGCAGGATTTCCAGCTGGTTGGCGTGTAGGCTGTGAACTTCAGTAACTTCAGATATAACAACCCAAGCTACTGTGGTAGGGTTCTCAATCCTAGAGTATAAAGCCATGGATCCTTGGTGTAAATACAAACAGACATCCCTTTCCTATTATAACAGATTCAGCTACCAAGCTGGGAAACCCATAAGCTTGGGTGAAGCCACTGTTGCACACAGTCCTAGAAAGCAAAAAATCTGGTTCCTTCACCAGGATCTAGTATTTAGCCACTTGGCCTCTTGCCTTATAAAACAGATGTTAGTATTATCTCTGTTATGTATTGCTGCATTTATAATGTACAAAATAGTTGGCTGCTAAAGATGATGGCTTAATTAGAGTGGAATGTAGACTCTCAACTCTTCCATTAGTTTTGCAATGGCTAAAAATAGCTCCTGTAAAATATAGTAAAGTAAAATGGACTAACATATCAGTTGTCTGTGCTGAAAGTTAGAATTGCCAGAAACAAGGAAATTTGAGGGTTTTTCTTTTCAGTTTCTAGTTATCCATCTCAGAAATAGAGATTTTTATACATGGACTCCTTTATTGTACTTTTCAGTGTATCGGTCTTTAACAATGTCCTGATACTTGCGTGCGTTACTGAGAAATTCCTGGTTTTCATCTGAGGATTTCTTTTGCATCATTTCAATGTTTTAAGATTTTTAACCTGCACTGAAAGAACGGAGAAGTTCCAGCTGTAATGATTTGTTTCTGTAGTAAGGCATTTTAGCGTTCTTCTTTTGCAGTTTAGTTAAAGTGTGTTACACTGAAGTACCACCACTTAACAGGTGTGGCAACAGCTGATATTGTGATTTGTGGATGAGCAGAATGGTCAGTCTGTTACATTCCCCAAGACAGATAATAATGACTTTTTAGTGGTAGCTATTATCTAATTAATTTTTATCTTAATATGAGAAAAATACCTTACCACTGGGATTGGACTTGATTGTCATTAAGCATTAATAAATCAAGGTTTTGGTTCCTTGAGGTTTTTTTTTTGTATTTCTGCATAGTAACTAAAACTCCTTCACAAGCAGAAATTTAACCACACATGTTTATCTTAATGTTGACATTACAGCTGTTGAAAATGTATAGTTGCAATGGTAACTTCTCCTTAAAGTAAGTATATTTTTGGATGCACGCCCACCAAATTTTCACCTTTGTACAGTGTGTGTTGAGTTTGAGGAGGAGTTATCAAAGTCATAAGACATGATTGTGACTCATGTCTGTTGACTTGACCTTTTTACCTTTGAAAATCTCTTCTCCCAAATTAAATATCACATCCTGTAGTTTGGATAATGTAGTGACCTTATTTTTTCAAACATCTTGAGCTATATGTATAATATTACTGTGCTCTGAATGTTAGACAAAAACAGGTGAAATGTTTTATATGATAAAAATGCAATGAAAGTATTTATATTGGGGTGACGTAAAGCAAAACTACTAACTTTCAATAGCAGCAGAAATTCTTGAGTTTAGGTGTTTGCTTTAACACGTACTTCAGCAGAGACCTTACTCGTTATGGTGGAAGCAGTGTGGGGAAGGGGGAGAGTGTTTCTCCCTGGTGGACAGATTAGTTTCTGTATTACACGTACTTAGATGCAAATTCACCACACAGCATTTGCATGACCTTACCTTTATCTGAAATAGTTCTGTTTCCTGAGTAACTTATGTTGGACTTCAAGCACTTCAAAGCATTAAAACAACTGCTTGCACCAAACTTGAGCTTAATGTACCTACAGAGAAATCAATCAAGTCAAACTGATACAAGTCTCATGATAAGAATTCCTCTCAAGCCCTCTTCCTTGTTTCAGTCTCTAGCAGTAATTCAAAATGAATGTATGAATTTTTAAAAGAAATGGATACCCCTATGTAGGGTTTGGCAAGTGTATTAAAATACCCTGTATTTTAAAAGTACATGCTGTATATATTCAAGAAATAATTTTAGGCCATTAGGATGAAGTTGTTTATATATTTATATGTACAGAAAATTACAGGTGATCTCATGAAGAAAGTAGTAACTCCTGTGGTTTTTTTTTAAAGTGTTTAAGGTAACAAGCAAAAAAACTAAAATTCGCAAATGTCTAAGTCCCTCCCAATACATATTTTTGCTATCAGTTTTAAAATTTAAGGGGTTTTTATTTTAAAGAAGCCTCAAACTGTCAAACACACACAAAAATGCTCATTTCTCTGCTATTTACCAGTCTTCATATTTTGATGGGATCTTAAATTTTTTTTCACCAAGACATGTCTCAAAAGAAGACTAAATTTTTCGGTTCAAATTTAGAAAATGCAGAGCAAGTTTGTGCAAGAAATTCCCGTATTGTCAGTAGGAGGTAGGACCCAGATACCTGTCTGTTTTTAATGCCCAGTCCAGTATATTAAGTGTACAACTCCACTTCAGGATCTGTGACTAAGGGACTTAGTCTTGAAATATTTTGGGCTTCTCTGAACTTGCTTCTCTTTCATTTGTTGAACTGTCACTTAATCCACCTGTTTTCCTCATCTTTTAAAGGGGAGTATGTATATTTACCACATTATTAATACATGCCATGATAATGTCACAGGCATTAGATGAGAAATTATCATTTCAGTGCCTTGACTGCATGCATCTTGGTGAGGCTGTGTTTTAGGGGAATTACTTCAGTCTTCTTGGCACAGTTCTATGATACATCATTATTGGCGATATTTTCAGTGTGCACTATGGTATTAACATTTCATAAAATCTTTCTCCCTGTATCTTGAAAGGGGTTGTTTGTATTTTGGCATTTAATAGAGCTTCACCGACCGTGTGTGGTCTGCTTGAAACCATACTATTTATGTAAAATGTAGTTTTCTTCTGAGTATATTTTTCTCATATATGATGAGAAGCTAAATGAAAATTAAGACAGCAAGGGCTCAGAGAATGGAGGAGGGGCATTATTATAGGCATGATTTCATATACTGATCTTCTTCTTGGGCACATGTTAATAAAGGTTGTGACAGTAGTCCCTATTCATGGGAACTGAGATTTTGCTGTTTCTTTTGCACTTCTGAAACTAGAGAGGGCAAGTTTTGTTTCCACTGTGCTGGACTCTATTGGAATTTTTTGGCTTGGAGTAGGAACTTCAGTTATAGATAAAAGTTTGGAAACTGCTGAAGTGTTTGTACCACACCTGTTGCCAGAATATCTAGTCATGCTTTTGGATGCTGTAGCCATTTGCTGATCTCCCAGTTGGGTGCTCATCACCTGTGTTGTGCCATAGCCTCCATCATGATTTTGTGATCATGAGAAAGGTCAGTGTGAAGATTTTCTTTCAGGGTCATATTTCTTCTGCAAGCCTCCCTGCAGGTTCTTCTCCTAGTGTAAAACCATCAGGAGCTGCTACAACGAGAAGCAGCTGAAGGCAATATTTCTTAAAATGTTTTCTTTCCCTTCTGTAGCAAAGAAATCTCTCTCTTATGCCCCTTTCTCCCGTCGGTGTTGGCACAGCACTGCATCCACACAACGTCTAGTTCTGTAAGCAAGTCTTTGCTGCTGTTGGAGCACCTTTTGGGGGCCATGCTCTTTGTGTTAGAAAATTCTGGCCAAATCAGGGATTTTTGGTGGCTGGAAGCTAGATGATAGCAAGGACTCCCCAGGGAATTTTATTACCTGTTTAGATGAGGGGTTTTGGCTGAGTCAGGCCGCACAGTTTTCCATACAGGAGCTATAGGACCAAGTGCTGCAGCCCAGCTATTGTGTGAGAAAAAGCAAACATTCTTCCTGAAGTATTCATCAGGACAACAGCTCAAACTGGGAGAGAGTGGCAGAGGCAATCAGCTGATTGAGGACCTCCCTATTTTAAGGAACACTTTTTTCCTTTTTTTAAAATCTATTTCATCTCTTATAGATGCAGTTGGGCACTCGCTGTTTGTGCACAGGAATTGAACCCCATTTAATCAGTGTCCTACTTGAATTCATCCATGTATAATGTAGTGGACTATGGATATTTCTGTCTTAAACAGCCTCTTGTTCCAAAGCAGAAAGCTGTGACTTAGATTAAATTTAAATCCTGATTTGTGACATGTTAGCACAGCAAACTAATGCCAAAATCTATTAAGCCTCCAAGTTGTTTTTTTTTTTAGTTCTTGACATTGGGTGAGTGCTGAGATCTTGACCGCAATCACATTTGCTTCTGAGCAGGAGGAAATAGTCCATGTATTTCCAGTAATCCAGACAAGCCGTCACATCTGGTTTTATGAATGACTTCGGGGGGGAAGGGAAGTTTGCAATTGATTAACATTGTTCTTAAAATCAAAGACTACTCTAGTTTTAGGAATTACTGTATAGAACTTCAGAGACCTTGGCAGTTGGCTTAGAAAAGCAGCTTTTTTTTTCTTTTCCTTTTTTTTTTCCCTCTAAAATATTATTCAGAAAATTATTGTACTAAGATACCTAGTAGTTCCAAATCTGTACTTCTAGCTCTTCAAAATTAAATTACAAGTTAATAAACATTTAGTCTTTCTGGGTTATGATAATTTTTTTAATCATACATAAGATGAAAATCCTATTTTTATATAGCATTTTCTACTATGTTTGTCAAACAGGGTTTTTTATTGTCTAATTGTGTATTGAAACGATTACTAAAATTCAAGAATGTATAAAAATAAACACTAATACTTTTAGGAAAAAATGTAAGCAGTTTTATGGTGAGTTTTGATAAGGTCTGGTTTGGGATTTTTTCTAAAGGCAGGTTTAGTGTGTGCTAGTAGCACGTCAGTGTGAAATGTGAATAATATTGTGCATGAGCACTCATCAGCTGTTGAGCATGGTGTAGTTTAAGGCTCCACTTCCCTTTCTGTAACAACTTCTAACAGAAATGAGCTATCTAAATTCTTGCTCTAATCAATACTCTCTGTAATGAATACATGGTATAGCACAGTGAAGTTGTCCTGTGCTCTTAGGAATAAGTCTTCAGGAGTTACTGATGCCCAGAGTTTTAGTGATATCTTGTACGAGGGGGCAGTTTGAGAATCTCATTTAGAATTGAAAGCCATTTGGTTTACACAACTTTAGCAGATTCTCTGGTATGTTCAGCTTCATGGTGCTCTCTTCAGCAGTACCTTTCCCACTGCCGTGCAGTTTATGTTTTATTCTTCGATGGGATTTTGGTGGTAAATGCAGTTTGTCAAGGCACCTGCTTCGCTAATTATTTGGTTCAGAATTGATCTGAAGCAAAAGTGCAAGCCCTGCATGGTTTTCATAAACAGTATTACTACTTTCTTTCACCACACCAGCCAGAATAGACTGTATTGTTCAAAGACATGCTCAGACCACTACTCATTATTTTCAGCAAGTACTCTTAAAACATTTCCCATAAGTACAGAAGTTGAAGGCTGGCATCTTGAATTAATCTATGTAAATAGATAGTCTTTGAGCCAGCAATCAAAGTGAGGTTGAGTCTATTGCAGTGGGAAGGCTGCATGAGTGGGCTCCTTTTTTCCTTCTTCCTTTTATTTTTTTTTCCGGTTTTTGGTTTGGTTTTTTAAATTTTTTTTATTAAGCAGTAGTATCTAATTTGTGGTCCTTGATAGTTAATTGTGGTAAACGTATCTTCAGTTTCATCACTGAAATGTTTCAGAAATCTGCAGTGGCTTACAAGCATGCATTTTGCCACTGCAAAGAGGTGTGTGCTGCTGCCTCTCCTTGCTGTCCGTGCCCCCAGGGTGGGTGGGTGATGCTGCCCTTTGCCACGGCTCGGGCCAAGAACCAGGTCCCCAGCAGTTTGCTGTGGCACAAGGGGGAAGGATGCTCTGCTGAGCTGTCCGGTACTGGGACCACCCAGCAAAGGTTGGCCCCTCTCTGTTAACCAGCAGTCCAAACACTACCAGAATTTAAAAAGAAACTGAAGATCAGTAACTAGCTGGTCATTCTTTTGCCTTGATTTGTGAAGCAGTGAGGCCTGTTCTCTGTTTTGCCAGCAGGAGTGGTTTAGTCATTATCCATTTCAGAGCATTTCCACTCTTAAGATATTTTATGTTAAGTGATTTGGAGAGGGAGAGTAAAGGGAAGAGTTGTGCAAAATTCATTGATGGCTTCTTGGCATAGAGAATGTGAATGGTTTCTTCTGTCTTTGCACTCTGCTTGCTTGAGCAGTGCAAAGGAAAGGACTTGGGCCCTGCCTCCAGCTGTTGCTTCTTTTAACAGACAATTTTCAGGTTGAGTGGACAGAACACCTACAACCTAAAGGATGTGAGGTTCATCCTGGGAGGGAGTTTATCCAAATGAGAAAAATAGTTTTTTGAAAGAATATTCAGCTCTAAGCAGAGACTTGTAATAGGATGTCATCTAATAAAGCTGGAATATCCTGTATATTAAGTAAATTAACTTCAGTTTAAAAGTATAGTTTTGAGTTTGGCATTTGGGAGGTGCTTTTCTTAATGAAAAAATCCTACCTCATTTCCCTAGTGTAACTATTAGACGTTCTGTCCTGTTGTGCCATTGTGGACATTATCTTCATCGTAAACTGGAACACTTTTGAGGCTGCTTATCTTTGCAGCATGAGGATCTGTCTCAAGCCTTTGCTGCATCCCAGCAGCAAAGCACATTAGTGCAGGACCAGAGCAGCTTCACTTGCAGAACACGCTCTTGCTCTGCATTCACAGTGACCTTCAAGGGTCACTGAGTGCACAGTTGCCTCCTTGGAAGAATTTATTTCACGGTGACCTTTGTGCAAGGTGACACGTCTGGATAACTAGGTGAGAGAATACTTTTTGCTCAGAAGTATAATTAGCTCTGGGTGACAGGAGAGGCAGAAGGAGTATCATCTGTGGCTTTTGGGGGGATTTAAAAAAGAATGTTTAAATGTACAGGCAGTGTGACCAGCTTCCAGTGTTAGCATCCACACTATTGAACTCTCTACTGTCTCAAAAGCAGATTGAAGAAGACAATTCTATCCTGAAACCCTTAAATCCAGGAACAAAAGTGCTGCTGAGGCTGCTCAGGCTGAGGAGAAGTTTAATCAATTACTGCAGATTTGGAAGGCAAATTCCTAATGATCATGGAGATTTAATTTCATTGAAGACTTACTATGGACTGTATCTGGAATAAGGGGTCCAAAAACCTTTTTATGGAAGAACATAACATCACTTTAACAGATGGGATATAGGGCTTGTAGAGGGATAAAAACCTCCCCTGTAACAAAATACATTATTGTTCAATGGATGAACAGTTAACTGAAGTCTCTTTGGTAAACCCCAGTGAATAATATTTCTGAATTATTTATATCTTAATTACATTGTTCTGTTTGAGAAGTGTACATACTCAGCATAATTTTAGTAAACTTCGGGTGCTATTATAGCGTAAAATAAAGGTTTTCTTTTGGGTTTAGGGTGGGTTTTGTTGGTTATGTTATTTGATTTGGGTTTTTTTTACATTTCTCATTTGTCTTTCTCCTCTGGACTTTAAAAAGTGTAATATTCTGCTTTAAGGAAGTAGGTGATAAGTTTATTTCTAGAAAGCTTGCAGAACAGGCATGAATGATTGAGCTGTAGAAGTACATGCTTTTTATTTACAATCACTTTTTAAAATCTCTTTTTTTAAAGGCTGAATAGTAACATACTAATCTTGATGCTCTTTTTTGATATCCTTAATTTTTATGTGTTAGACAAACAGGGAAATCAAAGATCTTAATCTAATTTGTATATACTTACTAAAATAATTTGCCATACAGTTGTTATATCAATTTATTTTCAGTTTTCTCAAAACTAAACACTCAGCTCATGGTGGATGGCTTCCTTATTATGGATATGAACCTTTGTACTAGTTGCTCGTTATTATTGATTATTCTCTTTGTTTTTTTAAAAATCGATTCTATTTTGTATGCCTATATATGGAAACAATGTCATGTATTTCCCAGTACAGCTATTAATAGCCTCTCTACATATGCATAATTATTTATTTTAATCTGCGCTGACAGAAAAGCGCTCACAAGTGCACTTAAAGTAAATTTGCATGGTTTTTTTTCCCTTTCATTTCTTACTCAGTTTGTCATTTCTAAATTGCTTACTTGTTCTCTTTTTTCCTGATAGTCAAATTCTGTGGCAAGATGGCACTTCTGACTACTTTGAATATTTAAGAATCTTTGCGTTGTTAACTTTTTGTACTAAAAGTAGAAGCTATGGGTAGAAAAGTTTTAATGAGAGATTCAGGGAACTTGTGAAATTATAGTTGAGGACTAGTAGTTTGGATCTTGCTTATGGAAGGCAGTATTGCTGGGATATGCACAGACTGAAATAGTTTGACCAACATTATCCGTTGACATCATGGCCCAGGCACAGCCTTCCCAATCCAAATTCTTTTGAAAACCAAGTTACTGTGGAGTATCTGTAGTGGGTTTGTGCTCTGGACATTCTTCAGTTTATTAGCCTGGTGCTGTGCTCCTTGAACTCCCTCCAGAACATTTTCTTCTACTGTTTACTCTGCTGACAACTGATTTTACGCCAAAAACTTTCAACATTTTAATGATGCCTTAAAATATCTTTTTGTGCACCCCATTTTTCAGAAGTCAAGGCAACTTCATCGTAGCGTTTGAGAAAATCTGGTGGAATTTTGGTCTTTCAGGCAGTTATGTGCAAATCAGGCCAGACATTTATTAAGTAAATTCTGAATAAGGATTGGAATAAAATTCAAAGATCAGGAGAACCCTTCTTTGACCCTAACTCATTTACCTCTAGCTGAGATTTTTTTGGGTAGGACCTAATGTCTACTCATTGTCCAGGGTCTGTGTGTAAGGCACAGAAGTCTTGTCACACATGTGATTAATTGTGTATGAACTTCACTGGTGTAGGTTCTATAACATGCCCGTTGTGCTCTTACTTCTCAGTGAAATGTGAATGCACAGTAGGCACAATGACCTCCTGTGTACTGGAGGTCTGAACGACTTTTCATCCCCTGCTCCCTTACTACACCAACTCCTGTTCCATCATTGCAACATTTTTTTTTCATTTCAGCCTAGCTTGCCTGCACAAGAAAGTAAGGTCTGGTTTTTTTAATCATTATCATTTTTTAAAGTGAAAGGCTTTACTTGAAGGATTAAAAAAATAAAAAGACCTAGCAAATGTATTTCCAGTAACAACTTGACAGATCTTTATAGAGATGCCAGTATTTCTTCAAACAACTGCAAACATCACTACATTCTTTATTTTTTTTAACAATCTTTAAAAGGAACCTATTCTAAAGAATGTATAAAAATTCATCATAATTATAATTACTAGAAGTTAGTCTTCTTTCCTCTATCCATCCTGTCTATTAAAACACAAATTATGAAATTACAAACATGACTCATTAGCTCTAAGGCATATAACTGCCAGGCAAGCAGCCATGACAAATCCAAAAGTATTTAAATCTCTTGGTGTTAAAAATAGGCATAGTAAAGACGTCACTAAATTTAAAATAAATCTGTTGTAAAATGTAACTCCAGTTAACATGTCATGTCTTGTGATACTGTTGCTTTAGGTCAATGTGAGTGTAAGCCGTGGTTGGTGCACGGCCTTACAGAGTTAACCTACAGGGACCTCGGTGCTGGGCACTGGGAGTGTGTGTTGTCAGAAACAGTGTTGCCTGGTGATTATATCACTGTTTTTCTTCCTAGGGGGATGCCAAAGGTCTTGTAACCTCTGAGAATGTGAGTACTGGCCAGAAGTTGGATTTCTCGGATACAATGGTACAGCAGAAGCTGGATGAAATAAAGGACCAAATCAAGCGAGAAATAAGAAAGGAACTTAAAATCAAGGAGGGAGCAGAGAACCTCAGGAAGGTCACGACAGATAAAAAGAACTTGGCATATGTGGACAACATTTTGAAAAAATCAAATAAGAAGTTGGAAGACTTGCACCATAAGTTACAGGAGCTAAATGCACACATTGTTGTAACAGATCTTGAAGATGTTGCAGGTACCATGCGTTACTGTGAAATCAGTTTTTCTTTGTAGCTGAGATGAGCTCTCCCCATTTCACCTGAAAAAATTGCTTTGTGAACGAGCAAACCCGTAGCTGGTGAACTTGTTACTTATGTATGTCTTTTTGTTTTGATTCACAAATCAGTGTCCAGTACCTTTGAGTTTTAAATTGTTTTCTAGGGAGCACTGTATTTTACAGACTATGAGTTCTTTGCTTTCAGTTCTTAGCATATTAAAATATTTTCTCAGTCACTGTAATGTTTCCTAATAGCTTTTCACTGTATGAAAGCAAATTTCATGAACTCTTCCAGTAACTTTCTCTGAATTACACTGTAGTCATCAGCATTAATGCACCTTTTTATTCAATGGAGGAAAAATAACAACATTTATATTTAAAATTTTTGTTGGTTTTTGGTTTTTTAAACTTAAGACTTAACTTAGAAAATGTTTTTCTGTTATGCTGTTATTTAACTTATCAAACATTTCTTACAGTGACATTTCTCACAATTTGTTAAGTCTCCAGCCTTTTCCACAGCAAAGCTACCATTTTAAAGACAATTTGAAATTGTTTTCACAGAATGGTTGTAGTTAATGGTTTTAATTAGTATTTTCTGTGGCATGGCAGTCAGTCAATACTAATTTTGAATGTATTTTTTAAAAATACCAGGGTTGGTATTTTAAGATGGAATGTTGTGAAAGTAAACAGTCCTCTTTCAGCTTTGTGGAATGGCCTGGGAGATACTGCCAGCCTGGTGATTTCACATTGCACAGACTCTTCTTGGCAAAAAGTTAGTAAAGTGCACAAGCCATCGAAGGTTCATGTGAAGTGAATGCCAAACCTAAGGAAGCTTGGGCAGTAGAATAAAAGTCTGCATCATCCTTGTGACAAAAGGCTGGTTACAGTGAGAATTTAGGAAATACTGGCAGGTGATGTCAGCAATTCGTAGTCTTTCCCATTGACCTACTGCAAAGATGTTCAAATATCCATGGTGGCCTGTGCAGTATTGCCTGGATTCTCTGCTCTGTTTTGCATTTGATCTGTGCAAGATACAAGAGATGGAGCAGGGACACAGCTGGAACTAGTGAGGCAAAATGGTTGCTGCAGCATGAAATGGAAATGAATACACTAATGTATACTTCTACAATTGGGCTTTTGGTAGGCATGAAGCATTCTGTTCCATGTCAGCTAAGGTTTATGAAAATCTGCTTCAGTGTTGACAGGAATGTGGCTTTTAAACAGACAGGAAGAGTGGAGCAGAAAGGGAATTGTATCCAAACTGTGTGTAGACCAAATATTAAAAATCTGTGCAGACATAATTTGCAAAATTCATCTAGCAGTAGAACTTGAAAAGTGGATGAGCACAGAAATGCTCTGGTTGGAATGCTCCCTTCCAGAGTAGCATTTTTAAAAGCCTTATCATAATGAGTTAATGAGCAATATTGTCATTGTGCATGTCTCAGGAAGTGCAGGAGATATTCAAAGGATAAAAGATCAACGTTGATCTTGCATGCTTCTAAATGCTTTTGATGCATGCTAAACTTCTTAGGATTGTGTTTCTAAATTCAATTCTGTTCTAAGTGTTATTGGTAGATAGATTATACAGTCTTAATCATGGAAATATGCAAGAAAAAAGTTACTAATTCTGTTGAGGTCTTTATATTCTCTGTAAAGTATCACATCAGGTATTCCTATGCAATACCCATTTTAATGGAGTATTTTGCATAATCTTCTTGAGGAAAAAAATGTAATCTTTAATTCTGTTAATACCTCTTTTTAGATCAAAGATTTGGAAGCACTCACCCTCCAAAGTTGAAATGCTTGAGTTTTTTGTAATGTTTGCTGTGTATTTTAAGTGCTTGTTTCCCTCCTCATTCATGGTCAGTAGTTCATGGAGGGGGAGCACTATCAGTAAATGTTCTGTCTGTCTTGAGACTAATGGCTGCAGTTCATATTGGTGATACTCTGATTTGTAATAGTGAAGTCTTAGGCTTGACTTAAGGCATTAGTGAGCTTGGCCTTTGCAAAATAAAGTTGGTAATATAAAAGTTGTGCCAACTGTGTGTGTGTGCATGTGTGTATATATATATATATATATACGCACACGCACACATAATATTGAGGAAGTGCATAGATACATAACCCTAAAGGTCGCTGCCATCTGACATGAGATATCTCTGTGGACAGGTCACAGATACCTCAGTTTGGGAATTTTTGCTTTTGCTGAAATAGACAGTGAATTTAATAACCATTTACTGGTGAATATGGGAGCTCCCCCAATAAATGCATTGTTTCTGGAGGTTATCTTTGTTCGTTGTTACTGCTTTTCACTTTAGCTTGTGTTTGACCTTCTTCTGGGCACTTAGTAACAAGTTATTTAAAAGAGAGAAGGAAATATATGGGAAATTTTTAGACTACAGATCGTGAATGCTGAAATTAAGCTAAAGAGGGCTGAAGAGCTGTGGGAGTCAAGGTCTGTGTTCTCTTTGTGTACTTTAATACTTTTCGGTGTTAAAACCCTATATTTTTCCCTGTTTAGCAGAATATACTGTGTAGGTTTTTTCAGGTTCTAAGTCACAAAGTCAGGATTGAGTTTCATTGAGCTGATCCCTTTGACTTGTCAGGCCTGAACTACGAAGATTTTTTGACTATTCTGTTGACTGGTTGAAAGATCATTTTGGTAACTTAGAACAGGCATTTAATCTTCCCTTGTTCCTGTATCTGAAAAGTGGGTGTGAACATATATTTGTAAAGTGCTCCCAATTTAGAGCTGAAAAGTGCTACACAGGCAGTTGTGACTCTTTCTGTTGCTTATGGTATCAAGCAGTAACTTTTATTACTTTTTAACAAGCCACTAATTTTTAGTGTAACTGCTTTGTAATCAGCACAGTGTAATCAATACATGTTAAAATCCTTAAACGTAGCGTTAACAAATCTACTGTAGAAAAATATGTTTTAATAACATTCCATTCCAAGCAAGTTTAGATGTTTTTATGGTAGTTTGCCTGGAGCTGAAACCTCATAATTATTTGAAGAATTGGTACTAAACTTTACCGGGAAGTGCAGTTTGTCAAACAGCTTTATTACTGTATGTGAGGGTAGATTTGACAGTGGGTATGTGATTCAGAAACAACTTTTAGCATAACATAGGTGTACTTTACCTCAGAGGGGTTGCTGATGAATCTGAGTTTGTTTTAGAAGTGGGACTTTGTATCCAAGTCTGCCCTTGTTGGGCAGTGTATTAGTCATACAAGGATGCGGAATTTAAAAATTTGTAGGTTGGCACTTAAAAGTGAAGCAGAATCCAGCAACATAAAATGAGTGGGGCAAGCCTAATGACCATTACTGCTGAAAGTCTGGGAGATCTAATGCGTCACATGGGGATGATTACTTCTGTGTTAGAGATGAAGAAATTCTATGTCATGAAAATATACTTCTACACAGTAGGAGAGATTAAATTGGTGTTTTTGTGTTTGTATTAAAAGTAGCAGTACAGATTGTGGTTTCTAATATGACTCAGGGAGGTGTAAGACTGAAATGGCTTACCTACAGCAAGTTACTGATTTAATTAGATATATAGCTAATACATAGAAAATCTATAAATTGGGAAATTGGTCTGCTACGTAGAGCTGAAGTTAAGGTGGATAGAGAGGTGCAATATAGAAAAACCTTTGAGCAAATTGATGAAACTGGATAAAACATGGAGAAAATGAGCTCAAAGACAACTTCATGCCTTTTCTTCCATCCTTCTAAACTAACATATACATCAAATTTGGCTGTAGGTGTTGCAAAGAAAATAAATTATTTTGTATAAGAATTTGATTAGCTGACTGTCTGGGGGATTTCTTTGTCCTTAAAAATGAGTAGGTTAATCTGTTGGACACCAAAGTGTCCATGTAGACCAATTACTGGAAACTGGTAGAGGCAGCAACCAAACTGGTATAGGTAGTGACTTTTTAGACAACAGACTCCACCTGCATGGCTCATACCCATAGGAATTTCATGGTAGCATTTGGGAACCTCAGTGTAGAATAACATTATTGATGCAATTTGAAACAATCTCCTGTCACTTTTTTTAGTAGTTA
This sequence comes from Melanocharis versteri, assembly GCA_013397845.1. Taxonomy (NCBI): domain Eukaryota; kingdom Metazoa; phylum Chordata; class Aves; order Passeriformes; family Melanocharitidae; genus Melanocharis; species Melanocharis versteri. The sequence goes on along the minus strand of VZTG01002709.1, from coordinate 511,196 downwards.
AAATTTGCCGTTACCTAATGGAAATTCAGTTGAACTTCAGAAGTTTCCAGGAGGTCAGCGCTGGATGTTTTCTGAGTGCAGTATGTCCACTGCTGTCATGGACCTACTGATGGCTTAGTTCAAGTGCTGATCCAGCCTTCTGAGTCCCTGAGAAAAGCCTGACGATGCATCTTTCTTCCTCCCTTCAGCAATGCCTAAGTGCATTGCAGGTATTTCTGCTGGGTATGACGCTGATGAGGCTAACTGCAATGAAATATCCTCAAATAGGATTAAAATTAACTATTTACCAAAGGGTACTTGCTGCTAATTGAGTACTTAAGCAGCATGCTGCAGTACCATCTGGGAACCCAAATTCAGAAAGTTATGTGGGATCCTAGATTTCACACTGAGCTTACTGAAGAAATAGCATGTGTAGCATCTGGGGAGGAGATCCCAAAGGAATGAGCAGCAGTCTCAGAAGAGTAGAGTTACATAACTACTCTTTATAAATATAATGTAGATGGCAGTGGTGGTAAAAGGCAATTCAGAAGCAAGAAGTTTTTGCTGGTGAGCACTGAACAAACTGAAACTGAAAAGGTTTTCAGAAGAGCAAAGATCACAGTTCAGATAAGCATTTCAGACTGAAAACTGCCATTGTCCTCATGTAATCCAAACATTTTTTAAAAATCATCCTATTAACTTATTTTAGGTCTGGTGAGTATATTTTTATGAAAACAGGGTATTTCATGTGCTGGGGAAGCAGCACTGCAGCTCTTCCAGCAGCCTGGATGTGTGCTAACAAGCTGCACAAAACTCACTAGTGTTAAGCAACAACATTCACAGTTGTTCAGTATAATAACGTGCCTATTTGCTTGAAGTCAAGTTCACTTGAAATGCATCTGTTACTTCACTTGATAGTCACTGTCAAGAAGAATATTTGGGCCTAGGCACCCGGACCTGTACCCCAGCAAAGCCCCTGCTGACCGATGCAAAGCTGTACTTGCGCGTATCCAAAATGACAAGTCTTGTACTGCCCTTATTAACCAACAAATGGGGCAAACTGGAGAAACTCTTCTGTTCCCCAGTCTCTACTTTGAGTGAAATATCAATTTAGTATTAGTAGTTAACTCTTGTTTAACTTTAGGCGTATACTTAAATCCCATTGATTGCAATTACCTGGATGAATTTATTACTTATTTGTACTATGAAGATAACTAAATGCCTTCAGAGGAGATTTGACCCCCTCTGTATAGTGCTTTACACAAATAAATCTGAGATAACTAGCCATGCAGATTCATTACAACCTTACAGAACAAAGAGAAGAGGAAACAGCTGATACAGATGTAGCTTGTCGTGTTGCTGCTGAGGCTGTCAATGCTTTCTGTAAGGGAACCGGTTTGTCTGGCTGATTTAAAAATTAATCTGAATTCTATAAGAAGCTGCCTCGAGCTGCTTACTGAGTAGTTGTGGGGAGGGCAGTTGGGGGGATGGTAGGAGGAGTCCCTTGGAAAGCATCGCTGAAAAGCTATTGATAATTTATTTTTTTTTCTTAAAAACGTAATATATTAAGAAACGTACTGTTCCATATTTGGGAGTTTAGTGAGCAGCTATTGTGCCTGAAGGCAAAAAGTTACTTCTTCCTAGCAATTAGTCCAGGTTGCAGAAAAGTTTCCTCTGCTGTTAGTTACTAACAAAGCATATAGTACAACAATTTTAACTAAGTAGTAGGGGGTAGGTTACACCCACAAGTACAGACCAGCTCTCGAGGTGACCCAGCTAAGTGATGTGGTTACACCTTCACAGCGGAGACATGCAAAGGCAGATAATAACAGCTGCCTGGGCAGCGTGGAACATGGTATCTCTAATTAGTCCTTAACTTGCAACTTGAGTGTTGTTTTAATGCAAAGAAAGGCTGCTTGTGTACATCTTTAAAAGCTGCGAAAACAGACTTGAGGAGCCCCACAGTCTTCACAGGGATCATCAGAGGGCCGGGATCTTTAGGTGGTAGAGGCTTGCATCATATATCTAAAGTTGGTAAATATTCATTTATTCGATTAATCTGCTTTACAAGGAGACTTGACATTGTGACTTTCAAGTTCATGTTTGTTCTCATTTTGAATAGATAATTAGGTGAGGATTAGTTGAAAGTGAAGACATAAGTGATAGGGAAGCATTTTGTTAATCTTTGTTTTACTAATAACAGATTTAAGGTAAAGCTGTTCAAGTGCAGTTCCACAGAGGAACCAAGCCAAAACATTGAGGAGAGGATCAACGACACAACAGCTGAGGAGTAATGCAGATTTTTTTTTTTTTTTTAACATCTGATATTTTCTGTCCTACCTTTAAGTAGTGAGGATGCAATAAGAGACTTGAAGTGGCTTGAAGTGAAGAGTGAATTAGCAGCAGAGGAAATTAAAACTCCTTACATGAAATCTGTATGTAGCCTCGGCAAAGATTGCAATTTAGGAGGAAATTACCCAGCAAACTTGGAAGCAAAATGTATTGAATCTCCAAAAGTAGTTATCAGAAGCTTTTACAGAAGAAATATGAAATGGCAGATAAGACATCTCCCCTTGACACCTCATAAGTAAAAATTTGTAAGTTACTAGTGCACTGCCTGTGTTTTCTGGTAATTGAGGATTTCAGGAACTTGATTCCTTGTCCTAGTTTTAATACAAAGAAGATTATTACAGTTGGAAAAAAGATTGTACTGTTCATATTGAGTAAATACTGTCTTTCAGGAGACCAATGTCATTTGTCCATAGAGAAGGTATTCTCTCAGTTGTTAGAGTAGAAGAAATAAAAGTTTTTTAAAAATAATAACAGTGGAAATAATTTGTCCTCTTTTACCAAAAGGTTGGAAGAGAAGTCATTGGGACTGTTAGGGAAGATAGTTAGCTCTAAGGATAGTTGTGTTGGAAATAGTCCAATGGCCAGTTATTTTCAGTTTGCTAACAGTTCATGTTGGAGAAGCTGAAATATGAAGTTACATAATAGAGTGGTTATGAAATGTTAAGGAGTTTGACTTTATAATTCAGTTGATAAAACTAACTTGCTTTCCATTAAATTAATCCAACAAGGTGGGGACCCAAACACAGAAATACTGTCAAATGAAAAAGCTTTATCCTTCCCACAGATCAGTCAGTTTTTCAGTAAACTGTCTGCCTATATATCCAGTTATCCCAGAGTTCTGTTATGACTCCAGAGCAGAAATCATTCAGCTTTACAGTAAGAAAAAGGCTTGTTTTATCTGTTCTTAATTTTGACATAACCAGTGTTTGCAGTATTCACACTAAAATGGATGAGGATCTACTCAAGAGCTGTATTCAGACACTGCTCATTAGTATCTAATACTATTATCCAAGTGTGTTGTTAAAACACTTAGATTTAAAATCAGGAGTGTAAGAAAGCTTAATGGAAAACTGCATTTTTTAATTGACTCAAGATATTCTAGAAGAAATAAATCTCCTTTGAAATAAAAATAGACTTAGCTGCAAACCTGCCTGTTTGCCCGCTCCCGGAAGTGATTCATGTGAATTAGGACATGTGTAGGAGTCACAGGGCTTTCGGGAGGCTTTTCATGTTAAGGCGCATTTGCAGTGCTGTTGCAAAGTAGCTCTGGATGGGAGGGTCACTCTTAATTCTCAAGTATGATGTTTCAGTTCTGTTTAATCTGTAACTTCATAGAATAGAGTGTGAGGTGGGTTTTGGGTGAGTGGTTTGGGTGTTTTCATCCTGGTTTTTTTCTGCCTGCTTATATCTTACCTTTAATTCACAGATTGTCCTAGTACTCCTGATACTCCAAATAGCGATCCTCGGTTTTCTACAAACAACAGATTGATGGCCTTAAAGAAGCAGTTGGATATAGAACTGAAGGTAAAACAGGGAGCAGAAAATATGATACAGATGTACTCAAATGGCTCTTCAAAGGTAAGGCTTTGGAATGCTTAAAGATCATGAAATGACTGTGGATTTTCACATTGCTCTAATGTGACTGTACAATGTATAAACAGTATGCAGCTTCAGTATTTTTAGTTTGGGCTATATTTTTGTTAAATAGTTACATCAAATCTGCTACAAATTACTGTACCAATTTTTGTTGTGGTTTGATACCCACTGAAGTGATTGTTTTATCAGTTTATGCAGATGCAGTTCAACCTAAATAATAAATCCGGCTTACTAAATTTAGTACATCTAGTAATCTTTTACCATGTGGGATTCACTTAGCAGCAAAGCTTGGTAGGACACTGACTGGTGTCTGGTGTTTTTCCTAGCTCCACTCAAAAGAAAAAGATCCATTAGTTTAACATTGTAATGTGCATGATAATTACAAAAAAGGCAGTATTGCCAAGTATACTCTGAACTGGTCATCTAGTCGTAGTTAGCAATAAAAAGATCTGTGCCAAATGCTTTAATAGGATGTTTGTAGTATTCTGATAGAGATGTCATAACCTGCATTGGTACATATACACATAAAATACACATTAATTTTTTTCTTTTTATGGAAGTGTGGTAATCTAAGAGGTGGCAACTGATAGAATAAAGTGAAATTAAAAATAAAGTCACACTTATTATTATATATGAATTTTAAGTACTTGCACTCACTCTCTCTTGATAGCACCAGAATTTTTCCAAGGAAGTGGAGGGAGAGTGTTTGCTAACCTCTAAATGGGTTTGACTTACTACATATTCTTTTCTATGTAATAAAATTCATCATAGTGTAAGAATCCCTTATTTAAGTGAAAGACATTTTTTAATGAAAGAAAACAAAACAAAATCAAAAAAGTCCACAAAACCAAATCCATAAACTAACCAAAAAAAAACCCCACAACACATTTTGTTGAGTACAAGGCAGTCATAGTTCTCAAATGAGAAAAAAGGGAGGGGAAAATCCTCTGCTTACCTGCCCCTTCACCTTTCATTCATTACTCATTAGCTGTTCTTTTCATTTACTTTTACTAAATCATTAAGGAGATTAATTTCCAGACTAAGGGGAAACACAAGAGTACATCTAATAAATAGTGTGTAGTAGCTTGGTTAGATGTTTTTGTGTCCAGACAGCAGTAAGTGAAATTGAAATGTTTTAAAATCTGAGCTGAGCCAACACCTGTATGGGTCAGTGAACTTTCTAAAAGGAAGTGTTTGGCTTGAAGAGTAGGAATCTAGGAATTACATTGCTACCCCTTACTACTGATTTTAACCAGAAAGTGTTGGAAAGGTACTTCATGTTTTTGACTGAATTTGGGCTATGTGTTAGTGGAGAGACAGATCACTTTGTATCTGCCTACTGTATGACTTCCTTATACCTTGAAAAAATAGCAGGGAGTGCTGCTTTCTCCCAGAAAATGAGTTTAGACTCAATGGACCAGAGGTGCCATCAAGTTCCTTCTGTCCCAGGTAGCCTTATCTGAAAGTGACCTGTAACGTACTAGCTGGGGGCAAATAGAAGAAATATCTGGAGTGCACATTATGACTAAGGTCCTGGGAATGCTGTCCATCCACCACAGTCTCTCAGCTCCTGGAAACCCTTGGAGTCTACATCCTCTGGGGCCATGTACTTAACATCAGGTACACTTAAAACTAATAATCAGCTGACCCAAATGGATCAAAAGACATACATGAATTAGGTTTCTAATAAACCCTTGGTAAGTAACCTTATAACAGGCTGAAAAACTTAACTAAACACTCAGGCTCTAATATTAGACATTGTTAGCAGGCTTTGATCAGACTAGGTAGAGAAGATAAATTCTGGTTTGCTTTAGATTGAGGCATGTAATTAAAATTTATGATTGAATCTCGTATGTGCGATTGGTAAATGCTTAAATGAGCCTACCAGATTGGGAGTATATAGTAACTGGGCTGGAGAGAGCAAGCTGGAAAGCACAAAAGCATTGCCAGCCACTTCAGCAAACAGGATGGAAATGGTGGGTATTCATTCTCTCTTTTTTTTTTGTGCTCAGTAGTGAGTTAGTTTGGCAAGTTTGAACAGTAGGCTTGAGCATGCTGATTATGTTTTAAAAAGCAGAGCTTAAAAGAATCCAAGTGTCTGGATGGGGTGGGCAGAAGGGGCAGAAAATCCCCAGTTTGGATCCAATCCCAGTAATCCAGTAGTTCTTTAAAAAGTAGTCATAGGACCACCTTAAAACTCATTTGTGACCTTTCTTCAAGTGTACTATATGATCTAATTTCAAACTTCTTGTATTATTTTCAGACCTAAATTTAATGGAGGGAGTTATAATCTGTTTTCTAAAAATGAAAAAGCAGTCTGTTAATAAACCCATCATCTCATGGGAAGCTTTTCCCTTTGTACTTTACTTGCTTCAGTAGCATTCAGCTCAACCTATTTGGACTTAAACATTTCTGAGATAATGATCGTCTTTCCTTGGACATGTGTAGCTTCTCTGAGATCCCATGACAGCTTTGCAGATCAGTTTTACAGGCACTGTCAGTTCTTCTGTACTCAGAAGATGCATTGAAATACTTTGTATTCAGCCTCCAACACTAAGAGAGCTGCTCAGCATTACACATACATTTTGATTCTGAAGATGGGATCTTCTGTCTCTTTAAAATGTAAGGATATCTGTGTAATGCTGGATTGCCTCCTCTCTACACGTTGAAGGGCTAATGTTGCTCCCGAGCAAGCAAAAGCAAATCCATTGCAGCAAGAGACTGTGAGGGATAATCAAAAGCAGCAAGATCAAAAATAAGATAAAAGTGAAGATCCAGAGAAAGAAACACTTCCAGCATATTTATACATCAGAATGATGCATGGATAAGGTTTAATACAGGATTCTAGAGTGACTTGTAATCTGTTACTTAAATCCTGTACTCTGCTAAAGTCAGTGATTATTTCAAAATTTCACATCTGTATTTGAGAAAGTATTGATGTAGGAAAGTCAGTGGGATCAATAATTGGGTAGGTAACATGGAATCTTAAAATATGAAAACTAGTGGTATCTCCCTGAAACGTTGATTAATACTAAAACTTAAAATCAAGAGTTGTGAAACTATGGTATGCAGAGGGGGCACAATTTCTTTCCACAAAACCAAAGTCTTTTCATGTGTAGATCTTGGTGTATCTACCCTGCAGAACACAGGGCAGCATTCAGATATCTGAGTGAGTAATACGTTAAGGTGCAAGGTCAGAGAGGAGCTCTGTGAAGGTACATTTCCCAGCATACAGATTTTTCTTACAGTATGCTTCATTGGTGCCAGTATTTCCAGCTCTGGGATCTGAGCTTCACTGCAGTTCTTTGTCTTGGTTATGGCAAGGGAAGAATTTAATTTCTTTAACTTCTTAAATAGTTGATAACTTCATTATAAAATTAAAAATATAATTATAAACCGTGTCCATGGGAAAGTAACTTATTAATGAGGTTATAGAGTGGCTACAAAAGGAGTTAACCAAAATACCCTTTGGGCTATAACAAGGGTGGTACACATCTGCACTGACTGCTGTTAATGACTGTGATTGATTGGTACTGCATGGACAGGACAAATACACTGCCTTAAATTTTCTTACACCTTTTTGTTGTTGCTGTTCTTACTGCAAGTCAGATCACCTTTAAGCTGTCTGGTAATTCCCAGAACATGGAGAGAGAGCCATGTGGCAGCCATAGGAGTTTATGAAAGTTCATCTTTAGGAATGTTCTCTTCTAAACAGCTTCTTGTGATACTGCTTTTGAAAATGAAACTTGGATATCTTAGTTTATTTAGATTAAAAGTACTGTACTGTACTTAGGTTGCTGATGAAATAGCTAATGAAGTAGCTCTTGGTTGGTATATATTTATTAATGAAAAAAATCTTCAGCTTTCATTTGTTCAGAAAAATGTACTGCAGACTTAATGTGCTATGTAAGCAACTTTGTATTTCTAATTTCAATATTGAAAATCAGCTCAGATTAAATAGTACAATTACTTTTATGTAGGCTCAGTCTAGCAAATTTGTCTATTACAAGAGTTCTTGCTATACTCAAGGTAAATTGGAGACATTCTACATAGTTTTGGAGGTATTTTGCACTTACATCTTCTCTTTTCTTTAGTATCAGATTACAAAACATTATTATACACATGTAATGTTTCTAGATCATGCCTCCTTTACTCACCTTGAAACACATACAGTTTCCCTGGGAGTCGCTTACAGTCTTTAATCAACCAATGCCTCTGTCCTAACTTCATTTCCACTAATATCTTAATGTGGTTAGTTTGCCTAATGCTATACTAAATGAAATGCATAGATTTAGCTCTTGTTCCTAAGTATGTGTCTTTTGAAACTTTCAATGAAGAAATTTATTATTTCAACTTGTCTGTTTGTTTTAATAGGATCGAAAACTCCTTGCCACAGCTCAGCAGATGCTTCAGGACAGCAAGACAAAAATAGAAGTTATAAGGATGCAGATTCTTCAGGCAGTCCAGACCAATGAATTGGCTTTTGATAATGGTGATGGTGTAGAAAGGAAATAAGAATCATTAATGTCAGAATGCCATATAGATATATACCCATATGCACACAGAGTTACCATAAATTTCTAGTAGGAATGCTTGATACAGTTTGCATGAGCCAAAAATAATCAGAGACTAGGCAAAACTTTGTGTGTGTTGGGGTGCCAAAAACATCTGATGTGAAGGAAAATCGTAATGAAGATAAATACAATCTCTTCATCATCCTTTTTATACCTTATGCCATCCATTTTTGCTTTGTGGTGTACCTTCTCCCTTTGTGCATGCTTTCTTTTGTCTTAATAATTAGTGATTTTCTTTAAAGCATATAATCTTTATATTATGATGCTGAAAAAAAATCTGATGCCAGTACAAAGCCTGCTTGGCACACTTAAATAGATTGACCCTATTATTCCTAGTGGGAGAACAGATGGAGGAGAATTTTTCCTGTTTTATGGGTATTTAGGCGAGATTGAGTGCTAAACAACTACATTTAAAGCAACAAAAAAAGTGCTTTTAAAATGACCTGGCTTGAAATACTCATGCTGCATTTCAGAAGTATTTTTAAACTTGCATTTCGTTGAAAATCTTCAAATAAAAAATATTACTCCTGACCTTTTAATAGCATGAGTGTACTACAAACTTATGGGCATATGGGTATATCTCTAAGTCTTGAACCTTATTTGTGTGCATTTCGGAATATTGACATTGTGTGACAATGCTTGTAGTCAGGGCCTGGATATATCCTAGATAATGAAAAATGTGTGTGTGTGTGTTTTGTGGTGTGTGAGGCCTTTGGTTTCTGTGTTTGTTTTTACACACCACTTTTTAACACCCCATTTTAGCACATAGATTATGTATATCATTTGTTTAAAAGAAAAAGAAATTCAAGCTAGAAAGGCTTTCAAATGCATTTTTGTGTTCCTAGTACTCCTAGTGCTTTAAACAGAAAGGAATATATCCAGGAAATGTTCTGTTTAGGATATCTAAGCACTGTAAGATATGGACATTAGAATGGTTAACCCAGACCATTTGGCAAAGGCAGTGTCTGGAATCACTTCTATTTCTCTATGCTGGCAGAAGCCAGATTCCATGGGATTTTGAGTGAAGCAGGGGGATTATGAGAAACTGATCAGGGATCTACTTGGCTACAGAGCAGTTTAAAAGATAAATGCCCACAGTGTAGTTCAGAAGTGTTGAAGTCCCAAAACCTCCTTGCCAGCTGAATATTTGGGATATTTCGGTTTTGTCCCTTAACTCCCCTGAAGACGTATTCTTTTTCTCACATCTTCTAGTAATTATAGCTCTTCAGGAAGTAGGAGCTGTTTATTGGATTGAGGCCCTGATCAGTTATTTCTTCATTCGAATACAGATGCTTAAAATGTCACTTTTATGACATACTTCAGGTTTCTCTTTGGACTATCAAATATGCATCTCTCCTGGTTTTTTTTCCTTTTTCTTCTTCCCTCTGTTTATATGGAGGAGGGGGTGATATTAAAAAAATTAAACCTGGTTGTTATCTTCAATGAAGGTTGTTTGTTTATATCTCTTTGCAGCAAAACCTGTGATAAGTCCTCTTGAACTCCGAATGGAAGAATTACGGCATCATTTTAGGATAGAGTATGCTGTAGCAGAAGGTGCAAAAAATGTGATGAAATTACTTGGATCTGGGAAAGTTACCGACAGAAAAGCACTTTCAGAAGTAATTTATGTCATTACAATTTCTGCTACTTTGTTTTAAAGGTTCTTTAAGGAAAAAACATTAAACTATTTCGATTTTCTTTTTATTTTAAAAAGGCGCAAGCAAGATTTAATGAATCAAGCCAGAAGCTGGACCTCTTGAAGTATTCACTGGAACAGAGATTGAACGAACTTCCTAAAAACCATCCCAAAAGCAGTATTATTATAGAAGAGCTTTCATTAGTCTCTTCACCCACATTAAGTCCTCGTCAGAGTGTAATATCTACTCAAAACCAGTATAGTACACTGTCCAAACCAGCAGCTTTAACAGGTATGATTTAAAGAGCTTTTTTTTTTTTATTTTCTTTTGATCTTAATTAATGGTTTAAAACCAACTTTTAATGCCAACTATATTTCTTACTGGACATATTTAATTGTTCTTTTCCTAGACAAAGGCATTTAGAGTTTCCAAGTGTCTATACACTGCAAAAAAATGCAGATAAGTTTCTTTGATTTATTTGTTGACCTTTTCGTAATCCTGTTGAAAATGTGGAGCTCTGGCCTTAAATAGCTCCCTATGGAATGATATTGCTAGCATTTACCAAATGCCTTTCATCTTCAGATTATCAAGTACTTATGATTAAGGTGGATAAGTATCATTAACCCCGTTTACAGATAGGGAAGCTAAGTTGCAGAAGGGTTCAGTGAGTTGCCCTGATCATACACCAAGTAGGTGACAGAGCTGGAGATAGGCACTCAGCTTTTCTCCCAGTTCCTATTTTACCCACTGGACCTCACTGGATTTCTGGAAGGTGAGATTTATACTCCCAAATCATGCATTATATTTATAATGCAGAGACAGAGGTCCTAACAAACATGCATGAAACCATTGGAGACTCTTGTTTGTTGGTGTCAATTGTTTTCCTTGCAAATCAGATGGGGGTGATTTTTGTTAACAGACTTAGCCTCCTGTGAGGGACCAGTACATTTATATATAAATGTGACGTAGGAACTTCTCATTTGGGTTGACCTGGAATTGTCTTTCATTGAAAGTAAGGTTTTAACAGAGAACCATACTTTAACAAAGGTTTTGAACATTTCCTTCACCGTGTTCTTAAAGAAAAACATGCTTTTGACTACTTGGGGATATGTTGCTGTTCTAAATTTATTTAGTGAGTAGTCACATAAGAATTCCTAGAACAGATAGGTTTGATTTTATGTTTTGTTTCCTAACACATTTTGCATGTAACTATTAAGCCTACTATTAACAGAGTAAGTTTATTACAAAAAAACTACATGTAATTCAAATGTTACTCAGGATATGCATGTAGAACTAAAACAGAATTTAGTTTTGAAGTACTTTGGGGTTCTGTTTTAAAACAAAAAGAGGAACTCTTCTGCTAGCTACAATGATGATAATAATAATAATAATAATAACAATAATAATATGGAGCAAGTCTATTTCTCTTGCACTGTGGTTTATCAGGACCTCAGCTAAGAGTCCTTGTAAAGTTGTGTGGTAAGAGGAACTTTTTTCATCAAATGAAATCTCAAATGATCAGTGACTGTAGGCAGGAAGTATCATGCCTCGGGTTTAAAACAGCTTGTTTTTTTTTTCTTTTCCTGTAATACATAATCAAGGGTCAGATACATTATAGTGACAATTTCTCTTTAAACATGATTTACTGATACATATGAAGATTTTTTAATAGAAATTGACAAAGCTACATGCTTGTGAAGTTCTTAATAGTTTCACTTTCATATTGCCTACACAAAGAGCTTTTGTATTGAGCTGGATTTAAATGAACAGTGTCTCTGTGTTTTGCCTCTAATGCTTTGTGAGAAATAGAGCAGTGCTACTGTCTTACATCTTAAAGTGCATCAACATAACTTTTTGATTTGCATCCATTCCTTATACAAGAGTACAGCTTTTCTGCATATTAATATATTTTTTTTTTCTAAACAGAGTTTGGGAATGAAGTATTCTTTTACCTTTTAACCTGTTTCGGAAGCCAATAGCATCTCTTTGTCTTCATAGCCTAATGCTTAGCTGTCACTTACGGCTGTTAGCTTCCTACAGGTTGGGATTTCTTCTTAGACTGGTTTCTTGGTGTCTGTTCTGTGGGCTATGATGTTGCCAGATCATTTTTAGGTTAAGTCTGACTTAAGTTTCTGTTACAAAAGAGTACTTTTAAGTTTCATGGTTAAGTACATTTGCTATCAAAAGAAGACTGCATTTCAGGGCTGCATTTCTAGCTGACACTGATTATGAACTGGCTAATTTCACCACTTCTAGTAGTTGATTTGTCAGTCGGTGGTGTCACAGTTTTACAGATGTTATCTTGCACAGGATGAAGCCAGCCTACCATTCTTGTAACCATCTGTGGTATTCAGATGTTTTTGTGCTGCTGGAGGAAACTCTTTGCAGTTTGAACAGCAGCCTCTATGCCTCATCTGGTTAAAGATGTAGATTTGGAAGAATAGCTTGTTGAAGAGTAGCTTCTTGTCTCAGCTTTTATAAATCCAAATTCAGTCAAGTTGGAATAATTGAATGATTTTAAATTATGTACTAACCCAAATTTGACTTAAGCATGCAGCAGGCAAATGTGATTTCTTAGTGTGTGATTTCTTACACAAATCTGTAGACTCAATAGTTTGTTAATTTTATCCAATATTAATCAGTTATCTAAAACTCATTAAAAATTGTTTTTGCTCCATCTGCAAGATTCATTGTTTTAATAAGAAACTTGAAATTTGTCAGTCTTAAAAAATGACATTGCTTACAACTTGAACCCAAGTCAGTTAGGTTCCCAAGTGAAGAAAACAAAGATACTTCTGAGACAACAAAAACTTACTTTGTGTTATCTTGGTGAACTATTGCTCTTTTCTAGAAGGTTGAGTCCCACATAGTTGACTTTAATGCTTTTATTTTCAATATATATGTGTGTCTTGGATTTGTCTTTTGATTTCATCTATCTTTCTGTTACACCCTGTGGGAGTCAGAATGTGAGCTATCACCATCAGTCATTAGTCATTCACTTGGTTTACTTAAGAGCAGAAATCTTTCATAAATCATTGTCCATCTTCTTCTAGGTACCCTGGAAGTGAGGCTCATGGGCTGCCAAGATATTTTGGAAAATGTCCCTGGTCGATCAAAAGCCACATCGATTACGTTACCTGGTTGGAGTCCAAATGAAGCCAGATCATCTTTCATAAGCAGACCCAGTAAAAGTAAAAGTGGAAGTGGTAGAAACCTTCTGAAAACTGATGACTTGTCCAGTTCAGTATACCCTTTCTTCTCTTATTTTCATGCATTATCTTTTATTTAAAATTTCATGGGCATGATGTGTTCTGTAATTTAAAATACTAAATTGATTCAAAGCTTTAAACTTAAATGTTTCTTCACCTGTTAAGCTGTTAACAAAAGCAAAAGCACAACCACACTATTATGCCCATAAGAACCAATTAAATATGGGATTACATTTCTAAGGGAAACTTACTGGAGATTTTTTTGTTTGTGGAAAATCCTCTTAAAGATTTAAGCTGAGTTTGTGTACTTTACTTACAGATGAAGTCTGTGCTGTACTGAAGCTGGATAACACCGTGGTTGGTCAAACTAGCTGGAAACCGATTTCCAATCAGTCATGGGATCAGAAATTTACACTGGAACTAGACAGGGTAAAAATGTGGCCTGATTTCATTGACAGCTGTAGATGATTATTTGTATTAATTTCACATCACTTTTTTTTCCCCTGTTGTGGTCATTGTGTTCAAATTCCATAAGTGCAGTATTCCCATCTTTACCAGAATTAGCTCCCTGGGGTTAGGTTGTTGTGCTGGGCCAGCATTCTAGAAATCTTGCCTTTTCTGACTTACAAACTGATGTAACATTTTTGCCGAGGTCTAACCCTTAGTGAGTTTTCAGACTGGGAGAGATGGTGCTTACCTTTTTTATTTGGATCATCAGCTTTTAATTATTTATCAGTAAATTGTGACATCAGATCAGTTTGGATGTTTTGATAAAACCATGTCATAGAATTTTTACAGTGTTTTTATAGAAGTGTTCTCATGTAAAGCTGGTCAGTTCTTCAGGAATAATAAATTCATTAATACTTCTTTCTTATAACTTTAAATGTTACTTGGAGGGCACAAGTATTGGATTGATACTTTTGAAGTAGAATTTATGTTATATCGATTTAATCAAGTATTTTTTTTAGGTACCTGATAGACCTAGTATTTTAAGGTACAAGGTTTATCTTTTTCCGTCAGTGTTAAATATAGACTGAAAATTAAACTGTATTTTAGGAGCTTAAATGTTATCTCATGTACATGCTTCTCATATGAGAAAAAATAAAATCCACTTTCCTGTTTTTGCTTTTTCCCCACAGAGCCCAAATCCAGATTCCCTCCATCTAGGAAGGAAGCAATTTTAGACTGGCAGGTAGAGAAATTCAGGTTACAGTTAGGAGTAGTGCAGAAAAAAAACAAGCAGCCATGGAGCCCTGAAGCCTCAGTTATTCTCAGATTAAGACTAGAACTACTCGGTATAGTAGCTGCTCCTGCCAGCCTCATATGTGTCATGGTCTCTATTTAAGAACTTGGCTTTTGGTGCTAGAAAAGGACTTTGCTTCTGCTGTTCCTGGCCACATATCCTGAGACCGGCTCAGCAGGTCAGAGCATGGTGCCGATAACACCAAGATGTGGGCTCAATCCCCATGTGGGTCATTCACTTAAGAGTTGGACTTGATGATCCATGTGGGTCCCTTCCAACTCAGAATATTCTGTGAATCCTTATGCACTTGAAATGCACAATCCAAACCCTGTTAGTTTTTAATCTGGTGCTTCTTCTTGACTTTTACTTCTTTTAAAACCTATCACAGCTATGGTAGACAGTAAACTGATGTATCATGATGGAATTAAACTAGTAACATATGATGCTGCTGTTACATTGTATTGCAGGATTCTTCACTTCAGGGACAGGTTTTTGTAACACACATGTAAGACACCCTAAGAATAAATAAATCACATCAGCAAGATACAGCAGTAGTTCCTGGTGGTTTGAAGTTTTTGGCCCTCTTCATGACCATGTTACAAAAAGCGTATGCATTTCTAGAGATACTCTGTAAGGTTTTGCATCATCATGTGTATGCAGGTACTAAAATGTCTGCAGGCACAAAATGAAGTTGATGCTTGTAAATAATATGGAAACTACTAAAATTGAGGTTTCTACGCACAAGTTAAACTTTGTTGTCAGAGCTTGAGCTAAAATATCTTGAACAAGCAGTGTTGTTAGACTGACCCAAAAAGTCTGGTGACTGTGGCTCTCTGCTTCTACTCTCAGGGGAAATTTTAGACCTGTGCTTTTATTTGTACACTGGAGATCACATCTGAACTGAAGTGAAATGCTGTGATCATCCTAATGAGAGCTTGTTCAGTCTGACTGGTTAGCCCTGACAGCCTTTTAAAGTAACAGCTCTGCATCTTGATCCTTGAGTTGCTTGATCTTACAGTTGTACTGTGGTAACTCTTGCAGAACAGTTACTAATAAGTGATTTCCTGTGTCTGTGTTTCCTGTCATAGTCACGTGAATTAGAAATCTCAGTTTATTGGCGCGACTGGAGATCTTTGTGTGCAGTAAAGTTTCTGAGGTTGGAAGATTTCCTGGATAACCAACGGCATGGCATGTGTCTCTATCTCGAACCCCAGGGCACTCTGTTTGCAGAGGTAAGAATGTTTCTTTGAAGCACTTGAACATACTTGCAAGTATTACATTGCAGAATAGTTTAACAAGTTTTCCTTGAACTTTTAAGAACGCATTTTTTTCTGAAACTTGAATTATAACACACATTATTTAAACTGCAGGTTACGTTTTTTAATCCAGTTATTGAAAGAAGACCAAAACTCCAGAGGCAGAAGAAAATTTTTTCAAAACAGCAAGGTGATTCTTTATATAACTATGTAAAGCTTAAAAATTGTATAGATCTGTGATATTTTTCATACAGAGGTGTAATGTTTGCCTGCAAATAATGCTGTTGATAATGAGGATTTGGCATTGCATTTAGAAATCTTTTGTATTAGTATTCCTTATTATGCATTAGCATTTAATTGTGAATAATTAGAAATTGCTAAGGAAAATTACACATTCAGTTTGTCCTTCATAAACTATAAATTAATTAATATGGACTTTTTTTAATTATTGGTTTTGGTAGTGACTAAGGAAATTACTTGCACTCTGTTTTCTTTTTTCACAATATCTATAGGGAAAACATTTCTCAGAGCTCCTCAGATGAACATTAACATTGCCACTTGGGGAAGGCTGGTGAGAAGAGCTATTCCTACAGTGAATCACTCTGGCACCTTCAGCCCCCAAGCAGCAGTGCCTGCCACAGGGCCAGTGGTGGATGCCCAGCTCGCTGAACTGACCCTGCCAGCCGGGTAGGTCACCCCTGCAGCTTTGCAGTACCCCTGAGTGCAGGAGGGAGCACTGAGGTGCTTCTTCCCTAATGTACAGAATGTGTGCAGAGTCTGGTTATCCTGCAAGGCTGCAGACCTTCCCATGGTTTAGCTGTGGAAAACTATGCTATAGCTAGATACATACACACAAGGTTTGGTGTAGGAGAAATCTACAGGTATTAAAGTAGTCTTTACTATACACTGATGAGTTATTTATCTTCTTGTCAGTGACTCTCCTGTAGCCAAATTGGACTTTGAACTTGAGCCTGAGCCTCCACCTGCTCCACCCCGTGCATCTTCCCTTGTGGAAATATGTGAATCTTCCTCTGACATAAAGGCTCCTGATGTGCCTTCTCAGGCAAGTAACTTTTAAGAATCTTGGGTAATACAGTTTAAGAAGATTGTAATATTGGCATCTTTATGATGGATTTCTTCCTTTGTATATCAGCACGTGCTCCCTTAACTTCCACACACAGAATTGTCTCAGTGATGCCAAGATGATTTTTGCTCCTTCTTTTATATACCTTTTACACAGTTCTATGTATACACAAGTATTATCATGCATACTTGTAATTCTTTAAGTCTGCTAACTTAGCATAGTTCTAGTGTTCTGTAGGGCCAGGAGACCAAACACCCCAGAAACTGCATAGCCAGGAGACCAAACATTCTACTATCTTGGGGGCCAAGGTCCCCTACTAGAACATATTCTGTAAACTAGAAATTAGCCCACCCAAGCCCCATTATTGGGTACCCTTGTTAGATATGCTAATGTGTAAGGTCTATAAATTGTATACGTGATTTACGGTGAGGGGGCACTGCGACGCGTTCCACCCTGGCGAGGTGGTGCATCGATAGGATCCTATTAAAGATACCAAGGTAAACAACCCCTTCCCTTTAACCCTGTCTGGCTTTCATTTCCTAAGACCAAGAAAAGGCGTCATCAGTAGAATGCTTTGATTGCTCTTGGTGGCAAACTGTTTCTGTGGCTGGTGTGTTTAACACTCCATGTCATTGGTTCCACCACAGAAAAAACCCAGAGCTCCAAAACTATTAGAGTATTCAGGATAAAATGATTTTATTAAGAAAGAGCAGAATGACTGGAGCAGTAGGTTTCATCAGTATGTTAAAATCTCACTTACCTGTATCATCTGAAATTTTGCCATTTTAGCCTAGGTAATGGGTGCATTAAGAATTTCACGTGCTTATAGTAAAATTTCTGCATTTGTTTGCCTTCACAATCAGTTTTAAATTTTCAGGTTTCTTGTTCTTCACAGGATGAAGTAACAACATTTGATTTTGAAAATGGCAGAAATAGTATTGTTCCAAAACTCCAGCCTGAAATAATCTGTGAGTCTGATGTTCCCCATTCAGACATGAAATACACCAACACCAGAGAGCCTGAAGATAGAAGGTGAAAAAGCAGTGGTTTTGCTGTCTTGATCTGAATAATATTTCTTAAAGCTATCAAACTAGAAACTTTGCGACTTTTTTTTGTTTACACAGGTCACAACAAAGATTTCAGTTCAGTCTGAAGGATTTCAGATGCTGTGCTGTACTGGGCAGAGGACATTTTGGAAAGGTAAATGTCAAAAGGCTGTTTCAAGTGTCAAGGCTTTATCAAAAACTAGATACAGCTCTTAAATTTATCTCCTCTGTTTCAGGTGCTGTTGGCAGAATACAAAAACACAAATGAGATGTTTGCTATTAAAGCCTTAAAGAAAGGAGATATTGTGGCTCGTGATGAAGTAGACAGGTCAGTTTGTACAATATGACACGTGGATTCCATAAAGCAGTTGTGGGCTCTACCAGGGAGTTGTTGAATTGAGCGGAAGAGCAAAGTCAGTTGTCATCTCCCTGCATAGTTGGCTGCTGTAGATGTGTAGTCTTGTTCTGGGGCAAGGAGGGAGCAGAGTAACCCCTGGTTTGTTTTAGTGCCCTTCTTATGCCTGAGCTGCAGCTCTGACTTAAAGCTGATCCTGTTTTTGATTTTCACATTCTCTTGCAATTATTTATTCTAATTACTTGTTCTATAGATTTCCATCACATTAGGGGATAACAGATGACTGTTTGCTTTACTGGCAGAACCTGTGTTGCTGTTTCTCAACCTGTAGCATACTGTCATGCTCTGTCCCTCATATTTTACCTTTGTATACTGCACTGTTGGGTGTTTTTCAATCTTTTTGACCCAAAACTCAGGTTTTGTTTTTTTACAACTGTTTAAGAATGACTGTATTCATTTGCAGGAAGAAGGATAGCTGTATTAACAATAAGCTACAACTTAAGCAATTGGTTTAAGGAGAAATAACCAGGGATTACGATAGACAGATATCTATAATACTGTCACTGGTTTTCCACTTTATGTCTTGTAAACAATTAAAAATTGATTGAAATGAATGTCACATGATATCAATGCATAGTTAAGGCAATCCAAGTATTTGGAAGGAAAATTGTCAGGACAAAATTTTCACAGACTGCAAGTTTTCCTCTTTTAATTGGGAAAGCTAAATATAAATTCATGAAATCATGGTATTAAAATCTCTCTCTTGAAACAAAAAACAAAAGTTCTTATTTTACCCTGAGGAATAGAGCAAAAAGCATAAAGTATAAAATACCAGTAATTTCTGAGAATTGAAAAACTGTGGTTCAGCACTGAGCTTTGTATTGTTCCTGATTTTGTTTGCAGCTTGATGTGTGAAAAGCGAATATTTGAAACTGTGAATAGTGTAAGACATCCGTTCTTGGTGAACCTTTTTGCTTGTTTCCAAACCAAAGATCACGTGTGCTTTGTAATGGAATATGCTGCTGGTGGGGACCTGATGATGCACATTCACACTGATGTCTTCTCCGAACCCAGAGCAGTGTGAGTATCCCTCCTTTCCTGTGGCATTAAGCAAAGGGCACTTTCCTCAGTGGATAAGAACTAAGGGCTTTATCACCACATGCCACCACATTATGTTACTTCAGTAAATGCTGCTTAAGTTTTTAAGAAAAAGACATGCAGGTTTAATCTGCCTGAATCTACACTGAATTCAAAATCTACATATATTTAATTCTTATAACATTTTTTTAAGATCACATGAAAAAGCTGAATGAAGAGTTAAAATAGCAGATAAGGCTAAAAAAGGAAAGAATAAGCTGATTTAGAAAACCTTCAACGCTATAGCAGTGAACACTGCAGAAAATTTATCCTCCAGCCCAAGCAACCATCCTACAGTTTGAAAGCTGCAAGTTTAAGTGGTTTTGCCATCTGCCTTTAAAACTCTAGCATTGTGTAAAACTAATCTGCACCCAATAAAACAATTGGTAATCTTCAAAGGATGGCTCATAAAAAAATCAGTAATAATGGACTTCACATTCTAAAAAGCAAGACAAAATTCCTTTGAAATCTGAACTTTAACTTTTTCAACAGATTTTATGCTGCGTGTGTGGTTCTTGGACTTCAGTATTTACATGAGCACAAAATAGTGTACAGGTAAGTAGTCATTTCCAGCAGATGAATTTCAGCTGTTCTGAATAGTACTGAAGAAACATCAAGTGATGCGATTTTGTTCTCATATATTCATTTAGAGATCTGAAGTTGGATAACTTACTGCTGGACACAGAAGGCTTTGTGAAAATTGCTGACTTCGGTCTCTGCAAAGAAGGTAATGACCCTTAAATTTTCTTTCTAGAGGAATTCCATAGTCTGTCCTACTCTTGACTGTTCTTGAGAGTTTTGGACTGCCAGATGTGTATAGGGCCTATTTACCATGTGTCATTTGAAGGAAAAAAAATACATCTGTACATCATGTACAAATATGGAGATAGTAGGAAGTTCCTTAGTAGGGAAGTATCAGGAACACCTGAGCATTGCCCTGTTCTTTTTATTTATTTTTTGTCAGTTGTGAGCTTCACCTATTCTGACTCTTACTTCATCACATCTCTGCTTGTTAACAAGGCACACTGCGCATTTTACAAGTGAGTAGAAAAAGTATTAGGTGGTTTCCTCATTCTAAACATGCACAAAAAGATCAAGTGCCGTTATAATCCATCTCGAGCTCTTACTTTTTTACAAATTCAGTATCTATTTTTTAGCTCAGAAACAGTTGCAACTCTGAGTATATGGAAATGATGTGCAAAGTATACTATAGCTAAAATTGAGATATTATCCCAAAAGGGAAGCCTAGAAAGTTGTTTCAAGCATCTCACTACTGGCAACTACCAAATAGAAGTAGCTATTGCAGTGTTTTTCTCAAAACCTATTGCGTGGGCAAAGATCCTTTTTCAGTTTGTACAGCCTGTCTTCCATATCTTTTCCTTTAAGGTAGCCTAAGAGGGAATTGGCTAAATTGAGTAGGTCTTCAAACATGAGTGCCAGGACAAGTCCTGTGACTGTAGGTACAAATAAGTTCTGTAAAAGACAAAACAAAATGAGAAGGAAAGCTCTTTCCTTCACTGACTGCTACAATAAATGGTTTTCTCAAGTTTTTGCAGCAGCTCCTTGTCATGTCACATCAGGCCTGGTGGTGCTGATGTCCCAGACTGTGCCCCTCTGGCAAATCCACAGGGCTTATTTTGCTCCATGTTCTTTCACTACACTCCATGTTTTACTTTACTGTATGTAAGTTGCACTACAAAAGCATCCAGAGGGGCATGTTTGACTAAACTAGTGTGTACTGCATTTTCTTTTGCTAACTGGTAAAATGGAGCATAAGATTGTATCTTTCCAGACAAAGATAACTGGGTGACAGAGGTGTAACTGGAACCTTAATCTGGCCCACTGCATATAGTGAGGGATAGAAAAATTTGAACAGAAGCACATGTGAAACAAAGGCATGGGGAGGAAGAAGGAGGGAATGTTTTACCTCATTGGCCTGAGCCTTCAGGACACAGGCCCTGGATCTGCAGTGTCAGTTGAAGTTGCTCTGGAGAGAGGTTCTGCTTGGAGGAATAGGTTGTGGAATGGCAGAAAATACTGCTTGCTTTTCATTATCTGTAACTTTCAGGAATGGGATTTGGAGACAGAACAAGCACATTCTGTGGCACACCGGAATTTCTTGCTCCAGAGGTGCTGACAGAAACCTCCTATACAAGAGCCGTAGACTGGTGGGGTCTTGGTGTTCTTATCTATGAGATGCTGGTGGGTGAGGTAAGTTCTAGTAAGGTACAGTGGAGTCATAAAACTAAGCAATGTTTAAAAGGTTACAAACCTCAAGATACCAGCCTGTCAACATTTTGTATGCCCTACCTGCCACAGTATCAGTATTCATTATACAGCATGCATAGGCATACCCAGCTTTACAGTGAGCATCTTAATGTGTGTTATCAAGAAAAAGAAGTGTGAAATACTGAGCAGCTACTGATATTGGCTGCTGTAATGCTGGAGGAGTTGGCAGGTCATGTCTGGAGCTTGAATTAACAGCAATTGCAGAAGCCAACAAGTTGTAACTGGTCAAAGACTTAATGTCTAGATCTTTGCTTTACTCTATTTTTAATTACGCCATTATGTCTTAAATCAAATTTCAGTAATGGCACATTAATATCAGTGTCTCTAAGTAAGAGCACAGTACATCTGTTCATACAGTGTGGGGGAGCTAAGTTTCCAGGACACATATGTTACCAAATCTGGATGTGCACAGCAATACCAGTATTCTGCTTTCAAATGCTTTTGTGGAAAAAATAAACTTCTTAACTCCTGTAGCTTGAACGGAAGTGAACTTTAACACATAAAACTGGATAGCAGTCAAAGATTATGCCAAACACACTAAAATAGAAAGCCCCAGTTCCATGCAAATGAGCTGGTATAAATAAACCACTATTGAGAAGCTTATTTGCCATTGCATCTATTGCTCTACCTTGTGGTCCATTTTGCAACAGTATCTCCCAGGCAGCACAGTGATAGCTCATATGCTGAAAACTCATAATTTCGTTCTTTTTCAAAAAAAGATGATCATTCAACTTACTTTCACTTCCTTTCAGGTAAAAAAGGACAAAAAGCTTGTACAGTGTCACCTACATCTGTCAGGCCACTTCAAAACAGTTTGAAAACCCTTGAGCTGCAACATGCTAAAGATTTTACAAAAACAAGTTAGTCTTGACCACATTATTTGTGAATGGCAGCTACCCCAAAGAAGAGCTGATAGATACTTTCCATGTTCCCTGTACACACTGAGTTCAAAGATCCCAGTTTTAGGTGTTTCTACATCTAAAAGCACATTTTTAAAGCACAGTACTTCAGTAGGATTTATGGGATAATACCAACTTGCCTTTTCTCTCTTCCTTATGGAAAGCCATGTATCTGGCTCTGGGAAGGAAGACTTCATTTCAGGGTGTCCAATTCCCAACATTCAGCTGAGTCTCTGTTGTTTTCAATTGTGATTTTAAGCCTGTTTATAGTATTTTTAAAATTATTTTCATTATAGTCTCCCTTCCCTGGAGATGATGAAGAAGAGGTGTTCGACAGCATTGTAAATGATGAAGTACGATATCCACGATTTCTGTCTACAGAAGCCATCTCAATAATGAGACGAGTAAGAACATTTTAATAATTAATACTACAGTATCTCTCTCTTGTCCTGTTTCCAACAATTACTTTTGTGGGGAACAAAATACTTCAGGAACCTGCACTTTGTATATTTTTTTTGACAAATTTAAGACTTGCTTTATTTATGCTATTCCATGCTGTCACCTTAAATGAAAATTGTCTGTGCCATTCCACTTTATTGGGAGCAAGTTTTTCTTTTGAAAATGTAGAACACTTGAGGCTCTATTTTCTCTCTGAACTAAGTTTCCTAGTTTTATCTAACTAGAGTAGTTCAGCTTTCTTTTCCTAGCTGAACACTGCTGCATTGACCTATCTGATAGATTAACATTGTCACATGAATATTTCAATTCAAAGACTTCTAAACCTTTTTGGTTTCATTCCAACTGGGGCAGGGAACACTGTACACATGGCATCTGCAGTCCCATTCTTGGCAAGGAACAGGTGATTTAGGTTATGGTTGTTGTTAGTGCTACTCCTTAGTGAGATGTGTCTCCTTATCAAAGGAAGGCAGTTGAACCTGTCTAAGTTAACACCTTATCACAGTTGATAGAAAGGCAGTACTGGAGGTAGTTCCAAAGCCTTTGGAATCAGCCTCTCCACGTAAATATGTCTGATGCTGAGTATCAGTTTAGCACCGAATTCAGCAATGTGCTGTAGCACAGTAACTACTGTGACATAACTATCCAAGTAATAGCATAAATATTCGGTAACTGAAAACGATTGCTTAGTCCCAGCCTAGAGAAAGAAGGCAGAATACAGTTTTAAGGCAGTACCTGGGGAAGGTATTTTTGCTGTGAAAATTCATGCCGCTATCCACAGGGGACAGGGTGCTGCTACATTGTACCCACAATACATGTACCAGGCACTTTCGACTGGTAATTTACTAGTTGGAGCTCTATGCATGCTCTTTCCATCACAGAATTTCATACACAATATCGTGGACATTATTTTTTGACGGCTGCATCATGAATATCAACCCCCCTCTGCTGCTGGGCCCTGCCTGGAACAGGGGACTGCTCACAGCAGTACAATTCACAAGTGGGAGTATCAAACTTCTGGAGTTAACTAGGAAACCTTACCTTTGGCTGAGGCTGAGTGTATGAAGCAGCTTGAACCCTCTCCTGGTAAATCAACTGCTGTGAAGGAGCTGAGCACTGAGACAGCAGGGGAATCTCTTCCCTGAGCCAAGCAAGAACCACTGGCTTACGTAAATCCGTACCCACACCAGCAAAGAGGAACTTCACACTCCATGCTGAGCACTTGCCCCAGATCACCTCCAGTACCAAGACATGGCAGCACAGCTCTGCACAGAGACAGATGAGTCTGCTCTGGCACTGGTCCTGGCTCAGCTGCTGCTGGAACTGTGCTGGCAGGCTGAAAGAGCACTGCTAAACTCTAAAGCTTTGTCTGTCCATTTCTTCAAGGGGCAAGGATTGTCCATAGGTCAGGCAGTATGAATTTCCCTGTCCACCTCATCTTGGTGTTGGCTCTTACACAGTACCTCTCATCCTTCCTCCTTCCTTTCCTGCCCCCTGAATTTCTCCACTGAAACCCTGCATGTTTTGTCAGCTGCTACGAAGAAATCCAGAGCGGCGTCTTGGAGCTGGAGAGAAGGATGCTGAGGATGTGAAAAAGCATCACTTTTTCAGGGTGAGTACAAACAAGAATTATTTCTAAGGACGCAAAGGAGTAGAGATGGGTAACTAAACATCAGTTCATCTATTTTACAGCAAATAGACTGGCATGCTTTACTGGCCAAGAAAGTCAAGCCTCCTTTCGTACCCACCATTAGAGGACGAGAAGATGTTAGTAATTTTGATGATGAATTTACCTCTGAAGCACCTATCCTCACTCCACCTCGGGAACCAAGGATACTTTCAGAAGAAGAGCAGGAAATGTTCAGAGATTTTGATTACATTGCTGATTGGTGTTAACCTCCACACACTGTGAAGCCCCAGCTGACTGGCTCACAAGAATGCCTCTCTCTGAAGAATACCGACCCTTCAATTGCTTTCTGTGCCACCTGTAGCTTCTGGGTTTTTTTAAATCACATGAAGATCCTTTTAAGTACTGTTTTAACACTCTTGTGAAGAGTGGCCTCTTTGTATATTGTTTTTTATTTGAGCACTGGAAAGCAGGTCTATGGCGTTCCTAAGCTGAGTTGGTGAACCCAGGCTGTGTTGGACTTCCTGCACATGGGCGCACGTGGATCTGTAGTTTCTTTCACTCTTCCACAGCAGATAATACCGCTTTTTGAAGTATCTGCCTTAAGTGGGAAAAGCAGACTTTGAGCTAGGTGATCTCCACTCAGCCACATTGAAATACTTTGGGATATTGGTGACACTCACACAGAACCTGGTTCTAGTCAGAGAAGGCAAATGATTTCAGCTAAATATTGTGCAGTCTTTAAAACTACACATTTCTACATACACCTTCATCTTGTGTTCTTAAAATAATGGTATTGAGAGCAGATATGCCTTGTTTTGTAAATTTTCTACGGTATTTATTAGGAAAAATGTTAAACATCTTGCCTTTGAGATAACAACTGTGTAAATGCTTCCATTACAAAGAAAAATCCAGAAAAATCCGGAGAGTTTACCAAAGTCACTTGCCAAACAGTTTTGCCTTCAAGCTCCTTGAGCACAGCTTAAGGCCCTGGTTGGGATGAGGAATGTAAGGATGACGCTGCTCAGTGTAACCCCAGAGCAGAGCAGCTGCAAGGCCCAGGCCCGGCCCCTTCCCTACTCACCTCAAGCCTTTCCTGCACCCCGAGGGGGCAGAGAAGTTCCCACTCCTTATTTACCCCCTCCTCCTCCTCCTCTGTCTGCTGTACAGTATCATATCACTTAGAAAACGTAAGGATTTTCAATGTATACATGCTGTGAACATGTATATTTGGAAGTTGTAATGTATTCTTACCTCCAGGCAAGTAATTTAATTGTACCACTTCACCGATGTTGCGTAGTGGCCAAGTGAACAAAAAAATGTATCCATGTAGGCCACTGACCTCCAGCCCCTGGATTGGCAGTTACTGAGGGTAAAAAGCAATATGTTGTAAAAGAATGTATAAATATTTTTGATAAGAACAGTGTATATTTTATAAACCCCTTAACACTAAAAGCTGTACCTCAAAAGTTGAGAAGTAATTTAGACCAGACACTGTGTGTATTTGTAAACCAAGACCTATTTTTGGCATCTGCTGTTCTGTGGGCAAACATTGACTCTTGGAAAATAAATTTCCCACGTGGTCCTTACCTCTAGCACTATTCAGCACTGTAACCTCACAGGTTCATCCTGGCCAGGAGTTTGCTGTTCATGGGCTAAGGCAGTGAGCATCGCATTCAAATGAATTAAGAACTGGTAATTTTATTAATTCAAAGAAACACAAACCACTGGAGTATGCAATGCTAAGGTGGTGGTTTAAAATCATGATGCTGGACAGACCTGCAGGGTCAGGCAGGGGAGAGGCTTAAGGGAGAAAAAAAATAAAATAATGGTTACTAGGTCTAAATCAGGCCAGTCCCCCACAGGAGTGGGGCAGGCACCTTTCCCAGTGCTACAAATCACGTTGGGCAATCAACTCCTCAGCATTCCTTGTTTCCAGGATCTATATTGGTAAGAAACAAATTATGTTCCTGTATCTAGCTGAAACCAATACTTTTGAGGTACAGTCAGCTCGCCCTTTTTGGTTCCCAAATATATATATACAAGCATCTCACAGGGTGCTTAATACTTATGAAAGTATCGTCAAACATACCTTTTTGTAACTACATCTTGTACAGAAATCTTTTTTTAATCTAAGCAAATCACTAAAAAAAAAAAAAAATTAGAAAAAATTAGAGGGCAGGGTATGTTCACGCAGTTAAGCTGAAAAAAGCACTAATTTTATCTCTGTAGTTTTTAAAATATTTTTAGGCAGATTAAGATTTAAACCCTAGATTGTAAATATATTTTGCTATACTTTATCTGTATGTGGCTGCTCAAGCACTTTGTAAGGAAATTAGGATATTTTAGAATGGTACACTATGCATTAAAATGAAATGTGCCTTTAACAAATGTCATTCTAAGTGTTTTGCAGTCATTAATATCACAAATTAAAGTTCTAAATAGAGTAATTTGTAAATTGTGTCGCAAACATGATTTTGCTGTTTCTTGAAGTGGCTGGTCATGTTTTCTCCACAGGTAACTTCAGAAAAGAGCTTACCCTCAGGAGGAGACCCAATGTCTTGGTGGGAGCTCAGTGGCCTTTTTTTTTTTTTTTTTTTTAAAGAACATACAAACTGCCTCTGAGCATACCTTCTTTCTGAAGGAAAGCAGTCTGTGGTTTGGAGCAGTGCCGACAGGAGCAGACCCTGTCAGCTGCAGTCTGGCCTGCTTGACTCAGCACTCTCCCTCACAGGCTTCCCCTGAGGGCAGGGGGGAGACAGCTCTCAGCCCCACTGCTGGGTGCTGCTTCATTACAGTCTCTTTCCTACCCACCATTCCTTAGCACGCTGTGTAACCAAACCGCAGTCTATACCCACCTACCCCACACTGAGCTCGTTCTTTAGACAGGCTAGAGGATGGAGCTTTCTTTTCTGAGTGCATTTAGAACAGAATTCTTTACTCTTTATTGCCACATGGAATTTCACGCGGCCATTTTGCCCAGAGATAGACACTTCATACCTGCCTAAACAATCGTTCCAGAAAGGGCTGCCTCCAGAGTTTCAAGGATCTAGTCTGCACTGCCGTTGAATTAACATAGGACGTGCTTGAAGGTGTTCTCCCTTGCACTGGTGTGTGGGGAGTACAACCCTGCAGCCCCCCGCCCTGTCGCGGGCTGGCTGCTGAGCCGCCCGCCTCACGCCCACGCCGGAGAGCCGAGCGCGCAAAGCCCGCCCCCAGCCTGAGGGCGGCCGGTGCCGCCCCGGGCCGGCCCCACACCGGCAGGGCGGGAGCTACCACAGGCTCCTGAAAATGAACTCGGAGCTAGGCCGGTTTTCTTCCCGGTATGCTTCACATTAACTACTATACTGCAGCCAGTAGTAAGTGGCCTTCAGAATATACCTGCCCCTTCAAGCAGATTCCTAGTTCTGCCTCTTTGTGCTGCACAGTTACTGCCATCTCTGTACCCCGGGACATACAGGAACTGCTTGTGGAACTGCAGGGTCAAGGCAGGACTACACGTCCCTGCCTCCATCTGCTGCACTTCAGAGCTTTGCACAGATGTATTTAAATTCCTGTCCAGACAGCCTTTGCTGTATGCAACAATTTCAACTGCAAACACTCACCCGTCACATGTCAAGTGCTCGTGCCTAATGCCTGAAAGGATTTAAGTATGAGCATTATGGGCAATGTACATTTCAGTCACTTTTAACCTTCATGGAGTAGATTGAACCCACGGATCTATGCTGGAAAGCAGCACTCACAGTAAAAGCAATTTCCACCTTTGCATTCCCAAGCTGTAACAGTGCAGTAAAGGTCGAGCCCAGCCCATTCAATGCAGCCCACCTTTGCCCACAGAGGATGCAGGCAGAGTAGCTCAGACTAAGACTGGGGAATGCCTCGCTAACAGAAAATGTTGCAACAAAGTCAAAGGCAATACATCAGACAATGAATACATGCCCTCCAAACTACGGAGCATACCCCTTTTAACACCTGCACCAGAATCTTTCATGGCTGCAGCCAACAGCTCCTGTGGTGTAACAGGACTGTACAACCTTTGTTATTTGTTTACAGAAAAAAATGTTTAGTTTCCACATTTCCAGTCCCTACTGGCAGAAGAGGATTAATGCTCAACTAGCAAGAAAACAGTGAGGGCCACTGGCAATTAGTGCTATTATTACTGGACACAGCCTCCCCTCTGGCTGGCTTAGGACCAGATGTGCAGCAAGCTGACCCCTCAGCTGTTCATTTGTGTGTTAAACTGAATTTGCACCTGTGATACAAAATGAACTCAGGAACCAGAAGACTCCCAGTGAAGCACAGTTGTTGCTTTGTACACAAAGGGGCACTGTCAGGAGGCAACCAGTGTTTAAAGCTCTTAGGCTGGGCAGGGCTGAACTTCAGGCCCTCACTCAGCACCTGGCACATCATTTCAAACAGCAAGTACTCACTTAGAACATAACCACAGGCCAGCCAGACTGCAGGGTGCGCTGGCAGGTCAGAAATTTAACAGAAACTTATACTAGAAATACTTTTTACTTTTCCTTGTACAGTACTAAGCACGATGAAGTTACCAAGAATTCAACTAAAGTGAGTCCTCATGCTTCTCTTTAGCTGCTTTGTTATGTCAAATTCACAGAAGAAAAGGAGAGACACTGAGAATCAGACAGACTGTGCCAAGGATGGGATTCATCCTTTTGCAACCAGTTTGGAAATATTCTGCAGCAGTTGTGCAAAACTCAGAACAGCTTTTCAGCAACTGTTTACATTCTGCAAGCTCCCACACTACAGCTCCCTACAACTACTAAACCGCTCTAGAGATCAGAAATTGTCCAGAAAGTGAGCATTTAAGCAGCCTTATGACCAAGCCCACAAGCATGAAGCTCGCTCCACCATTCCATGGACTGCATTCCAGTTCTCAGCATGTACAACAGTACGTGCATGTCACATTGCAGTCATACCCACAAGATGGTGTTTTTGGAAAACAGTTTATTTGGGAATTACACAATATTTTAAATTCTCCAAAATACATCTTACTAGATCCCTACAAAAGAAATCTAAATAAGTACAACAATATGAAATTAAATTTGTTGCAACAGTTATTAAATATTTACTTCCACTAATATATACATACAAAATGCCACACGAGCTTGTTTACCCCTTGGAATGTGTGCTGCCTTCCAGCAGTTATGCTCCATCTCCATATCCTCCAGTTCCACAACACGAAGACCCAATATTAACACTTTGTACATCCTTTATTATAGGCAAAAATAAAGAGTTTGTTTTTGTTGGGGTTTTTTGGGGGAGGGTTAACAGAAATTAACCCTCTGCAATCTCACAGCTGTGGTAGTTTGTCTACTGGGGTATCAAACTTGAAGTCTGCTGGGAAAAGATCTGGAGCTCGAGGATAGATCAGCCTGTATGACTGTCTAATCGTAACATCAGCCACACCAGCAATATCACCAATTTCTACAACAAAAAGCAGAGAAGTGATTAGTTTTTACTTTTGCCATTTGTATTGAAGAAACCAGCAAGCATAACTTATATCAAGGGGCACTGGACACTTGCTTCACTTGAAACTCTCCCTGGTAGAAATGGTTTCAACTGTGGTGACTAAGATTTTGGATACATAAGTCTGCCTTCTCGTGTGCCACAGTTCAACTTAACCTATAAATCATGGAATAAAAAATTTCAAATTGGCAGACAGCTAAGAGTGTAAAAGTCACTAGAAACATCTACTGCAAATGCTATGTATGACGAGCAATATTTTAACAAATCGTCATCAACTTCTGGACCTTCATTTTTATGCTTTGATTAAATATAAGCAAAAACAAGCAAAAAACTAAATCACAGACAAAAACCGATACCTTCAGTTAAACATGAAACACATTTACCTTAAAATGCACCAAGAAATAAGGCAGAGGCACAGAGCACTGTCTAACAAGCTGAGGGAATGCTTGTTTGAGATGCACAGAAACTTAAATTTATTCAAGAGTTAGTCAAGTTAGGAATTTAAACTGTGAGCTCATGAGAGTCTTCAGCATTGTCCGAGAACACTGCAGCAGTGTGGAGCCATGGAGTTCATGGCAGGCAGCTGTATTTAAACAATCACTTTTAAGAGATGCAATGCAGTAGCTCACAACCAACTTCCTGAGCTCCAGATCACTCACAGGCCCAGGAAAGTGCCAACAGGACGGAAGCTCCAGGGACATAAGCAGCTACAAATGCAGAACAAAACACCACAACCTGACAGAAAAAAGCTATTCTTTATCCAAAAGGAACTCTCCATTAAGAAATTGCTATGTTTTTAACATTTCTAATCTGGACTGGACAGCTCAGTGGAGCACTTGGATCCATTTCTCACATCAAATTCTACCCCCTGCAGCCTCAGCAAACCTCTTTACCCAGGCATTGCTGCCCTGTAGGCCTCATTCCCTTGAGCCCCAGGGGCTGATCCATGCTGCTCTGATGCTCAAGAGGCCTGAGCTCCTTAACTGGCTTCCCCATGGGCTACCCTACTAGCATGGAATCTGCCCCAGCTGATCCCCAACAAACCCTGCCATCCCACACTTCCCCATCTTCACCACAGGCTGACGGTAAGTCAAGGACCATGTACTAATGCAGGTGATTCCCTGGCTGCAGGAATGATTAAAGATTCAATGTAATCCAAAGCCCAAGTGCTCCATGCAACTGCCCCCAAGTTTGTGTTTGGAGTATTTTTGAGGAGCAGAATGGACACACAAAAATATTAGCATAGGTGAACTTAAATTATTATGCTCATTTGAATGCACTGGTCCATTGCATTCAAGAATCCAACTCCTAATACCCAAAGAAAATGAACTCAGTTTACACTGAGCATAGCCAATCACTTCATGTTCATTTTGGGGACTGGGAGATCCTGGTTTGGTCCTTGCCGTATGCAGTCAGAATGGAGCTTATCGCTGTTTGCACAGACCTCATCCAAGTTTTACAGTAACACTGAATTTTCTTTCAAGAAGGAAGATATGGCAAACTAAAAACAAACCAAAAAAGACCAAAAAAAGTCAAGTTTTACCTTTTTGTGTCCTTTTCTCTGAAGAAGCCTGTGATGCCATGTAAATAGCTGCAGCTGCTACAGAGATAGGGCTTCTCCCAGGAACCAAATCTAATTCCACAGCTTTACGGGCAATATGTGTTGCTGCCATTTGTACTTGTTTGGGAAGACCCAGATTAGAACAGAATCGTGACATGAAGTCTCCAGTTGTAATCAAATCAACACTGGTTTCCAGAGCTTTCAAAATAAGTTTAAAACACCGCCCTATTTCCTTCTTTGAAATCCTGGACACTGCACATATTTCTGAAAAAAGAGTATAAATTAAGTCTTAGGCTTCACAGCATTTGCTCCCTCTAAAATAATCCAACAATTCTCAATATATTAAGACCCACAAAGGCCAATGTCCTGAAGGCCACCATCACTACATAAGCTCTGACCATTTCTGAAACTTCAGTCAGTGCACATTTATCATAAGGAGCTAATTAATACAGCTCACTTAGTAAGGGAAATTTGGTACTCAATGCTAGTGAGTTGCATCTCTGTTAGGGAAAAGTTGCACAAATTTACTACAAAACTGCTGGTTCAAATTCAGTTAAATTCAGACACAACAGTCTCCACCATCCTCTGATCAAAGCAATGCCTTTTAAGTTTCACTAACAGTCAAAATAACTTTCAAATGCTAAAACCCCCATGCCCAAGAGCCTACTCCACAAATATAACAAATTCCCTCAGACCCTTCTACCCTCCCCTCAAAGGTGAGCTACAGCTGAGAACAACCAATTTGACAAAGTCCAGGAGTAAGAAAACCAACCTTCTACAGTGACAGTAACTAAACCTTTACTTCATAGCAAAATTGAATCTGTATCACCAAAAACTTACCTTTAAATGTTCTTGGAACCCCCTCTTGCCTACAGGCTATGTAGAGACAAGCAGAAGCAATAGCATCATTACTTCTCCCCTTCAGGCTCTTTTGCTCATACACTTGCTTGAATAAATTATTTGTTCGATCCTTCAATGCAGGAAGACGAAATTTAATTAACTCTAGGCCATTTAATTAGCAGCAATATCAAAAATTCATGTGCTCATTATATTATGCTAACTAAGTCAATGCCAGAACAATTTAAGGAAGGGAGACATGAACTTACAACTATATTTCTAGGGAGGTTGATTCTGTCTGCCATGTTCGTAATTTCTTTAAAAGCATTCATCATTGCACGATCAGAGCTGCTCATAGTTCTGCGATTTTGGTACTTTGAATTCCCAAATTCATCAAAACTTGCTGCACCTGTGCCCTGAAAAGAAAAATTTGTATCGTCAATAACACAAGCAACTTCCTGCTCACTTCAAGAGCAAACATCTTCCAGCTTTATACATTTTAATTCAAGGCATCAGTTCCAACAGACGTGCAAATAAACATCACTGAAGGTAACTCATCCAGTCGAGCACTGTTCCACACAACAGGTTCTACACTTTGCCCCAGTCTCAAATCATGAATTGCTTTCCAAAGACCACAGATTACACAGGGCTTTTTCTTCCCTCATATAACAACAGTTACAGAGTCAAAAAGAGAAAGGTAATATACAGCCAATGTGTGCATCTCGGTATTCCTGTCACCAATGCTGAGGTCCAGGATGATATTCTATGCAACCCTTGTGTGTCCTCTGGGCTGCATCCATGGCAGACAGGTGAGTCAGAAAAACAATTTTATGGTCAGCTGGAGAGCAGCTGTTACAATGATAACCATCATAGTGAAGGCATGGGCAAAAAAATCAATGAGCCAGTCAAACCCAACTTGATACCGTGCCTGTTAGAGGCTGCAAGCCTTAATCAGAAAATGGAAATATCCATATATTTTGACTTTATGGGAAAATCACAGACCTCTTAAAAGAAAAGCCTGAGGTCTTTGGAGAGTTAAGAGCCTCAAACTCAACCTGGCAACTTCAAAACAAGCTTCCAAGGTACAATTTTGTTTGTACCTTACAACTGATAGTGCAATTTGCACACTTCTAGTAAATATACAAATTTGCCCAACGAAGAGGGTCTGAAATGTTCAAGGTTTTCAATTTTCCAGCAGTCCAAAACAAGTCTAGCAAATAATGCCACATCAGATTAGTGATAGCTGATGACAACATGTCCTGTAAGTTCAGAAGAGCAATGTCTGTAATTCGTATTGTCTACATATGTGTTTGCTGTCACAGTGTGCAAGGGGCCCAGAGTTCTTTCAAGTGAAAAACACTTCTTCACAATTCCATCATGTGTAGAAACCTGGATTTCCTGAATCTGCAAGCATTTATTCCTTGCTGATACCTTCAAACAATTTACCTGGGCAGGGGCATCCAACTTTGCACTGCAGACAGATTTGGTCATTTAAACAAGCCACTGCAGGCATCAACTACCACCTGTCATTTTGCCAAAACCTGTAAACATAAAGCAGGTCTTGATCTGTGACTGACTGATAACCTGGCTAAGCACTAGCACACAGAGTTCTCCAATCGAATACTTGGCAATGGATTGAGATGTCCAGGCTGTACAAAGTGGGGTAAGGACACAGTGAACAAAGGATAGAACATGCCCTGGCATCACCTTTTTCTTCCGAGCTGCCCAGTTCCTTCATTCCTGACCCATGTTCTTGGGAACTGCCCTTCTAATTTAACACAGGCTCTAACTCTATAAAGTTTCTGAGGTGCACTTCTGCATTTAATACATGTTCTCTGACTGACAGTAGTAACACTCACTCCTGCCCATTCACTTACACTGTTCCCCTTCCCATGCCCAAGGCCTCAAGGACACCCCATTTCCAGCAGCCCCAGTGGATCCCTCCCTGCTGACACCATCCGTGGTGGCCACACAGCTTGATTCACTGTGGCGACCAATGACTTCAGCACAGAACCCTCCTCAGAAGTCTCCCTAACTCCTTCAACAGGTCTCTACAATAGATTCCAGAACCATTCCTGGCTTTTTCCTACTACTTCAAACATCCTTTCATACAAAATAAGCACCCAGACATGATCCTGGCACCAGCACAGCAGAAGGCTGCTCCAAAGACAATCCTACTTCCTTGGCTGGCTGAATACCTCCAACTGTTTGAAGGTCCCCAGTAAGATGAAAAGGTAAACAAAGAGCAAGAATAAAGCACAACAAACTTCAGGCCACAAAAAGCAATACTAGGCCTTCCATTCATAAACAATGCCAGAACTTCCCTTGCCCCAAAGTATACAGGAGTCTCAGGTCAAAAGGCTCTTTGCTGGCCATCACTCACACCCCTGTTCTAACGCGGTGCTGCCGCTCGCCCGACCC